>JACDJE010000171.1:1237402-1294902 GCA_016647715.1 Pavo muticus | reverse complement strand
AAGAAATGTTCGCTCCTTGAACAGAATCCAGAATCTTTGTTAGGACTGTGTTGTTCATTGCTCACCTGTTCTTCTCCTTAGATAAATGCTCCAGTCACCATGTCAGGATGCTGAGCCAGTGCCTCTGGGTACAGCTGGCGAACTTAATGTAATGAATTCAGCCTGACCAGGCAGCTGGGAGAAATAGCAATAGCTATTGCATTCACAAAAGTCAAAACTGAAGCCCAGGTGATACAGTTTCTGGCTGACTGAGGGAGTGGAATTTAAATAAATAAGGGAAGAAATGAAGAAAATAAGGTCCCAAATGCTTCTTCCAGCAAGCTAATTAAAAAAATATATATCTGTTGTTTGAGAATGGAATTATAGGGTGTTTTATACGAGAAGCTTTTTAAAGCTAAATAAATTCTTCCTGCTGAAGTTCAGAGCTGCAGAGTGTAGATACATCAGACATTGATACTTGAGTCACTAAATCTGGAAAGGAGCAATATTTTCATTATGGATATTCATGTTATTGTGCAGTGATTGTCCCTATAAATTGCTTATAGAAACTGAAAAGACTCTAGAGATGGAGCGTGTTACCAGTTAATGCAATTCCTTTCCCAGTGGAAACAATTTGGGACCAGAGGAGATACAATTTCAGCATGTATTCAGCTGTCTGCATTTCCCAGAACATTCTGCCCTAGGCAGGCTGTGTGGTTATCCCTCCTAAAGACCTGTGCTGTGTGATGGCATTCACAGTGTGTCGTACACTGAACCTAAACTATCCATCAGGGACTTAAAAATAAAACAGAGCAACAAAGCAATCTCTGTTTATAATGAACAGTATCTATTTACTACACTCAGATCAGAAAGCAAATGAAGACTTTCCTTTAAAAAAAAAAAAAAAAAAGCAAACTTTAGGAGGTTGGAGGGGGGGTGGTTGTTTTTTTTCCTGTAAATTCTTTGATAAAAGATCTCCTAAACTAAAAGAATCTGGTTGTTAGCAAGTACATCTGTTGTATAATATGGTTGAAAGTTAATGATCAGTGTTATTCTACTCTGTAGTTTATGGATGGCGGATGAACTGGTCTCTTTCCCCCGTGTCACTGAGTTCAGTCAGGTAACAGGCAGTGTTTAGTCATTTGTGTCTGGTATGTTTTGTACTACATAATGAGAATTCTGAAAATGATGTGGCAAAAAATTGTCCAGTGCCAAGCAAGGCAGTCATGGAAGGAGGAGGCTAATATGTGTGCAACCAAAGGATTTGTATTTCTTTTCTGTTTTTCATGTCTACTACTATAGAGAAAGGTGAGTGAACAACAAAAAGTTCATGTTATTGTTTTTTGTAGGAAATGCTCCAACCACCTATAGCCGCTCTGAATTCAATCTAAAATTCACAGTAGATCATTTGCTTCAATATTATCTAACTATGACACGCTTAGTGAAACCTTTTGTGATTGGTTAAAATAAAGCCAGGCCTGGATTGTTCTCTTTCATGAAATTGTTTACTTCTGAGTTAATGGCAGTGCACAGCATTTGCTTTGGGCTTTATGAGTACGTAGGTACACCAGCCCAGATCTCTGGGGCACGCTGCATTCAGTTCTGTCACAGGACTGTCATATCTTTCAGATCTAACCAATAAGAACTGAGCTATAGGCACCTCCCTTTGTAGCTTTTAAAGGCTGAATTATTTTAACCCAGTTTTTAGAAGAAAGATGGAATGCCTTCTCATCAGACCCAATTTTGGATCTGTCTTTGATGTGCGGTGTTTGTCATATGCTCAGGTCAGCCCTCTGTGCCTCATCTTATTTTCTCAGTTCAGTCATCAAAGTGTGTAGAAGTGTACTCTGTTAGCAGTTACTTTACACAGCCAACGCCAAGCCCACTCTGGAAATGGATGAAGCGCCCAGTTCTAGTAATAATCTAATAGATTTAGGAAAATGTCCGCAGGAAATTCAAGTCATCTTCAGTTGCTTGTAGAACACCAAAGTTGCAAAGACAAAAGAATTAGTTTGCAGAATTCTTAAATAGAAAGTTAGAAAACTATATGTGTAGCAGATGACTACTTTAGCTTCCGTAATAAGAAGCCAATTTGCTTTATAAAGTAACGGACTATTCTGTTTTCCCTGAACAAAAGCAGCTGTACCCATTTCAGGTGCAAGGTGTTGGGTTTGGTTGGGTGGTGTCAAGTTTTGTTTTCCATATTTACTCATTTGCAATGCACTCTCTGTACGTCATTGTAAAGTGAGAGAGTTAAGGAAAACTATTGCACAAATTACTGCACTCTTATTGTGTTTTTGCTAACGGTTCTGGTCCAAACTTAACCTTAGTTCATGTGAGAGGAGAACTCCTAGATATTAAGTGTTTATGCTGGGCCAGGCTTTGTAATGCGTTTGATCAATGAATGGATATTTCCTTTATAAGGTGACAGTACAGCAGGTGAGTGGGTGTTCCCCACAAAATGCTGTTTTTTGTTCTTCCAGGCCTCATGTTTAATGTCCACTGTGATCTACTGATAAGTAGGATGTCATATTAAGTAAATACTATACGGATTTTTTATTTATACTTTTTTTAAACAAACTGTTGAAATGCATAGAACTGACTCTTCAAGACATCGACGTGTAGATTTATAGAGATGATTCCTAAGGACAGATGATACTTAAAGGGTTTGTACAGCTGGTATTTGGCACAGTGGCCATCACGGTTGGAATTGTTGGGATTTATCAGTGAATCTTATGCAGGAAACAAGCTCATTTCTTATTTCGTTACGATGCTTATAAAAGTTGGAAATAACTTGAGTTCTGTAATAAATGGGTTTTCTTGTGTAGCGTAATAAGCAGTGCATTGCAAGGAGGTGGTAGAATCACACCCATTTTGTTTATCGCAGTGGTAGTTTGCAGCTGCTGAAAAAATTGTACGGCTTTTACCAGACTTTCCTTTTAAGAGGAGACGCTTATATTTGTGGAGTATTCAGTACTTCAGCACTTCTCCCCCAATTGTAAATATTTTCCATTCTCTTTGGAGAAACTCATCATGAGGACAATCGCTTATTATTAACGGCCTTGAAAAATAAATAATGCATCATTTTATTGCTAAGAGTACGTGCATCTTATCCTTCTGTCCTCCTCCTGTGCTCCTTCTGTATTATTATTCTACGAACTCTATTCTTCCAGAGAATCTATTTGATTCTTTTTTTTTTTGCCTTGTAAGAAGCTTACAGGACACAAAGCAATAGAAGTTCACCGGAACATTGTTCTTGAAGAGTTATTTTCTTACTACCTTGAACAAACTGCTTGTATTAAAAATGAAAGAGAAGGAAAACATAATAGTATCTGCCTTTTATCTCTCATTTAATGAAGCAAAATTCTCCCTAAGAGTGCCTTGGAGTATTTAAAAGCATTAGTGATACAATAATTACAGTCTCAAGAAAATGTCACTGCTTTGTGTGATACTCTGGATGAACCTTTGCAGGAGTAATGAAGATGAGTTTTGCCAACATCCTATTGGTAGGAGTTAGGGATTCTAGAGGCACGAGAGTAGTTCCTGATGGAGTGTATGAAAGTCCCTGATGATATGGTGCACAGATGTAGTGCTAAGCAGTGCTGTTGGCCTGCCTGGCTGCCCTTGACTCGTAGGAGAGGTTACAACAGTGTGATGACAATTTAAGAGAGATATTAAAAAGAAACTAGAAGGTTTTCTGTAAAGCCACAAGCGCTCTATAATAAGTCCTATTAATCATGAGTAATATTTCATACTCATGGCTGTTACTTGGTTACGTGTGTACCACATCTAGAGCCAGTAATGCTGTCACTTTGGTTAATGATGAGCTCCAAGATTAATGGTTTGACATAGCGATGCCTTTTGATACTTTCCAAGTCCTTTGTTATTTTCTTCTCCTTGCCTATGTGCAGCATTGCTTAAGGTCACGCATTTTTGAGAAGAGGGGCACTTTATGTAGATGCCTTTATAGTTGGAATAAAAAGAGTAATTTATCACGATTTTTCTAGGCTGAAAATAAAAAAAAAACAAAAACTTTGTAACTGCTAGTTAGGTCTAAAACCAAATATTGTAGGTTTTGCTTGAGTTGCTATGTATTTGAAGATCAGAAATATACTGACAAAATGTTGGTGGCTTTTATGAGTTGAGGTGATGGGTTTAACCCCACAGCAGCTCAGCCCCTGGGTGGGGTGGAGGAGAGAACTGGGATGGAGAGAGTGTGAGAACTCGTGGGTTGATACAAAGGCAACTTACTAAGTAAGGCAAGTTTCCCATGCAAGCAAAGTGAAACCAGGAATTCCTTCCCTGTTTCCCATCAACAGGCAGGTGTTCCAGGAAAGTTGGGCTCATCATGCATAATGGTTTATGAAAAAGACCTTTGTTACCTCTCCGAATATCTCCACTTCTCCTTCTTTGCCCCCAGACAAATTGCCGAGCACAGCACTGTGTGGTATGGGACATCCTTTTGGTAGTTGTGGTCAGCTGTCCAGGCGTTGTGCCCCCAGTTCCTCGTGGTCAGTGTAACAGAAGTCCTTGATTCTGTGCAAGCACTGTTAAGCAGCAGCCAAATGTCAGTGTTATCAGCACTATTTCCATTCTAAATCCAAAACACAGCACCATATGAGACTCCATGAAGAAAATTAACTCTATGTCAGCCAGAACCAGGGCAGGTAGCTATATGAAATTCTGTCAGATATTTAAAAGGCTTCCATAAGTTGTTATTTTGAAGAGAAAACTGTTGTTAGAAAACTTGGGCAGTAAGCTTTTTGTAATGAAATAGAAGATGACTTTTAATGTTACATTTTCCAGGTGGCAGTGATCCAAGATTCTATCAGTAAAGTGTTCTGTATGACAAAATTTGAGTCTACAGTCAGGAAAAAAAAAAAAAAAGTACTGTAATAAAGCTATATTTTCTAAAAGAATCCTCACAAAATAGGAAACCCAATAGCCAGTACTCTAAATGCTGATATACCACAAATGATCTTGCCCACATCCATCCTTTTTTTTCCTTTTGTCATTCACCAAATATAAAACTGAGTAATTAATAGTGCTTCTTTTAGCAAACAATCTCTTCTTTTTTATGGGAAGTAGACTTCCAGTTTCTGAAGAGATTTCTTGTCTGAAAAATTCATTGCTATTTAATCTATAACTGTATCCAGCTTGAGATCTGATGCCTTCTGTTTGCATCGCTGAGCAACTATTCTGCGTCATGTGCAGCAGAAAGTTGACTTAGGCAATTTTCCCTATAGATTTGTGCATATGTCACCTTTGGGCAAAAGATGAGCTAATAGAATTGAAGTTAATGCAATTGACAGAAGGTCAACCAGGGAGCCTTATAAGTCTAGAGCTTCCAGAAAAGCCAGCGTTGTTTCATGTTGCATATTGCTTGATTAGTATGCAGGTAAGGTGATTGTGCCTCAACAGAATAATTGGATCATTCAAATATCTGCAAGCCCTGGTGTATCTACAAAGCCAGAACAGTGATTAGATCCTGCCTGTTCATTGCGGTGAGCCTTGAATTTCTTCCCACTGTGAAAAACTAATTTTCTGTGGGAATTTATTAAATAAGAAATCTGCATGCCACTTTACCTTGTAAGCATTACCCGCAGAATACAGAGATTTCCCTTGACTTTGATGTATGAATTTTACGGCTGCTTTTATATCATTGTTTGGTTATTTTTCTGCATTCAGTAGAAATTTGAGTATTTCTTTGTTCCATAGATTTCTAGAGAAGAGTTGCATGTCCATTCAGTGATAAATAAGCGGTTCATTTGAAGAACAGGGATGGGGGCAGGAATGTGCTGTGGGTAAGGGGGGCTCAACTGAAGAATGATAGTGCCTTCAGTTTGTAACGTTAAAGGAAATAGAACAAATGGGTTATTTTTCTTTTCAGTCCATATGTTTCTATGCAGTAGCCAACTGCTGCAGCATCAGTAAACAAATGTTTTTATCTTGTCTGACTTGTCTTAAAAACAGGGAACACTAATTCGTGTCAGCGAGGAGCAACTACTACTGCAGTGTAAGATTTCTCCGCTGCCCAGCAGATTATAAATATACATTAAAAAAAAAAGGCAGAATAAGGAATTCAAGGTCCTAGCAGGCTTGCAGTGTGTATTTCATTTCATATATGAAAGTGCTCTAAAGTGCAAAATAACAAGGTCTTTTCTATACCTGCGAAGTGAAACCGTGCTGTACCTTGAATGCCTTGCAGCCAGTGTCTCACTCAAAATACCTTTTCAGTAAGAGAATGTAGGGTGCAATTTGTCTTCTGATCTCAGCTGATGGCAGTCAGCTCGGTTGTAGAGGAATAGAATGGTCCAAACTTCTGCCCCTCTTGTCTATCTTTCTTTTAATGCTGTAGTACTACTCCTGGAAACCAGTCTGGACTTCTAAACACGGTATTGCTTTAGCTGCAGTGTAACAGAACCACCTTAGAGGATAATCACCTGATAAGGGTAACTCCTCTTCGGTTAAGGAAAAGAATTTTATGTGCAGAGCTAAATGAATCATTCACTATAAATACGTATTTTTTCCAGCTTGCAGAAAAGCTTGAGATTTTCTTAACCATGTATTAATCATTCAAATGCTTTTTAGAAATGTTTTTCTTGAACTTTATTGTACATGAGGGAAATTTGAGCTTTGTTCTTGCCGTGACTGATTTATGACACTATGTGGACTTATCAGACCACAGCTGGCTGGGCACACAAGCACCTGCACAAGTATGTTTGGTGTGGGTTTAAAACTTGTTTCCAATGGAATCTTCATCTAATGAAACTTAGAAACTTCCTCTGCACAAACTTTGTTTCCAAGGTAAATCATACAGCTTTAATTTCTGTTATGAAATAGCTCATCTAGGATTGTATAAAATGGTTGAAAGTAATTCATTTCGAAGTTCAAATTATTCTTAAAATATTTTTCCTCCATAATTTACACTGCTCTACTCGTGTGATACTGATCATTGCTTAGTAGTGTTGAATTTATAGTAGGCAGCAGGGAAATATTTCTCTGCTCCTTCTGTTCTGAGTTACAACTGCCCCTCCTTTGCTACATCTGGTATCCACGTGGTGGGGGATGGTATGTGAAACATCCATGTATCTGTGTAATGTGACATGAATTGTTTTTTTGTACAGCTGTACAGGATGGATGTTAACAAAAGGGCACAGAAGGTGTCGGCATTAAGTGTATTAATGGTCACCTACTCCGCTTTCTGTTACTATAATAGGAATTAAAGTCATGCTAACGATCTTATATAAAGCCTCAAATGTACCCAAATTGGAAGGCCCACCGAAAGACTGGGCAGTGGACCACAGGCAGGAAACCTGGGGACACTGGTCCAGAGGCCACGGTGGGCTGCAAGGACACGCTGCATTGAGTTAAACACAGCAGAGAGTGATTCTGCTCTGCCAGCTTCCAGCTCTGCCGAGGACTTATAACGAGTAATTGAAAATTCTTATTAACTCATTTCTGGAAGAGAGCAAAATCTCCCAGAGATGTTTTAAATTTAATTGTTTGTGAAGCACATCAGGACCCAGCACAGCAGTTTAAAGGGAACAGCTTTCAATTTACCTTGCAGCCTATTACGATCCCACGCTGCTGATGCAGAAACTTCTGCGTTCTCACATCTGTGGGGAAACACAATGGCAAGACATAGCTGTGTTTGTTAGTGCAAAGCGTTCACAGACACCAGCAGGAGGTGGGAGGCGGGGGGGAGGGCACCCTGTCACCGCTGAACGGAGCATCTCATGCACTCTCACCTTGTATCTCCAAATGTGCTTGTTACACCCTATAATTGGTGAAGCATAAGATATTAAGACAGTGGCGAGTGTCTAAAGAACAAAATTATTTTAATTTAATGTGTCTTCTATTCTACAGACTACTAAGCAGGTTAAAACGCAAAACAAACCAAATGAACCAACCAACCCCAAAATGGAAAAGCTTCAAAAGAAAGAGGCCAGAATTGCATTAGTCTCAGAGGAAAAAAGCAGAGAGCTGAGCATTATGAAATGCTTCCTACCTAAAAAGGTGAACTCATTTACCTTGCTTCTTACATCCTGGTAAGGTAGACTGCAGACAGACATATGAGGTATTGTCTTGTTCATATGTATAATGTGAGTCTTGGACGACTCACAGTTCAGAATTGCTTTGAAGCTGTTTTTATAAGAACTGTAATCTTGTTTTAGTGGAAATTTTTCATAAATGGTCAAGCTCCAATGTAAGTTTGAAGGTCTGAGTTGCTGAGCTCGAAGTATGCTTGCAAAATTTGTCTGTCTGATTGGTTGGTCACAAAGTGGTGGCATTTGTTGCATTGTTTTACTTATCCCAGCTGTAACAACTGTGTGCTTCTATTTCAATTTAATATATGGTACTTGTGGAGTCTTAATGCTTAATAGCCATGATTACTACTTGTATCTCAGCAAAAGTTATATCAGTGAGTATTTTGTATATCATGTTCTATCCATGCAGAATTTTCAAGTGTGCTTTTCAGCCACGTTAGCAGTAGTGCAGTTCAATCATGTTTGCAGGTGTGGCTTTATGCGTCAGCTCTGACCATGACACTTCAGTCTTTGTGTGGCCAGGGCCTCCTTCCCGTCTTTCTTCATCTGGTATTTCTCTGCTGTAAGCTCTGTTCAGCCCAAGAGGCCACTCCAGAACTTGGTGCGTTTTGTGTTACTGATGTAACAGAATCCTATGTGATACAGATGACAGAAATGTTGGAGAATAAATGTTTTTATTACTTAAATGAAGAGGTTTTGCATACTGTTCAGTAATTCTTGGTAAGCTTGTAAACTGGGATTTAGCATCTTGAAGAACTATAATAAATTGGTTTGGTACAAAACTTAAATGATAAAAGGAAAATACCAAGCTAGTTTTCATGAAACAGTGAGGAAGATTATGATGGGTCTGGCTTGTGCCCTATTTGAGGTTAGGAATTTTGTCAGTGACTTTCTGAATTGCAGGCTCAATCATCTATAGTTTGGTCAGTGTTCCTAACACAGACTTCTTCCTCGTTGAAAATCAGTGAAAATCAAAGTTGTGCTGGAAGCCACAGTTTCTCAGTGGACTTAAAAACATAAGCTTGTAGATTCTGCCTTATTCAGAATGTTTCCTGATTTATCCTCTTATCTGTTAATGAAGGAGACAGAAGAATACAGTGCATTTTTGTGAAGAGACGGACAAGTTATGCTTTGTCCTTACATTTTAAAACAGAAGTGAAAACCATATTTGGTCAGTAAATAGTTAAAAATTAAAATCTTATTTGTTGCAGTACCCTAGAAAATAGGTATGATTATTACATAAAAACAAATTGACATCAAATAAGAGTGTAATTTTATAATGTATTCACTTCGAATTTTACTATTAATTTAATGATAGTATTGATACATTCTTAATGTTATAATGGTGTAGACCCAATTTACCAATGCACTCTGGTTCTGCACACATTTATTTGCAATGCTATACAGCAGCCCTGGTGTACTTAAACAGGTATTTAACTACTTTGCGAAATGAGTCTTAGTACATGGCTTCCTCAGCCAGAATGAAATGTGCCTTATTAAGAAAACTCTGGAGGGAATCTCAAGATTAGTCTCTTAATGGCTCTTATAATTTTAAAAATGAGATTAAAAAGTTAAAGAAATAATTTAAGAAATGAAGCACCTTACAATGCGGGGCTTTGCTGGGTCTTTGAATAAATGAAATCTGAGAAGGGGTGACCCATGAATAATTGTCAGTTCATTTTAAGACTTTCAGCCTTTCGATCTTGCCGTTCGGTCTCACTGAACATTAAAAGTAATTAATTAAAAAGGGATTGGACCCAGTCTTCAAAATCACGCTGTAGACTTTGAATGCTGAAATAGAACAAGTTATGGAACAAGCACTTTGTTCCAAAAGTGTAGAAAAACCACTCAAATATATTTTTTTTAAAAGAAGTCTCTTCACTGGGAATCTTTATTGGTGTTTGTGAAGAATGACAGCAGATCTTTCCAGTTTCCTGGGCAAAACTTCTGTCTGAAAAAGTTTTTCACTGATATATGCTAATGAGTCAATGGTAAGGAAAATGCATGTATGAGAGTAATTTAGGTAGAATTGTTTCCTATTTTCTGGGATTTGCTGAAAAATTCACTGACAAAATTGATTTATACATGAACGTCTCAGGTCAGATATTGTGACAAAGGTCATTTGGTTGCCGAACTCTTTCTCCACATCAGTTTAAAGGTCTTTTCATGAGCGTTTTGTCTTAGTAGCTCTTCCTTCACATTTGAGGGAAAAAAAGTAGGAATATGAAATACTAAAATGCTTACCTGTAGGCTGGGGTGCCTGTATTTAGCAAGCATTTGTGGATGCCCCATCCCTGGAGGCATTCAAGGCTAGGCTGGATGTGGCTTTGGGCAGCCTGGTCTGGTGGTTGGCGACCCTGCACATAGCAGGGGGGTTGGAACTAGATGATTGTTGTGGTCCTATTCAACCCAGGCTGTTCTATGATTTTCTAAGGCTTAGGATTAGTGGAAAGCTTTCAGCTACAAACAGAACATACTTAGGTATAAACTATCGATCACAATCTTCTCAAATCCAACACCAGCACTTTGCTGCTAAAACATCACATCATTGCTTAACTTTGTTTTGATGGAGCTCTTTATCCCAAGTCATTTTTTATGCAGCCACCAGTAGGCAGTAGCTGGGCATGCTGGTATCTGGAAAGCGCATGTAAGTGTTCTTGTGTTAGTGTTCTGTAAGGGAAGGAGTGCCATCTGAATCGCATGTAATACTGTAGAGTACATGAGAGCCCATAAGCCATCAAAAGTGATTTTTTCTTTGCACTTCAGAATGTGGTTAATGTCAAGCATGTGTACTAATGTTACTGAATTTAGGGGCCTAAATTCTGGCAGAGGGATCTGTATGCTAAAAGGATTAATAACAGAGAAACTTCATAACACAAATTCATTGTTATATTTCTGAAAGATTAACAAGTTTCACCGTACGATAGATTCTGGTTTCATAATCTATCTAAATCTGTTTGTACCATTCAGCTGTGATTTTTATATTGGGTATCTGGTAGGTCTGAAATATGTAGGTATTTAGAAACATGTACACATCTAGTGTTGTCTTACTGTTTTCTCTTAGGTATTTTTGTTTTACTCTGATCAAAGCTATCAAGCAGCTCTTACATCCTCAGTGCTGTTTTCAGTCCCCTAGGAGTGCCTGAGGTCCTCCCCTAGCAGAATATTTTTTCCTGTAGCACAGCCTATACTTGGTAACCAGGGAAGATTACCAGAATGATTTGTATCCTTCTCCTGCCACTGCCATGCCTCTGTATAAGGCTGTGCTCAATTTTATTTCAAAATTATGCTGGTGTTCTTTATCCCATGAAAAATTCCCATCGCATTCCTCAGCGGTGGGTGGAAATCTTATGTCCTTGAGTTCCATTACATTTGCTGTCATTAAGAGAATATACTCCTGGGAAACGCTATCTCACAGGTAATATTAAGGGTCTGAAGGGAACTACTGCTTCTCCTTGGTGGAAATCAGTTAACATTACTGTGCATTTGTTTCTTCTAGTAGAACTTGCTGAGACTTCTCCTTTGTAATGGGAATTTTGATTTTTGAGTCAGCAAATGTTCATAACGTTTCCTGAGATTATGGGTGCAATTCGTGTCTGCAAAAAGGAAAATTTGGAAAGAATTTGCCCAAGAATACTGAGGCAGTCACTGTATTTGTATTCAGCATCCATGAAATCAATGAAAAACTATGCTGCTGGCTTCTCTCATGGAAATGAGTGCTTCATGGAACAAAATGTAATTTATTGGTCCAGGTGTACATCTGAAAAGACAGTCTGCAATTGTAACAAGTGAACGTTGCACTGCAAAGAGTAGTAGGCAAAGCAACAGAAGCCTGTTGATATTCCTGCAAAAAAAGGACAGGGAGTATTTCACTTTTTGAAAAGCGGTGCTTAATTCTGCCCTAAATTTCTAATTAATCTTCTTCTGCCCACTTCACATCATCACTTTTTAAATCAGTATGTAGAAATTGCCATACTTGTAGGCTAATAAGTTAAAGGTTCAGAGTGCTGTCACTCGTGAGGCTTCCAGGGATGCTGTGATGTGCAGTGTTACACAAAGGATGATAAATGTAATTTTAATGCTGACTTCTTTATCTTCTGAAACATGCAGTCTGAAAGATCCATCTTGTTTAAGTAGTCAGCAGATGCTTATTTCTGGTAGAGCAATGAGAGAATGATTTCTGCAATCTTCCTGATCTGCAAAGATTTAGAAAAAAATAGCTGTAAGTTAAGAAAAGAAAAAGAGAGGGATTTGGTTTCACTTAGTTGGCATTTCAAAACAAGAGACAGTCTACTAAGGCTATTAGAGACCTTAATTTCTAACAAGGAGATTTCTCTATATAGCTCTTTCAGAAGAGAAAGCAAAATGCCATCAGCGCCAGAGCACCATACAGGCTTCGCACCAGTTATACGACTGGTCATTATGTGCCCCAGAGGTTGCAAAGGAGAAGTGAAATGAAGCAGTAACATGCCTTGAGTCCTTTCCTCTGCAAGAACCAAGGTCACTGCAGTGGCTTAGTGAGTGATATCTGATCTCTCTCCATCCTTCTTGCTCTGACTGTTCCTTAATCCACTGACTGTAGTGTTCAGTCTTTTTTTGGAGTGCAGAGGAGATGAAAGCAACCTAAAGAAATGCATATTTATGTGCATATTTCTGTAATTTAAATTTTCTCATTGAATCTAACTAGTACACAGACCTGCCACCAGTGGGAGGACTGAAATCTATAGAAGTGCAGACACTGCTGATGAGAAACTCTCTGCACAACAAGAAATGGAAGCCTACCCTATGGTTAATGATGATGAATATCATCAGAATGAGCGAATTCTGAGGGAAAAATGAACCCTTAAATACCCTGCATATATTTTCCTCGTTTTTTCTTTCACAGCAGAACAGATAAGCAAATATTTTTTTATGCTTTCTAATGTACAGCGACACACCTATATGTATAAATCCTAGAAATACTGATAATTCTCTTCTGTAATTGTCATTGCTTAACTGTAAGAGAAAAAGGGTAAGCCCAGCTTGCTTACCTGGGAGAGGCTGCAGGCATGGTGAAGGAAAAGATGAGTTCTATCCCAGCTTCTCTGTCTGTAGTCTATAAGCAATGAAGTATGATCTCTTTTAATTATTTTTAAGACAAAAACAGGACAGTGGGATGTCACTCTATAATCCACGAGGTGGTCTTCATTAAAACCATGAATCAAAACTGAGTTGGGCCCACAGTCGGTGGAATAACAAAGCCTGACTGCTGATCTGGGGACACCTGCCCTATCACAGCCACAGCGTTGCTGACAAAGGGGAATAGTGCTCTCCTCTTGTTCAGAAATCAGAGAGGTTCCAAAGGCTGATTATCAAAGGAAAAGTGGGAGCTCTGCTGAGCTTACATTGATGTCTTGAACATTTATCTTACTCATTTTTTATTTATTGTCTACTTATTTACTCTAATGAGCAACCCCAGTATGCAACCTCATAATGAAGACATTACGGAATATCTCATGCTTAGTTGGAGTGAAATTTATCTCTTTGTTTAACCAAGAGATACATTGTGAGGGTTATGAGAAAATAATGCACCCAATTTATAGTTCAAAATAATTGCTTGACATGCTGTTTTTCAAACTATGGAAATTATTAGAGAATAGCAGTACTTTTGGTAATTCATACGCATTATAACTACTACTGAGATTTTCCTTATTAGTGACGATTGCTAGGAGCCACAGGGCTGCATTAAGCACATGCATTAGCTGCAGTGTAAAATCAAACCCTACTCCATTTTAACTTGACAAAGCTGATGACCTAAGTATAAAACAAGGGATGACAATAAGAAGTGGCAACAGCTGTAACAATCTGAGCTTTATTAACTCAAGGGAGGGAGCAGGGCGTTACGACAAAGGTGAACTTTAAGGGGGAAAAGGAGTGAGCTTGATGGGCTTTATTTTTCATTATTGCAGGCATGAAAGACATGGTAATAGGGTTCCTTCTGGGACAGTGGCCGTTGATACCATTCACTGATCTGATGCAGGTCACCTACCATCTTCTAAGCTATAAATATTGTTAGAATATCGTCAGAGTTTTTGAGCTCTGGGATCTCAAGGATCTTCCTGGTGACTGGCATAAGCAGCTTATTAAAGGCGAGTTGTTGGCAGCCATGGTGGGGATGTCTGGTGATGCATCTGAAAAGCGTGACCAGAGAACGGCACTGTACTCAGTAATTATCGAATGTTTTGAATAGCCTTGTAATCTTTAACGTAACGCAGACTGTACAAGGTACTTAGCAAATACAAAGTAAAAATGTGTAGTATCTGTCAGCTACATTTCTGACCTTTTTGGGAAAGGTGGGGCTCATTAAAATAGAGATTTACATAAACTAATGATGTGGTCACAGAAATCTGCTACTAAAATGGGTTATAAACGATGTTACAAACGTTTAAATTTCAAGCCCCAGACAGCATGCACTGCTGAAACAAGTGCTGCAATCTTTCTGTCCTCAGGTGGTATATTTGCAAAGGTATATCCATACCTTTGTTGTAAGGAGTCATGAGAAATCTGTGACATAAACCTGCAGTCCTTGTGGAGTCAGCTCTCCATGACCCTAAAATTTGACTGCCTGTGCCAGTTTGCATTCCAGATATCCCATTCCTACCCTTGTAGTCAACATACGTTTTTGGGATGATGTTCCATGGTACCTTAGGAAACAACAGCAGGCATAGTGCTTCATTTGGCTTTTGTCTTTACCGTATCTCTCAGTGAATGGTGCTGTTGGCCAAGTTACTTATTTGGAAAGAAGGGTAGGGAAAACCAGCACAGTGGATTCTGGGAGATAAAGTAACCCTCGTAAAAATCCTCCTAAAATAAATGCTTCTGAATGTAGATAAGATGAGAGCTGTCTTTGTGAGGGTGCTAATTTTTAAATCACTTGGTCAAGTATCTTAGTTTGTAAGGGTTTTGGATGAAAATAAAATACATCCTGAAAATCTGCAAAAGAAAAAACATGAATAATTTTCAATTTAATTGAATATAATCATGCTTCATAAAACCTGTGGGATAATGATTTGATCAGGAAAAAATACAGGAAAAAAAAGAAAAAAAATGTTTAAAACAGTCTGTTTTTGTTTTTCAGTTCTTTGTAAAGTTTGGATTACAGTAGTTAAAAAGGCTCTATTAAACTAGAAGGTTCAGTGGGTGTATGTTAATCAGTTGGTAAGAAATTAAAGATAGTTATTAGAGTAGATTTAAAACAAACAAACAAAAGGGAGCTATGTTCAAGCCAAATCTGTCCAAACTGATGTGTTGTCACAGGCTTCTATTGGGCCCAAAGTCCCATGAGGCTTCCAGGCTTCAACTGAAGTGAAATTGAGGTAGAGGTGTTCAGAAGGGCTTTTAAGCTTTCAGGAGTGTCCTGTTCTTACACATTATGATCCTTGCCAGCTGTTGCAGAGAACAGTCTGTCTTCTGGTTTACTTTACCTGTCTGAGACAACAAAAATTCAGTAAACAAACAGTAAGTCATTATGCGTACTTTGTTTTCTTTTAAGATATTTCTCATTTCTGCTAAGTAGATAGGTATGAACTTTTCATCTTGAAAAATCAACATGACCTTTTGTAAAAATCAGGTGCGAGCAGTTCAGCATTTGGATGTTCTGGCATTGTTGTAAGAGAGCACATGAACTTAACACGTAATGGCTCTTGAAATGTGAATAGAAATGCAGATTCTTTTCTCTCGCTCGGCTTGAAATTTGTCTATTTTGAACAGACCATGAGAGATCAAGGAAATAATTGAAACTTAACAAAACTTGACAAAATGAGAACAAAACCTGGGAAAATTTAAGCGAGCTCCTTTTAAGCTCTTTAGCACTTCTGAGAAGCATTTTTATTTGTTGTGTGAGAAAAGTTTCTCCTAATATGGAATCCGAAGTGTGTCACTAACGTTGCGATACTTGAGGCTTTGAAGCTGATGTGAGGGGCAGAGCATTAGAAATGCTGCTTAGCGCACATCCCTTACGTGCAGTGAACATGAAGCAGAGAAGAACCATTGCAGGCTGTTATCACTGTATAGATCTCTAGTAACTGTTATTCCAAGAGTAGCAGCCACTAACAACTGGGCAGCACCAAGCCTGTCTTGCTGCAGGAGGTAACTGCTGAGCTCCCTCTCCCCGTCTTACCCAGGAGATTGTCCCATTGTATTTCCTCTCCATGTCCTGGTTGAGGGGTTGGTGTGAGAGTGTGGCTGGCCCAGGTCTCTCCACTGCAGGCACTGATAAGGCCTCAGCATGTCGTGATTCTCCTTATGCTGCAGGGATTGTGTGTACGTTTGTGTCAAGCCTACCCAGAGGACACGCTGCAAGGCAGTGAGTCCCCAGTGGGATGTAATAGAATGGAAGCAGATGGTGAGCTGAAGGAAATTTCAGGGGAGGATTACATTTTCCAGTTACTGTCTTTTTGATTTCACTGTTATTGTCTGATGAATTGTGTCAAATTTGATCCTTCAGATTGAGAAGCTGCTTCTCAATGTGCTCCCAAATGAACAGATACAGTAAATGGCTGCTGCCAATGTACTCTTCCAGAAAATTAATTTCTAAATGCATGTTAAGAAGGGAGTCTCATTTTGTCATGTCTGCTTTGTGATTTTTGCCTTCAGCTATGTAATTTTCATCTGCTATTAAACAATCATGGACTGAATCTATTCTTCTAACCACGATTCTGTGCTACAGATGCAATAATAGCCAACACAGATTATTGAACGCACCGACATTATCTACATCTATCTTATCAATAAATGTGTCATCAGCCAATTTGATGCACTTACATAGAGGTGCCCTTTCTACAATACTGGTAGATCACTTTGATGTGCAATTTAAAGAGTGCTTTAAAACACCTACGAAGAAAAGGAAATCCTAGCTTATTTTCTGTGAAATCATATTCTCTAGGTATTCATTAAAGAGAAGGCTGATGGTTTAATTAAAAAAAAAAAAAAGCAACAACAAAAAGAACAGTATATAGTCTTTAATACAAGTCTTCAATGCTGCAGAATCAGGACTTAAATCTTGGATATAATTAAACCCATCCTATATGTATGGCTACAGTGTATTGTGCCTAACCCCATATCAGATGTCTAGAATTAATGATTAATGTTTCTTGTTACAAAATGGTCATTCAGATTTTGATGGCTGCACCAAATGGAAGTGTAAAGAGCAACAGGCCAATTCTGTATCATACCTTTTTGTACACTTATATCACATTCAGTCTTATTTTTCTCTTTTCTCAGTTAAATGCCCCTCGTTGATTTATCCCATTGTGGAAGATGAGTTTTCAAAGAGTTTCAATTTCCTGAAGTGACTACGAGGAGTGGGTAACTCTAAATTCTTCCTGTGAAGTTGATGTTTGTAGTAGGTCATAACGACAGCTTTCTGAGTGCTTCCTTTTATTTATTGTTGCTTTAGTTGCTCAGGCTTAGAAACTCCCAGAGATTGTAAATAAACATGTACATATAATGGATTTATTGTCTTGACTGTTCAGCCTCACCTTCCTGTGGTATGTTTAAAAAAGTGTAATTTTGTACTGACGTGGCAGGTAACTTGGATATTTGAGCAGTTTCATCTATCTGGCTTTGGCAGGGTAAGATAAGTTGTCTCTGTGGGTAGATGCATGTGTTCCTAGGTTGCTGCTATAATCGTGCATCTCATTTTGTGAGGGCCAATTCTGCATTCATACAGAGCTCTGTGAATGTCGCCTGATGTTTGCATGCGCTTTGGCTGTTACAAGGTGATTCCATGGGAAACAAACAAAGCCAATAAGGAGGAGCCGGATTTGATGGTCACTGTGCGTCCCTTCCAACTTGGGATGATCTGTACCTTCAAGCATTAGAATTAAACAGCAATTAGACTAAAATGTGTATTTATTTTAAATTGACATGTATGTCTTTGCTAGTCAGAGCGCAAACACTTGACAGTGTTTCACCTGATTTGCAATCTTCCTGAAGGATGGAATTCATGAAAAAATGTCTCGAGTTTACTCTCTGTGAAGAGGATTTGTGGCTGCATAAGGCCCATTTCAGAGCTCTTTCAAGTATTTCTATGTTTCAACAAGCTCTGTGCTTAGAAGGCCACTTAGGATTTTGTATAGTACGTCTTTCAGTTCTTCTTGATGAAGCTATAACGAGGTATCAGATCTCTCAGTCATTTTTCTAAAAAGGAGTACAAAACCAGTGCTGTGTTGCACTGTCACAGTACTGTCAGTGTTATGTGTTAAGGTAGTATAAATATAAATTCCAGCAGCAGCAGTATTTTCTGCTCAGAGATAGGAAATAGTACTTTTCTATTCAGGGAGGCCAGAACTAGATGATCTTTAAAGGTCTCTTCAAACCCAAATGAGTCTATGATTCTGCAATTTGGATTTAAATGTAACTGCTGATTGAACTACAGCAGCTGTGGGCATTATTTTAAATGAATACCAGGAACAGTACAGTAGCAACTGAGCTGCATCAGCTAACTCCTTATGAAGTTAATGGCATGAGGAAAAGCAGACATCTGAGAACGTTTGGAAAAGTACTGGAAAATGAAATTGAATTGCTTAGGACAGAAAGGTTGGGGCAGAAGAATGTCCCAGTGACTCACTGGGACTTCAGTAAGTAAATAAATCCTCCAGCTCAGCATTGCAGCTATTTAATTTAGTATTTCTACCATAATCAATAGCCTTATCAGAGTGTACTCGTTACCCTTTCCCACTCTTGGTGCCTGTAGAACCGATGGGACTGACTTCTCCAAGCTGCTGTATGCAAGTCAAGGTAATAGACATTTCTTTCCATCTCACTTTGAAAAATAAGGTTATTTCAAAATGACTGGGTAATGATATTGCTCTAAAAGAACTACCTAATATTTTAGCAGCGTGACTTCTCTTCTTAGTGGTTTAATGAATGTGGAGACATGGGATTTAAAGTGATTGTGGTTTATAATATTGCAGATAAATGCTACTTCCACTTGTCTCATGAAAATTGCTTCTCACTGAAACTTCTAAATTGCTTTCAAACAGAGCGAGCGGACAAAGATTTTTAACGTGTTTTCATATTTGTTTTTTAACCAAACATGTAAATTATGTATATTTGCCTTTCTTATCCCAATGTACATAAATTGTCTAAAAAAAACCCCATAAATTTCATTGTAACTGCTGTTATTTCTCCTGGCTTATTACGGAACCAATACACTATACAACATAAAACCAAAGAAAAAAACAGACATCAGCATAAATAAATACTTCATGATTTTTTGGGAATCTATAACAGGATCAACTTATTTTAGTATCAATAATAATCTGTGATCTCAATTCCTTAAAATATTTCTCTGATTTCTCTAAGTGTGAGATAACACTGATCGCAAATGAAGACAGTTGTTTTCTTGAAGTATGGAACAAGTCCATGTGTAATACTTTGTGTGTTTCTCTCTCCTCTCCCTATTTCATCATTCTCCTTTTCCTTTTGCCAGGCTCACATAACTTCATATTTGTCTAACTTTGTTCAGTTTAATTACAGGTATATATTTGTTATAAATAACAGCATTTCAGAATAATCTTTTATTCTCCTTTGTGATATGTCAGTTTAAAGTATATGTTGCCATGAGTGAAAGCACTCAAAATAGCTGACAAATATCAGCAGATTTAGGTCAGTAAATTAACGTCTCAGTACACGTTCTTATTACTCTGCAAATCAAAGTCAAAACTGTGAGAAAAACTGAGAGATCTCGACTTCATTGTTCGGTGTGCTTTGTGAATACAAAAATCTGCTGTTCTGCAGCTTAGATTCTATACGTGATAAAATCCGCAGGCTTGTTTTCAATAGGCTCTATTTTTGACTTGTTTTTTAATCACCGTAGCACTGTGAAGGGCTTTAGTGTAAAGGCAAGACAGTTCTGCATGTAAACATAATTTTAAATGAATGAAAAACACCTTGAGATGCCCATATTGAAACACCTTGGTGTAAAGGACTGAAAATATGGAAAAAATAACCCTGCTTAAACCTCAGGAAATGAAAGGCAAGAGATATAATTTAATTTCAGTGATGTATTATGGGAAAACCTTAGAAATTATCATTGTTTATGACTACACTGAAAAATGAATCAGGGTGGTGAAGATATACAGTTTAGTGATAAAATAGAACAGATGATGTTACTCTTCCATAGAACAGTGGTCTTCTCCATGTCTAGGAAAATATTAATGCAGTTCAATGGAAACTAATTTGTGACTTGTATTGAGTAAGGCATTGGGTATGTTGGATTGCTGATAAGTGAAACAAATGCCAGAGTAGTTAGGCGTGAATCATATGAGTGACTGAATTCCTGGTCCCTGTGCAGGGTCCTGTCCTGCTGCTGTGGGTCCCTCTGCTGAACCACCAGGGGAAGCTGCTCTGCTTGTATGTGTTTGGAGGGGTTTCCTTGGCAGTAAATCTCAGTTTTCAGATAGGGAGAGATAACCTACCACCTATAGCCATTATTTACATGGATGAGAGCATCAGAGAGGTTGCATGTATGTATGTGGTCATGATAAACAGTGAAAGAAAGCCTCTATAGACTTCCTATTCTGTGCTAAGTGCTTAGGTTTGGCTTCAGTTAGAACTCTGGGGAAGAGGTGTGAAAACTTTTATGTGATGTGTTTCCAGAGTTGTCATTGCTTTGGGAGCAGCACCAAGATGGCTTCAATTTTGTACTTTCTCTGCAGCACAAGAAATACGTTTTTCTAGCAAGGTGAAACAATATTCTGGTTGAGCCTCTAATATTATGCATAGCTAAGATGGAAGTAGCAAAGCTACTGTCATGATTTTAGGGAGAACCAAGACTGTGTGTGCCAAGAGGAATTAAATGTCTTGTAATTTTCAAGTCTGAAGCCTTCAAAGATACACATGTGTACAGCTACACGTGCACGTATGTGGGCTTACACACAGGAGAAGGAACAGGGAAAGGTGAAAAAGGAAAAGGAAAAAAAAAAAAGGAAGAGGAAGAATGGGAGGGAGAAAGGGAAACAAAAAAGGAATCCATATGAGCTACCTGTTAGGTGTAAATAGGTAGGAGCTATTTGTTACTGGAAAAGACAGAGAAGGGAAGCACGCTGGCTCCAGGCTACTAAGTCTTAGTTGGTCTCATGAGGAAAGTAGAGTTAGTAGATAGCCATCCCTGCTCTCTGTTAATAACAGGAATGAGTGAAATGGTACTTGTTCTATAAGACTGATGGAGGTCCTCGAGTAATATATATCCGTTATTAAGAGCTCATACTTTTCTTTGTCTTGACCTCAGCCCTCTCTAAAGGCAAAAACAGATCCTCCTGCATCTTCTAGGTGACCATGTATAGAGCGCTACATATTTTATTCCATTTTTTAATATACCTGATAACTGTAGAAGTGTGTTCCCTTCAGCTTGTTCCTGACAGTACAGTTTTCTATTTTCTGCAGTTTTACTGGAAAAAAGTGAAAATCACAAGAAAATCTAAAAAACGTTGAACCTTAATTAGAAATGGATTATTCAGATTTAGAGGGCTTCTATCATGGGTGTGGGAATTCACTTTTATAAAATGTGCTCTTACAAAGATGCGAAGCTTGGTTAGGATTAGAAAGCTGAGTGAACTAAAGTAGTTGTCTACTCCTTCAAATTCAGATGACTCGGTGAAATAATACCCTTGAGCTTTTCACTTCTGTGCTGGTATGGAGTCTGTGATTTTTAAATTGGGTGTTAATTGCTAAAATGGAAAGCACCAGATTTTATAGGTTTGGTGGTGTAGAAGCACTCTCCTGCAGTATGCTGTGGTAAGATGTCGGTAGGCCTTTGGTTTACTTGTACTCAAAAACATATGCGTGGAGGAAGCAAGAGGAGACCTGGGATTTGGGTGAATGTATTTCAGTGTACCCAGTCCTCTCCCAAAGCTTCCTTCGTATTGCAGCATGGCCCTTGTTGTCCCAGCAGATACAGGAGTTGGACCCCACCGTTGTAGCACTGAGACAGTCTTAGGCCTTTGTGGAAAAAATGCTTTGGAATCAGACCTCTGAAGAAATATTAGGATTGAAAAAAGTTAATTACAAATGCAGCTTTGAAATATTGAACAGACTGTTTCCTGTAGAAAATAGAAAGTGTCCCTAGATTGGATATCTTTCTGGGAAACTTCACTTTATTTATTCTGTTCTGAAGAACTGATGCAGTAATTGTGGTTGCATCAGGGGGCAATGTGGTTTAAACTGAATTTCTAAGGACATTGAATGAAATCTTGGTAAACTAAGGGGTAAACTAAGTCTGTCTAGATGAAAATTAAAGTAAGTTGCAGAAGAATTTGGTGGAGTGCTTTAAAGGAAAAGGTAACACCAAATATTCAAGCATCGGAACACACAATCTGGTCACATCAGTGTAGTGATTTAAAGGAGGGGCGCACCTGGAGTTTAATTAGTTTTACTGACAGATATCTAATGTATAATTCTTTATTTACATACAGTTAGAAATTTGTAGAGTCTGAATTGCACAGATGCTCCTCAGCATTGCATGAAAATGAACTGAGCTCATGGAATATATGTTTTTCTGTGTATTTCAGTTCTACATATTTTGTTTTTAGCACGTGGTACAGAACAAACAAAATGATGTCCCCAAAATTGCAGCTTCTCCAACTTAAATATTTCCAGTGATGCTAAATTTTTCAAAGACAGTTTTCACAACATGTAATCATGCTTTTTTGGCTGCAGACTGCTAATTTTTCAATCACAGAGAGCTAAATCTAAAGTGTGCTCTATTTCTTTTGCTTTTCTGTTACCTTTTTATTAAAAATAAGACAAAATGTTCTGATTTTAATATATGTAACCTAGTTTAAGAACATCTCTCGTATTGTTCTCCAAGGCACCTGGTGCACATACTGAAAAATGAAAAGCGAAACTGTATGTAGGCATAAACCTATTTTTTTGTTAGTGACAAGTGCACACAGACTTCTCTGGTTCTGCACAATTTTGCATTGTAAATTGTTTCCAAATTGTTCACTGCATCCATTCTTCAAGAACGCTTCAACCTGTAAGGCATATAAACTGTGACTTTCTTGTTGACTGACATAGCATAAAACACAGAAGTGAGTTAATGTCATTTTTTCCCAATGGCAAGTGTCTGTAATTTCCCTACCACTTGCTGATGTTTGGATGCACCTGTCTGTTGCTGTGTTTCACGATAGTAGATTTAACTGAAATTGTATTTTGAACTTGCTAATAGCGCTCCTTGTAATTACTGTGTAATACTTAGTTGGAATTCATGTAATTATTATAATAAACTAGTTTACACATTCTGATTTGAATTTTTAATTTAGAGAACGTGTAGTCAGACCCTTGATCTGCTTACCTTTGGATCACTGAGGAAGGAGCATACATTTTCATGTCTCGGGTTATTGGTATGCAACAGAATTTCCCAAACTCCTGAGTGCATGCAGGTATTTACATGTGCACAGTTACAGTCAACTGTAACTCTCCATGTTCAGTCTCACAGTAAAATATTTTAGATTTGAGATTCTTTAAGAAATTAGTTTGTATAGAATACGTTTTCTTAGAAATACAACTGCAAGTTGCACGTCTATGCCTTTTTTGCGCACACATTTTTAATAAAAATACCGAGCTGCCCTTATGCAGTTATTATTATTTCAAGGAAATGAACACCTTTACGTCAGCTTATGAAGTCACTCTGTAGAGTTTGAAAGTAAACTGGGATATACCTGCTAGAAAAGGGCTTAAAAATGTATGGTTCAAAGAGGTATGGAGGAACTTCCTACCTAGTCATGGCCTTTAAATAAGCTCAGAAGTTTCATTCAGTTAATTAACCCTAATTAAAAGAAAAAAAATTGCCTTTCATACACCCTGCTAGTATCTCAGAACAGCACATAAGTTGTGTGTTTGTTTTTTAGCAGTATTTTAATACTGGGGAAAAGGAATTGTACTGTGAGAAAGTATTAAGATGCTACTTGCAGCAGGGCAAAGAAAACATGGTGAGTGCCTGCAGGTTGTCCAATGCTGAAGGACATGTGAGCTGCAACAGCACCGTGCTGCTGTGAGTGACCTCTCTGGTCGGGGTTCTTCTGAATGTCCCTGTCTCATGGTCAGTGCTTTGCATACGACTTAAAGGCTAGCGTTAACCTTTTAAAAGTGAAACTTATGCAGAGCTAAGCATGAGTCTTCTTATGTGCATGCACCTCTTGTGCTCGCTGCTGCTGCTTACCCTGTCCAGCATTCAACCACAAGACCCCGCGCACTTCTTGACTTCTGCTGCTGCTTCCCATGCATTTACCCATAGAGCAAAGTTTTTCATTTTTATCTTTCTTCTAGCCATGCTGAGTGGTCTGTATCTCAGTGCCTAAGCTTGCTTTTGTCTTGACTGATAATGACTGCTGGTGAGAATAAACAATGGCACAGTTTATGTGTCCTGACAGCCTCCACTTCTGCTAGGGCTGCCCGGAGGGACTGGCAGAAGTGTGAGCTCTGTGAAGGAATTCAGATCCCTGGCAATAGAGTGAGAAGCCAAGTGGCATTTGAAAACTCCTCCTATAGTCCAGATACCTTTTTAAAAAAAAAAAAAGAAACAGTAAGCCCAGAGTGTTCTCTTGACTATCTGTCACACAGTAATTTCAGGAGAAGTATCTTTTTGTTCTGCACAGATGGTATAATTTTGGCAGCTGAACTACGGTATTGTTAAATACAAGTGTACATGGTTCCACTTGTTTCAAATGTTGAAAGACTATATAGAAGACTGCAAATATGCTTGAACATGAGTACATTCACAAATATTCACTATTCATACATCTGCTTATATGTTGATGAATATGCTACGTAATTCTATAGTGCTTCAATAAGATTATTGCTATTATTGCACTACTATCATTTAAGCATGTTTTTTCCCTTAACATGTTCTGCATGCGTTTTGATTCTTAAAATGAATGTTAAGATGACCGTTTTGAAAGATTGTCTTGTGGCATTAGTTACGCTTTTATACATAATGAGCTCTGAAGGCCTGATTTTCAAGTTGTATAGCAGTGTCTTCACTGAGATCAGGGGACTTGTGCCTGCTACAGAAATTCTGGATATAAAACTTAAAACAATTGTTTATATTAATTTTTATGTCTAAATTTCAGCAGAGGGAAAACATCAAGAAGTCACTCCGATAGAACAGATGTCTAAGCAATATTGGGTTTCATATGCTCCTAAGTCATGAAGACTGATGAGTATTTTGCATGTAGATCTCTAGATATAAATGTGTTAGGAGGAGTTAATGGCTTTGAAAATATAACGCTGAAGTACAGTAACATCCTTGAAAATGCTGACTTCGTATGTCAACATTTAAATGCAAGTCTGTCTTCCTACCAGATAGCTTTTCAAGTTCTTTCTTATCATAGTAGTCCTTAATTAAAGTAGTTCAGTTCAAAGGAATTGGGTCATAAAACTTCATTGTTTTGTTGCGCTGAAGTAAATTTCTGCACTCAGCAAGACTTCATCAGTTTTCATAACTCAGCAGTTGATTCAATAATCTTCACTATGGTGAACCACACATTGAAAATGCTGTAAGCAGTTATTGAATCTTTGTATCTCAGGTTTAGTTCAGGACCGCAGTGGTCTAATTAAAAAGTTCTTCAGTGCATCATTGATTTCTTGATATGATGACGAAGTCCTACTTCATTCTGCATTACTTGGAAGCCAATTAAACTCACAGCCAACCTTTATGCATAAAGAATGAAGGGTAGGGAAAGAAACACGTCCAGTTTGTGGAGAAGAAAGGTAAGGAAAGAATCAAGGAAGATCAGAAAAGTGAGAGAATAATTCAACTTGTAGGGGAAAAGCAAGGTCAATTATATTGGTTAAAAATACTTGTTCAATCATCCAATCTAAATTCTGTGAAGGAAGGCTTGTTGTTGTTTTCTTAAGATAAAGCTTTGCAGAAAATGCTGCATTGCTTGCATCAGGCATTGGACCTGAGTGATCTATTCGCTTGTCAAAACATCAACATCACAGATTCATTGCATTGCCTTACGGATGACCTCCTCTTAGCCCTGCTTTCTGTAGTTTAGAGTTTCATTCATTTGTCATGTTGCAATCCTATTTCTGGTTTAAATTTCCACTTCTGTTGAAGACATAAGTCCAAGTAGTAGGGTAAAAAAAGCTCATAACCTCATTCATAACTGTCATGACCTTTAATTTGGAAGTCATAGCTCCAGAGTAGATGCAGTTAATAGTCTTAAAGGACTGAAAATACTGTTCCTGACTAAAAATTCACGTGGTGATGTTGATTAGGAAATCATAAAACTCATGCAAAGGGTGAGTTGGAAAATGGAATTTTTCTTCTTTTCTAAGACAAAATAAAAACCTCAAAATATGTTCTCCCCCACCCCCTTAATTCAGCAGTCCTACCAGCGTGATTCTTGCTCCCATTCTGCCCTGTAGTTTTGTGCTTTATTGCATTTTTACAGTACATGAAGGCAAATGTGTTATGGAATATGGCGTCATGAGATGATGCTATGTACTTAACTACTTAACTAACTCTCAGGGAAGAATAAGATACAAAAGAATTGAGTTGTAACAACAATGTTGGGCTAATCATGAAATATCATGCGATTTGAACATCTGGATTTCCAAAAAATATAATCTTTACATAAATTTGCTGCTCAGTTGAAAACTGTTGTTCACGCTTAAACCTGTTCAAAAACAAACCAAAGAGACCCAACAACAGCTGTCAATATCTACCTTGCTAACTTCAATGAAAAATAAGATGGTATAACTTACATTCATTTATGATAAACAACTGTGAGCAATTGTTAAAGGAAGGCCACATTTACTGGCTCTGCAAGTATGGAACTCGTTGTAATTACAGTACCAGCTCTAGCAGAAGAGAACTTTCCTGTTCTTTGGAGTTAATTCTGCATCTACCCTGCTAGAAACCAAAGTAGGTATCTTCTGTAGGATAGAATAAACTCCAAGTATTTCATTTCGCAGAATTTCAGAGGGCTGAGTTATGTGAAGGACTGGAAAAAAAAAGAAGTTGTAAAACTAAATTAAGAGCTCAAGTCCACTGTCTTCTCCATACTCCTCGCTTGTTATTTAGAATTCTGCTTCCACCCAAAACAGCTCTGCTACTGTCAAAAGAATGGCATCTGTCAAAGTCAGAGCAGTCAATGTGATGTGCCAGAAATCCTTTATATTTTTGAATCTTTTCCCACATATCTGCTATTGCCTTGACATGTTGAAGCGAATGCCACCAAGCTCATTTTCACATAGTTTGGATATGCTCAAATTCTTAGTATTCTTCAGCTTCGTGCCTATTCTGTAATAATGCGGTGCATTTATCATCACATCTATAGTGACAGTGGATTATCCTACTTCTGTAAAGTCTAAATCAGAGCATCTTCTTGTTCACGGCAAATTCAGGATCACGCAGTGCATCTATTTCCTTCCTCTCTGTCTATTTTAATACCCTTGTATAGTTGGATTTCTTGTGGGAGTTAACTGAGAGCCATTCCTAATGTCACATGCTTTTGAGTTATGTTAAAATAAAAGTTGCATTCTCATAGCTTTCCTATTTGCTCTGACTCTAATCTCTACAGTAAAGAAGAAAAAAAAAAAAAAAAAAAAGAAAAGCTTGGCGTGGCTTGTGTGAAGAACTTTCCCATATTTCCAGAGAATTGATTCAAGGATTTTAACAGCTCCCTTCCTGCACTCAGCTCACCTTGTCAAGCTGCTTAACCCCACAGGACTGTGCAGCCTCTTATCATTTCTCAGCCCCAAGGACTCTGACAGAGAACTGCTGCCAGCATCACACCAGCTGTGCCTGAAGTCACTGCCACCCTCACATTCTGCCCTCTGATGGCTTCTCACTGAGCTCTATGAGAAAAAAAACAAATCTCATTATTTTCTTGCTAAGTCCATAGTGTTTAAATTGTACTGACTTAGTGGTCAGAGTTCAGCGCAGCAAGCTGTAAGGAATGTTTTTTGACTGAGATGAAGTTTTAGGGGACGTATTTTTTATTGCGTTCAATTTTGAAATGTGGCCAGTGCTGTAAGATGCTTTTCCCTGAGCTAACTCAGAGCCGTGACTAGTGAGCTTGTTGCATTTGAAAGACTTTGCCTGTTCTTGGTGGAACTGAAAATACATTTAGAGGAGTCTTTTGGATGAATTTTGGCTTTAAAATCAGTATCTATATGTACAGGTTATTTGAGATGTGTTTCTGGCACCAAAATTTGGAAGCATTGGAGTTTGCTATGTTAGGAGGGATTAAAATCTAGACTTTTTTTAATAAAAAAAAAAAAAAAAAAAAAAAGCGATGAAACTAGCTCTGTAGAAAATAGACATTTTGAGCTCGGGAAATGTGTCTTTATGTATGTGAGTATATGTACAGTTTACATCTGAGATTCACACGTCTGAAGTACCGTTAGCAGCTGTCGTGGATGGCTCCAGCAGGGATCTGGGCCCCATCAGCTGCTCATCCTTCCTCCCTGGAGGGGTGGGGGAGAGAATTGGAAGGGCAGAAGTGAGAGGGAACTCGAGGGTTGAGTTAAAGACAGTTTAGTAGACAAAGCAAAAGCTGGGGATGGGAGCAAAGCAAAATAAAGAATTCACTCACTGCTGCCTATCAGCAGGCATCAGCTTCTCTGTTTCAGGTGGTTCAGTTGATTATAGAAGGCCATTATTAAACTGTCTATCAGCATCACGGAATTTAAAGATTCTCTCTGATCCACATACTGGATTTTCATGTAGACATGAAAGACAAAGGATTCTGTGCCCTAAATTGTAAGATTTGACAGCAGTCTGACCTGCAGCGATTCATGCACAGTACTTAGCAAATAGTAGCCTCTTTTTTAATTAAATTATGGCTTTATCCAACTTGTGTTCCATTGTACCCTGCTTGGATGGTAGATATAAAGTCTGTCATATCCCTCTTCAGAAAAATCGGATTTTTGATGGTGTGAGATTTACAGAGCACTGTAATATGTTTTCCTGTAAAGCTGAAAACATTTCTAGATCTGGACTACTTAAGGATAGATTTATTTCTTAGAGGAATTGCGCTGGCTTAAGTTTGTGTGTGACTTTATGGCTTACCTTGGATTTCATGTAGGAAGCTATCTTGGGAAGAAGTCATCTTCCTTTCAGCTCTTCATAGAACTCAATTTATGAAATGACAAGATTTTGTGGGGAAAAAAAATGGAGGGAAATGCGATGAATCTGATACAGTAGATTGTTCAGCAAACTGGATCCAGCTAATATTTTGTGATTGAGAGCAAGGAGAATACTGAAGGAATAAGCTGTCTGTGACTTCTAAACATATACGTAGTAATTCATTATGACGGTATTTCAGGAAGCTGAAAGGAGTATATACAGTGTGCTGATAAAATAATTCCTGCATAGTGTAGTGAAAATCAGCTATTTCTAAGGTGCATTACTAAATGGGTTCCTCATCTCAGTAAAGCACGCTCTCCTCATTCACTCACTCATTCATTCATTCATTCATTTTCTGTGTGTTTTATTATTCCAGTTCAATGTAGAATCTTTTTTGTTTCCTACTCTACAGAAATTATTTTTGGTGTGAGAAGTGCACAACGTTTTCCTGTGCCTTCAAATGCAAATGCCTGACTTTCGATACAAAGAAACTTAATTATTTTATAGGCTTGCATGGATTATTCTCCTAAGGTCCATCTATATAATACCTTTCTAAATTTTTACTGTATCTCCCTATAAATGTGTATTTTGCTTATGGTGATATTTACTGGGGTAGCAATCCGTTGACCCTGTTTATGGCAGTACGAGGGACTGGACTATTTAACTCTCACCAGGTAAATCAAAACTGTGCAATGCTGAAGGTTTTTTAATTTTTTGTAAATAACCAAAGCATTAACCTCATTCCAGCACTATAACCATACCCTCTTCTCCATGCCCTATTCTTTTAACCACATCGTTGATCTTTTATCATTCTTTACAACATATTCAAAAGCTTTGTCCTTGCCACAAGGGATATACATGGATTCTAAACTCTGCCCTTAAAAGCATAGAAAGCTATAAGGAAATGTGAGACGAGTAGAATGAATGTTTTGCAGTTGCCTATCATTAATTATATGTAGCTGTGCTTATGATTTTATTCCTCAGGTGCTTACACAAGCTGTGGATCTTCAGAATATGCATTATTTATATACATCGCTTATCACATGGTAGAAACCAGCATTTAGCTAGACTTCAATCTGCCTTTCACTTAGCTGTCCTGAAAGTGAACTGCAGGTGAGCAGTTGCAATTGCTCTGTGCAAGTATTGCTCGCTTTTAAGAGGAAAGGTACTGCGCTACAAAAATTCCATCACCTTCAGCAATGAGAGTCTTCTCATTGACTTTAATGGGCATTAATCAGGCCTGGTGCCAGTGACTGTTCATGTATATATTTATATTTAAGCAGTAAACACCGCAAGCATTCATTAAGCTCAACAGTAAAAGTGGTTGACCTTTTAGCATCAAAAACAGTCACATGCAAATAGTAAATTAAATCAGGCATTAATCAAAACTGTAAAATAGCCCGTTTAATCCTTTCAGGAACAACACACCCTCAACCTTCCCCCAAACCCTTGTCAAACAAATGGTTTTTGCAGCATATCTGGAAGGTCATCAAGTCCTGAGCTATTTCAGGAGCAAGTTCCAGATGGTCTCTAACATGCTGAATAATGTATGTCTATATGGGAGTGGGGAGAGAGGGGCTCAAAGGAGTTATTATACCGATATGGGAAAAGTCACATGTTTTATATCCATACCTAACAATATAGGTGTTATAAGTAAAAAGCTCTTTCATCCTTTCTTTCAAGAGGTAAAAATAACTTGTTTTGAGGATCTATACCGATAATATTGATTTTGAAATTTCATTAAATTGCATTGAAGTCTATATTCTGCAAAAGCTTTTTTGGACAGTGTCTTGACAGTAGGAGTACCAGTATTTTCATTGCATGTGGTATTCATTGCTTGGCATTCCGTGAATAGTAATCTTTTCTCTCATCATTCTTAATATGTTATAAAATGAAATTCTACCAGCACTGAAAAGCTATGCGTTATTATATGTAATTTCATTACACTTTGTAAAGAAAACATGTATGTTTAGTACTGTTTTGTATTAATTTATTTTAAATGCACTGAAACCACTAAATGTTTATTGAGCAAAACACGTACAACTCCAGCTCTCTGTATTCCTCAAATCGCATCACCCCCTTGAATGAGGTTGTTCTGAAGCTACCTGTCTGCCCAAATTATGTGTAATAGGGAAAAAACACTGACTAGATATTATGTTAAGAACAAAAGCAGTCAGACTGAGGCAGTTTTTTCCCCTTGAGCAGAGCTGAAAATGGAATTCTTTAACCAATGGTCTTTTTTAGCATTGGAGCTCTTAGGTCTGATGTTACTTTCAGGCCAATGTTACTATGTAAGATGAAGGACATATAGAGTAAATATAATTTTTGTAGCTTCATTTCTGTTTGCAGGAAGAGAAAGATGAAACTATTGATATATTGAATCATAGAATAAAAATGAAACATAACCCAATACTTTACAATGATGTTAAATAATAGTAAGGATGTTAATTATATGATAGAATGAAAGGGTCCTTTTCCCATTACCATCTTGTGGATTCTCTTCTGGTCCCAGCTGTAAATCCACGATTGTGGCTGAATTCTATTCAGATATAAAGAGACCAGGGATATGGATGAAATTGCACACAGATAAATCAGTACAACATTTCTGTCCTATGGTAATAGTATTTCAAAGCACTTTAATTCTTGTGGTTTTCAGAATAACCATTTGAGGTGAATTGTTGGCCTTGGACAAACTCCTGGAGGAGAGAGTGACATCCGTGTCACAAAAGAAATCATTGTTATGGGCACAGCCAGTGGTAGTGCATGGCATAGACAAACAAGTAAGTTGACATAAAGCCTACCATTTGATTACTGGCATAAAGAATTCTCCTCTAAGACAAGATTGAATGCATGTCCTATGGCACCTCAAGTTTGAACAATAAAGCAATGGTATAAAATTGACAATATAGCAGTGATGTGGTATAAGAGAAATTTAAGTCTTTAATCTTTATCCTGTGCACGTTGAGTGAGTTAATAAAAATATTTAATTTCCTGTACGTTCAGTATTTAATATTTGTATTTTCAGAATTACACATAACTAAAAATGCATTTCTGGTTTGACACTTTGACTGTTAAGATACGTAATATTTCTCAATTTCATTACAAATCTGTCAGAATTCATGAGCTCCAGAGTGCACTGATGTTGCTTAGCCAATCAACTTATGCAAAAGAATACACAAATCCATTCACAACTGCCGATTATCTCCTAGAACATGTAGCTCAATAAAGTCAGTAGGCTATTGACAAAATGTTATTCAGAAGAAAAGTAAATAGAACCAAAATGAAAATCATTCTCAAATGCCTCTTATTGCTATAGCATAAAATAATTATCTGGCTTAACAGTACTTTAAGGTGACTGAAGGAAACTATCTGCAAAAACTCTCCAATATGATGTCCTTCAAAACAAAAATTTAATGAAAAAGCAAGGAAAATTTGAGTTTCCCATTGATGACTAGCAACAGGTAGATGAGAATATGGGAATAAGTAGAATGGTCTTATGGGAATATATATGAATGAAAGAGAACTACAGAATTAATTACATCATGGTCATGATTAACAGACATGTGAATTTGAAAGTAGACAGTAGTATGGACAGATGAAAAGTCAGTATGGACAGATAAGTCATACGCATCCTGAAGTCTTAAAAGAAATAGGTAGCATTCCAGGAACATGAAGATGCCTTCTGCTCCTGCATGGGCGAGTATTACCTCATTGCCCACTACTGTAGAGGTGCTGATGTATGCCTCTGCTTTGGAAGTTATTACAAATTTTTAAATGCTCCCTTTTTACAATAGGAATTCTATAGAAGAGGAGAAAAAGGAACTAATGATATTATTACTTATGGAAGTTTTAATTTGAAAGACACATACTTGGTAAAAAAAGAAAAAATAAATAACCAGATCATTAATTCAAGCCATTTGATTGCTTCTGTCCAAAACCAGATAGTAACACAGTAGCTAACAAAAGTAACTCAGACCAATTTTCATAAGCGTGTCTGTCCTTGAGGTGACTTTTACCTATAGCTTCCTGCCTGCAGTGAATGCTCATCATCAGGGTTTAAGCATTCCTGGTGTTTTTTCTCAGAAATTAAGCAACCGTATGTAAGGAATGAAATGTTTTATGAAAACAGTTCAGATCTGATGTATGTTTTCTGGTTCTCAGATGGAGACAATTCTACTGTGTTTATTTATTTATTTATTTATTTTTCTCATTGTAATGCTGAATTTCTGATGAACAAGAGCTTTATCCTTCTAGGCCAGGTATGTAAGCAGCACCTTGAGTCTAAATGTAGAAATCTTCTACAAGCATTTCTGTTTGTTTAGAATATTTATGTACTTTATGTACAAGATTACCTATGAATAATGAGGAACTATGAGAAACAATGGGACTTTCTGCTTCATTTGTCCAATACACAAAAACTTAACAGTCAGTTTTACTAACAACACCAACAACAGGTTTATTATGGTGAAAAATGGGGATTAAAACCTACGTAATATAATAGACAAGGTAGCCTTGTTTGAATTCCATTGAAGTAAATTCGGCTGTATCAGACTTTGTAGGTTTTAACATGTTTTTTACCTTAAAATCTCTCACAGATTTTCATATGGCAAATGTGGCTCATTTCAGATTTCCTAGCCTGCATGCCTACAAGTATGGGTAATGAGTTTGATTCCAGAACGTTTAATATTTTACAAACAGTTGAACAAGAAATCTTCTTTCTTTTTTTTTAATAAAAGAAGCTCAAAGATTGATTTTAAGTCAAAAGACTACTTCCCAACACTACACAAGAGAATTGTGATGGATTAACTGAGTGCATAACTGATATTGTTTTAGTGCATTAGCCCTTATTTCCTGTTCAAAGTGATTGATTGAGCCTCAGTCAAGGCACTGTCCACAGCAAATATTAAGCAAACTTACCCAGACGCTATCAATCACTCTTATCAAAGGATCACCACTTCAGTGCAAAAAAAAATAGAGAAGGGCTGTCTGCTTTTCACTGAATTCATCCTGTTGCATACGTTTTTCTTAAAAGCACAGAAAAAAGATTGCCTTTGTAAACTACTGTTTGCTTCAATGTGTTTCTTCAGGTTGGCCAGTTTAAATGCAGAGTTGTCATTTACTTATATTTCAACTTGTTAGATATTTCAAAAATCATCTGACTCAAAACAAAGGTGTGCAAAGCATCATATGCCAGCTGGAGCATTCAGAAAATCACTTGACAGCAAGAAAGATCATTCATCTATAAAAGATCACCTCGGTGGTTTCAGCCATCACCGATTACCAACAGCTGTGCTGTTTCTTCCCTTCTCTGAGAACTGAATTTCTGTATAACTGTTACATTAATTCTGCTGGTACCTCACTTTCTTTATTTATTAACTATGTCAACACCTATAAATATTATTTATACATAACCATCTATAGGAGAATTTATGGAATTAGTTAGGATTTCTGCTTGGCCCACAACTTCCCCACTATGCTGCAGTACGTGCTTATAACTTTCTTCACTGGTTTGGAAGCTATAAAACAGTGATTTCAGATGTATTTCCCTGAAGGAATTCTCCCCGTGAATCTCTGCATCACCTTTATGGACGCTACATGCCATCAATGTGCTAGAAAGCAATTGAGTGAGTTTTTCTCAGTTTAATATCAGCACTGGCATACCCTTTTATAGGACAATTGCTGGTAGCTCAAGGCACCACTACCAAGTGTTTCACCTTTCACTTCTTTTTTTTTGCAGATGAGCTATTAAGATAACTTCCAGAGATCAAACACTGCTTTCTGGCAAAGGGTTTCCTCCACTCCTGTTGATATTCTAGATAAAAATAAAAGTTTTCCCCAGCTTTATGGTGCAAGATTTAATTCCATGCACAGTTAGGCAGGTTTCAATTACCTTCCATCTGAATAACTCATTGGAGGGACTGTCTAGAGTCTAATGTTCCATCAACTTCTAATAATTCTGGTTAGTTGGGTTTTATGGTACCAGCAAAGTAAAACAACTTCTCACAAATCAGACAAGAAAACAAATGCTTGTCCTGTTTACATCCAAAGGAGCATCTGCAACAGACTTTAATTCTTTCAGAGCTTGCAGTGGGAATGCCTTCAAATGAATTTAAATTGCAAGCTTGGTCAACTAAAATGTTTTTAATTGTACATTGGCAGCCATTCAACCCAATTTTTACGCTGATTATAGTGCATAGCTACTTTGGTGTGTATGTGTTAATAATATACAGATAACTCCATCCAGAAAACGTCGTCCAAAATGCATGTGGTGTCATGCATCAGATTCCTAAAAAAAATGCAGTTATAGAAAATATTTTATTCAAGATCCACCTACTAAGCAATACTTTCCCTTTTCTATGTATTCATTTTCTTTCTTCACTGTAATGTGAGAGTGGAAGGAGGGGAAGTGGAACAACTGCTCTTAGCAAATGGCGCTGCTCCGCTCCTTTCTGCCTCCTTTTATCTCCTCCCCCCTCATACGCTTCTAAGCCTTTTCCAGCGTACATAGAAGATGTCTGATGTCTACTTCCCCACTCCTCTCCCAGGGAAGCTCTTTCCCCTGCATGTGTTAGCAGGAGAGTAAGCATAGGAGGAAAAGCAACAGAAAGTGTCAGCATATAGAAAGCTGCACTGGCCATCTCTGCACGATTTTGTTTTCTGTTATGCAAGTTCCAGAGAATCAAGGCTGAAAAGTTTATCACAAAAGTATATTTTTTAACATGTTGTCCAATTTGGACTTACCATAATTATGCAGTTCTTTCCCTTGAGGCAACTTCACTTTTCTTGCATTAAAATACACAATAAATCTGTTGAAGTTCTTGTTTATGAGGTATCAGTGAAATCCGTGTTTCCTTTTTCTTAGGCCTCATCATTTGAAAAATTCAAGCTAATAGTGGAAGTTGCCTTTCTGCACTACTGATCTGGTTACAGCAACACGTAGTAGATGATTTATGCGATTAAGGGATTTCTTATTAACCTCATTGAAGCCCTCGTTGGGGACCTTAGTAATTTTTTTCTGTTATATGCTGTCCGTGTGAAATATATTCTCTGCAGTATTGCGGAGTTGTCATTATGATTTGTGAAAGCTTTGCCAGGGTGTTCAAAGTGACTGACTGGCTCTAGCATTTGATTATCTAATGCGGTATTTATGGAGTCATCTGTTCTGTTGGAGTATAGAATTTTGCTTTTCTGGATTCTTGCCTAATGTTTCTTTTATGTTTATATGTGTATGTGCCTTCTTTCATTGTATTCAGAGCATTCTTGTTGATACCAAACAGGATAGCATTACGTGAAGCATAACGTAATCCCATAAGTAAAATTTAGAGAAAATTTCTACAGATTGTGTGCTACAATAATCTTCATCTTCATTCTTTTGTGTAAGGCAATGTTTTTTATTGCAGCCATTAACGGTTAATATTGAAGTGAAGCAGTTACAACAACTTTTTTGCAGTTAATTAATGTAAATTACTTTTTTTTCACTGACAGCTCTCCGAATTTTGGTAAAATTCAAAATTATTTCCTTTAAAATAATTGGTTGAATCAATAATGAATTAAATCAAGGTCAAAAGGCGTATAGTAGCTCATTCAAGTATGTTGAGAACGCACATCCAACCTTTTATTTGCTATAGATTTAAGGTTGCTGAAAATATACTGGCTACTGCTTCTACGTTGTGATGGTGTACTTCTGCACTGCGTAGACTCTTTAGAGTAGTTATGTGTCTGTCTGTGTTCATATAACCTGTAAAAGAAGATTGTGCACATTACAGTGCACATAGAGATTGTTGTATGAGGGTTGCTCCGAAAGTAATGTTTCCTATTTTATTGTGTTGGCCTGTGATGTCAGAGACGGATGTTGGTGGGATGGCAGTAGAGGCTGAACCTTCCCATCAGTATTCCATTATGTTTTGGTGCTGTGTGACAGATGGCAGCAGAGGGGCAGTCTGACAGAATGATGTCCGACGTGGAAGCATGTATGAAGCAAAGGTGTGTCATCAGATTCCTCTATGGGGAAAAAATGGCACCCAGTGATATTCACTGGTGCTTGCAGAACACTTATGTCAAAATAATCAAACACAGAATTATATCAACATCAGGAAAAACAGACTTCAGAGTCAGCATAAAAAAACCTGTGAGACTGCAGTGATGGCTGTTTTGGGGGCTCTGAAGAATATCATGGCTTGGATAGGTGTTATTTTCACAATGAATTTAGTGGTCTTGGATAAAGACTTTCCCTATAAAGTCATTCAAACTGTAAAATACGTCTTAATATTCAAATCAAGTAGGGTTTTTAAAAATTATTTTAAATGAAGATATTTTAGAAAGTTCCCAAAATGTGATCAGTTAATTTTCTTTATGTAATGGACTAATCTAAGTTAAACCATTGGAGATCAGTGGTCTTTCAATAAAATGTCCTCCTCAGCCAGAGGTTAAATTAGATTATGCTGATAACTTGATTCAGTGGTCCAAATTGATATGTGATAGTACTTCCCTTGAGTTTTGGATTAAAAATAGTGTAGTAGTAAAAGAAAGTATCTAAAAGGACTTTTGTATCTCAGTGGATGCTTCTCCTTTCAGCAAAATGATGTTTCATTTTGTAACTGAAATATAGCTTGCCTTTAATTCTGTATATATCTTGAGTGCTTTCCTCCTGTGGAATAAAACCTTTCAAAAACTAAGATTAAGAATTAAAATTGAGGTCCTCATTCATCACTGCCCTGCAGTTCCTTTGTTTTCTGGAAGTGCAAAGAACAAATAAAGAAAATGGAAGAACACTTTGGAGCATAATACTGCTGCTCAGTGCTAGAATTGTGCCAGGCCCACCTAAGAGCTCCTTAATGCAAAAAAGACGCGCTCTGTGGTGGCTAACAATAGAATGAGGGACATTAGCAATATGCCAGAGCAGGGTAGGAGAAAGAGCGACCGAAATAAATGGTTTCACAGAGAATCTGCATTTACAATAAGTGAGTGAATTGATGGTGAAGGTCAGATCTGTGCAAATTAGCCTGCATTTAAACTAACAGCGCTGTATTTTCTAGCTCTCAAACAACAAAGAAAAAAGAAAACAAAAAAGCGATGGATGGGAGTGAAAGGAAGAAGAGGAGGCATCAGAACATTAGACAGAAGAACCTGTTTCTTCAGAGATCTGAGCAGAACCGTGGGGTGAGTTGACCCCAGCTGGCTCCTCAGGATGGAGGAGAGCACTGGGAGGGCAAAAGCAAAGAAAATCCAACACGTGAGTCAAAACAAAGAAAGTTAAATAAGGTCAGCAAAGTGCCACTTGCTAGCAAAGCAAGATAAGCAATTCATTCACTCCTTCACATTGGCAGGCAGATGTTTAGCCATTTCCAGGAAAGTGAATCTTTGCCTTGTGTTACTGGGAAGACAAACACAGTAACTCCCCACCATCTCCAGCTGTCCTGCTGAAGAGTGGTAGTGAGAGCAGCTGGGGGGCGTCTTGAGGCTGGCCATTGTCACCCACCGTACCATGAACTGGAGACATCTTCCTTCTCTACCACATGAAGATGTCTACAGGTGTGGCTCCATTACTATTCTTTGCCCGGCGTCCATTTGTAATTTTCAGTTTTGCTTCTTTTAAATCAGAAAGAAATAACATAATCTCAAGCTTCAGTCAGTCAGAGCTCACTTTTATTTAGCAGAATGATTTTCAGCTAAAAGTATTCAGGCTTTTTTTCACATTCGGTTATTTTCTTTGTAGTTAATGGGCTCATAAATCTGTCAAAACAAGAGCTGAAGAAATGACATGTATGAGTTAATATTCACCTTTTTGGAGGAGACGTCTTTTCTGAGTACAGGAGGAGGATTTAGGGCTGAATGCTAACACTCAAAAGTTTAGCAAGGACAGCTGTATCTTTTGACCCTGAGGACTGTTCTGTGTCCCTGGACCTAGAGTAAGTCTCCACCTTTGGAAATCTATGTCTACCTTTGTGGTCGTATTTTGAATTTATGAAGGAGGCACCTTTCCAGGTACCAGAATGGTCTGTCCAATGTGAAGGCGTTTTTTCCTAGGAGGGCTTTTTGTCATTTTCCTGTCAGGGCGTCCTGCTAGGTAGGTTTTATTATGAAGTCATTTTTGCCATTTAATGATAGGAGAAGATGTGATCGTTATATGGAACAGATGGCAAGTGTGTTAGGGCAAGGCTGAATCTCAGGAACAGTCCTGTGAAAAGAATCTAAACCATCATGCTATTTAACATATATATACGCTATATTTCAATGATTATATATCTTAGAAATATAGTGAATACTTTTCTCATCTATTTTTGCTTTCCCATTATTCAAATTTTTTTTTTTTTTTATTTTTGATTGGGAAAATTACAGGAAAACATTGAGAAAACATTGTAAGCATTTCCACAGAGACTTTTATTTCTTACCCCTTCCTGGGTGTCCATCTGCACTCTTAAGGCTGTGATGATTTTTTGTGGGCTTTTTTTTGTTTTCCTTCCTACTTGTCCTACATGCCAGGCAAGATGGGAGAAATCCTTTAGCTGTTTGTACTCTCATGTCATGCACTTCTCAGGATTCAGTTATTTCCAGTCCTCCTCTATTTCTTAGTTCTTGATGTTCTGATATTCAGATGAGTCACCACTGCTTTTTTTTTTTTTTTTTTTTTTGGTTCTTAGATTGATTTCACATGTGAAATTCATTTCCAATGCCTGTTCGGAATATATTTGTCTACCTTCAATTTGCCTGGCATATTGAATGAAATCCGATTGGATGTGTTTATAAAATGACTTATCTTCCAGGCCTGCAATTCAGCTGAAAGTGTGCAATGACTGGGAAATTCATAGCTTGCAAGCTTCAATTGCTGGAACATACTGAGTCATCAAATGCATATTCCTTTGTAGATGCTAAGCAAGTTTCGTCTTAGGTATTTCATTACAGCACTTAGCATATCTAAGCAGTATGGGTGTTATTTAAGTCAGCTAAGTCTAGAGCAATACCTAAACAGCCTTGTTTTGCCTATCAGACTACATCTATTGTCTATTTAGATATATCTAACAGTCTATGTCTGGGTTCGGTTCCCTACCGTGTAACTTGTGTTTGAAAGTGATGTGATAAAGCATAAAATTCATTGCATAAAACTCAGCCATAACATGCAAAATATTTGTGATGCATTTCTATTTTAATTTTTGCTCCTAAATATAGCATTTGTCTAGCAGGGTGCTTCCTTCAAATTAGTTGTAAAAACTTGATTTCTCTGTATAGCATTACATTAGTTTATCTTCTTGATATTTATAAGAGATTATTGTAATTGTTGTTTTAGGCTTCTTTCCAACATCACCTTGAAAAACAGTTGTGATTGCGTGCTGCAAACTAGAATAATCAGCGTGTTCACAGGCATTTATAGTATGCTGTGATAATAGAAAATAAACAGAAACAATTTAGTGCTATGAAAAGTGGTATGTGTTATGACAGTAGCCGTGACCAAGTATCTGACAGGAGGAAATGAATATTAAAGTGATTTCTCTGTATTATCAGAGCAGGAATGTTGCTCTACTTATATATTAACACTTCACTCTTCTCTATCAGCTAGCAGTGATATACTCTTTCTCCTTTCCCTAGGGCCCTTTCAAGAACTTTTCTGTATGTAACAAAGTGCAGTTGCCTTTACAGAAATGGAATCTATATGGCTTCAACCACCGGGCTTTCTCCAGTCTCCTGAGATGAGCAAGGATATCCCTTTGCTCCTCATTTCCCTATGAGTTGTCCTAATCTGTTGTTAAGTTTCAATTATATTTTTGTACATCAGAAACATTTTCATGGGCATGATAGTGAAGGACAAAAAGATTAACTTCAACATTACAAAGATTGTTTACATCTGACACGGTCCAGCAGTCCTGATTCATTGAAATAGGTGGCAAAATATCTGTGTTCATCTTGCAAGACAAATATAATTTTAAGTTGTGCAGATCTCATTTTATTGAGCTAAGCAGAAGAAGATAAAGAGAACAGAGTACAGAATATTTTCCAGTGTGGTTATTTTATTTTTGATAAACAACTGTCTTCTTCAAATGTATTCATTACTTAAAAATCTAAAGGGAATGATTCTTTTTGATCACACTTGTCATTTATATGTTACACAAGAAAATCATTGTCTTTAATATTCAGAAATCCTAGAAGTATAGCTAGTTTTTCTTGTATTCAATGAGTATGTGCTATTTGAAACACTCAAAAGGTTTCTGGAGAGGTCCATTACAGTAGCATGAGACAGCTTAGTTGGAAAGGTAGAATGAAAATTCAAAATTTTGGAGCCAATAAAAACCTTATCTTCTTTTTGGGAAATGATAAAGGTTAAAAAAAAAAAAAAAAAGGAATTCTAAGTGGCTTGTAAAGGTAAGTTCTTTGGTATCAGTAATTTCTGGTCATTTTGTTCTACAATAAAAACAAAGGCATACTGTGTTTCAATTCAAGGCCTAAGTGTCAGTATTAAAATGAGTATTACTTCATAACACAGCTAATGATGTAAGTAGTTCTTCAGCAATTTCTAATGAAATTCTACTTTTTTTTTTTTTAATATAAGTTTTTTACTTTATTTTTCTAGAATTCCAGGCTAAATGTTATAGTCTTTGATAATTAATTTTTCTACCCCAAGATCTTCTTGTGAAATATAGAATATTTTGAATGAACAAAGAACTTGGACATCTTCCTGAAGAAATTTCCTCTTAAGGAAATGGGAAAGTTATTTTTAATGATGTTGTGAGTGTGGCCACATCACACCTACTACAAGCTTGAAGATGTTTAGCTAAACTACCATGAAATTATTCAGGAATGAATACGTTGGTACAATTTCTCTGTAATACAAATATATATATATATATTTCTGGATATCTCTTTTTGTAAAATTAAATAGGACAGATGTTAAGAGAAACAAAAACCCCCTTTCAGAATATTTCTGCATAATATATAAGACACTGGATACAGGTATACTCTCTTTCACCATGTTTTCTATTGACAGGTACCATAAGTTGCTTTTTAAAGCAAATGTTAGCAACACAGGACCTACTTTCCTTCTTTAAGTGTGAGTACACCATGTATGCGCTGGATCCATAAAGCACGTTATGTTGTCCAGATCTATGCAAACTGTCTTTTTGTTTCTCCTTCTTACTAAAGGGGAAGTTACAGTAGGGTCGCCCTATTTTGGGTTTGATCACCTTGCTGAAAGCTGAAAAGCAGATTTTATCTGATTTGAGCAGAACGAGGTACTTGATGTTCCTGGTTTCTGCTCTTCTAACCAGCTACGATCATGACTCACAAGGACCCTGTATTGAAATGAATTTACTGTTCGTTATGCTCCAGATGCTGAACTGGTGATCATCTCTTTTTGCACTCTGTTTCTCCTCCCTTTTCATGTTGTATAGACAAAGATTTGCGCTGACAATGAGAAGGAAATTGAATTCTGCTGGATTTCAGCAAATCAAAGCAGTCATTTCTCAGCCCCGATATGTAGGAGTAAAACTTGTCAAATAATTGCATTATAAACTGTAGAAGCTACAGATGTAGTGTGCATTTGTACATAATACTTGTACCTGATTCTGTTACGGTGTCAGAGGATATTTCTGAAGGATTTCTAACATGGATTTCTGCACGCAGCAAGCTGTGTTTGCTGTTATGTCAGTCATAATTCTGTTTGACTTTACTGATGTTCTCGGGTTGGTATGTTTAAGATTAATGAGGCATTAGCCCTCAATCAAGGAACTGCTTGAGAATATCCATTCAATTTCAGTGAGTTGTGTAGCTGTATTAATTAATATCGTTTGACCTTCGTATTTGTGTGGAAAGACATATTGCATTTTTTTTCCATAAGCAATGTCATAAAATTGAATTGATAGCTGGAATATTGTTCTCTGTATAGCCCATCAAGTAATTTAAGTTGCATCCTGTGTTTTAATGCAGATTTGAGAATATATTTCTGTAGTAATGACAGAGAACTCAGTCCTTTGGGTAACTTGGAAGGCAAAGGGCCATTCTTAAGCTTATTTTCTTTTGTTTGGGGCATGGTGAAATAGAGGTATTTGAGAAAATAATGTAATTCATAAACATTCCTCCAATGTTAATACCTTATTTCATTTAAAATGTGGTATGTCAGTATTTCTGCCTACGTGGATGTGTGCTCATGTACAGTCAGCACTATGTGTGCTGTGTAGCTAGAGAAATAAAATATTTAAATTAATGAAGACATATTTAAATATAAGTCAGAGTAAGTAAAAGCTTCAAAGATAGAAAATAAAGCTCATCAGCATTGTTTCATCATAATTCAAAAGGTTGCTCAGATGTTTTTTTCATTAAATGGCTGCTTCTTGCACAGCTGCTGGCTTACTACTCCCAGTAAGGTGTAAATGTAAATGAGCATTTCTAGTTAAGAAAGTAACAAAGGTAACCACAAAGGGCAGAAAAAGCTTCCAATGAAAAGGAGATCTTGCCAAAACCAAGTCTTAAAGACACCCGGGGAAACAGATAAACAAACTTTTGTCCAAACGGTGCCAAAGGCTGGCTCTGTCGAGAGCTCAGTGGATGAATTTCGCATTCTTTGTCTGTATGTAGAATTTGATCCTAAACATAAACTGACTGAAATAAATTTGGAAATTAAATTATTCACGACTCTCCTCTGTAAGCTGTGCTGTGGTGCGAGTGCTCTGTGGGCTGTGCAGTAGGAGTGTGGCTGCTGCCTGGGATTGATCATGGGCTTGATCTGCATGTCTGCACATCTTATTTCAGACATTAAAAGGAAATGTACAAGAGGTGCAAGCAGAGGTAAGTGATGCAGAGGTGTAGAGCCAAGGCTGACCTGGAGTTGAATCTGGCGATAGATGGGAAGGACAACAAGGAAGTATACAGGCAGCATTCACCACTGAATACAGGATTTTGAAGTCCCTCACTGTTTTTTCCTTAGATCTTTTAACATCCATGGCAGAAATCAAAGATAAATTATTTAAATATGAATAATGAAAAAAGTGAAATAATAATTTACTTATATAAGAATGAATAAGCAGTTCATACTCACGATAGGAGATTTAGCTTTTAAAAGATTAAATTGCACATTGTGCATCTTTGTAATGCAACGTGACTGCAAAGTGCATTTATTATTGCGAAAGCGTGTAGAATATATTGTAAGAATGTGACATGAGTAAATTCTATCCAACTTCCAGCCATTGCTGGAAACATGAACCTTGCTGAAATATTGACAAAAGATATCTTACAAGAAATTTTTTTCCTCTTTATTGTGATGTAGATTATTTGAGGAAGTCCTTTACGTGACTATATTTATTTAATGTTAACCCTTCTGTGTTGTTAGCAAGTTATTCTGTTTCCAACTGCCCATCTTTAAAACAAATGTACAGAATCTGTTTTGTAAAGGAGTGAACAAATGAAAAGCTATTAAGAATGAAGGTTCCAGTCTGGGAGGACCCACCAATTCCCAGCCTCTTGTTGCCTCTCCCTTTCTGTCTGTCATCTTTCTTCTTCGTCTGCCTTCTTTCCTCCCTTAAGGGACAGGTATTTTTCATGAACAAAAAGCAATGCTAGTTCTGTACAAGAAGAGTGACTCGTGGACCTTGTGAAAAGAAGTACTGGGTCAGACTGACCAGATTCTCTGCACCACAGTATTAATGAATTGGGCTCCTTTTTCACTTGTGAGCCAACAGCTGTTTCATTCCTTGTTTCCATATAGTACCCCTTTCTCCTAGCAAATCTTCCACCGTTTTGATTTTCTATGTAAATGAAAAAGCAAGTTAAACCAGTAAGAATTCTCTACCAGCAGACAGATATTAGAATGGCTGAGGGATATTACAGTAGCTGATGTAATGCATGATTTAATGAATCTCAGACTCATTTTAGCCAGCACCTAATCTTATCCTTTAAAAATGTAGCATCACGGAGTATTTATCTATGATGCTATATAATTTGAGGCTTAATACATTTCCAAACTTTCCTCTTTTTGACAGAGGTTAGTGGCTGGATAAGCAGTGTATACTGAAGCTGTCTCAGTTGGCAGTGAAAACCCAACAGAGGTGACTCTTTTGTCATTGGTTCTTGGGGAGTTTTTATCCAGCTGGATGCCTTCTGCATGGCCACCATAAATTAGTTTTGTGTCACTGCCTCTAACAACCACAATACACTGATAGTCTTTAAGTGATGGTTTCTATGACCTGAGACAAGATCTAGCCTTATTTTTCTGCTCTGTTACTTTCAAACAGGTCTTTCTATTATTAACATGCTGTAGTAAAGTAAACATAATTTTTAACTCCTTTAAAATTTATAGCAGTATTTTTCCTTGCATCTCACAAATGCAGTCCTTACAGGAGGTGTAAACTGTTAACGAGCAGATCCAAAGCACAGCATTGTACAAGGCTCTATGAAGAAAATTAACTCTATTCCAGCAAAAAACAGGACAAGAACCAAAAATCAAACTGTTGTTCACTTACTGTCATAAAATCCAGTGTTCTAGTAATGTGATCCTTTTGTTAAAAACATTGGAATTCTTTGACCTAAGAGGGCTGCTCTGAAAGTAATGCCTCCTATTTTATTACGTTAGCCTACAATGTTATGGTGGGATGTTGGTGGGATGGCAGCAGAGGTTGAACCTTCCCATTGATATTGCATTACATTTTGTTGCTGGGCTGAGAATTTGCTCTACCAACTAGTGTTATTGTGCTCTTTGTTTCTGTTGTATATTGTGCTCTTTATATCTGTTGTAATTTTCATGGAAATAAATAGGAGGCATTACTTTCAGAGCAACCTACCTAAAATGGAATGCGAAGAGGATTTGTAGCACAGCATGTCGTGGCCTTTCACTTCCTGTTTCACAGACATTTCAGGTGAAGGTGAAGAATGGCCAATGAGAATACATAAATCATGAGACCCATCAGACCTCCTGTCCTCTTTGCTGCTCCGAAGTGCTGAAGTGGTGGAGCTTTTGCTCACTGTTAGCACCCACATCACCAGAGGTTGTTGTATAAAAAGGAAAGATGTAAAATAGATTATAATACAAGAAAATAAAGATATTGCTATGAAATGGAGAAAAGTGTAGACACAGGAATGACAGCAGGAGGATGAGCATGAGAATGTTATATTTAAAACACTAAAAGATGAACTGTAAACAAAAGGGTAAAGGGGAGGTATTTTGTCAAAGTTTTGGATTAATTATATCTTCCACGTAGATTTTTAATTGTAATGGATAAATGCTTTTTATTGTGAAATTTATTTTACTTTGTTTGGTATGCTATCAAGCGTATTTTCCAAACACAGATTTAGTACCTCAATAAAGTACAGAATCAGGACATAAAATTGTTCAAAACATATCTATGTTTACATAAAGAGCTGTGGTCGAATGAACTGTTTGGTTCTAGGCAACAAAGAGGTGAAAGAGGGTCCATATGTCATAGTTTTGTGCCTGTTACGCGTGGGCAACAGAGAAACAGATAAGTGACAGACAGGAGCAAAGGTGTCTTGTTTATCCATAGCCAAAGGACAACTGAAGTTCCACTGTGGGTGGTAAACATGGTGGATATTGTACATACTGCAGAAAGGATCAATAAAGGATGAATTTTCTGTGTTTGTTTTAATTAGTTCACACACTTTACATTTATCCCAAAGGACTGCAGCCCATGGAGAGAGAGCCTCTGAAGGAGCAGAGAAGTAATGAATGGAATGAGAAACTACTGTGTGCTGACATCACCTCCTGTGCCATTAGGGGTGGAAGACTCCACATTGAAGCTGAGATGGGAAAGGGAATATATGTGCTGCTGGTAAGTGATCTTCCTGTCACTGTCTGGACTCATGAGCTTTGGTTTTCCTGTTCAGTGGGAGGTAGGGGGTGAAGAGCTGGGTGGACGTTTAACTTACAGCCAAGAGTAGCTTACCACAAAGGCACTGAATCTTTCAACAGATCTGATCTTCAGAAACAGATATTTTATCATTGAAAAAATGTTGGGGTCTGATATGCTCTTTCCCTTCCCTTCACATAACCATTTATGCTGATACGAGTTTTAACAAAGCATATGTAAAACACAGATACCCTGCCTTGGGTTGCGTGTGCTTTATGCAGTCACTTTGGGGCAGGTGGAAAGAACTATATAATGCACAGAGCATCAAGAGATCAGGCCTTGTGCTGTCAGTTGTCACAGCTTTGCCAAGAGGCTGGAGAACCTGGCCACTAAAGTTTCTGCTATTGATTACCTGTACCTGCAGGAAGCCATAATAAGCATTCATAGATACATGAAGTTTTCCAGTTTTTCTGAGTTTTAACGTGGGAATTTAAATATAGCTACTTAGATAACAGTGTTAATTGGTCTGCTAATGACCAATTCAGGGGAAAAATTTCACAAAAAAAATGTGTACTTTCTACATACTAGAGCAATTTCAATGCCTTTATCGCTGTTTTCTACTTAATCAAATCAATGGTTTTACTGCTGAGTTTCAAAGGAAACTGATACAAAGTCCCCAAAAGGTGCAGACTTAGGAAAGATCTGTTTTCCTCACACACACTCAAGATGTGTCACATCTGCTTTTTTAACTGGACTACATTCTTACACCATCATGCCCCCAAAGTTAGCAAATCACATCAAGTGGGTATTTTCCATTACTATTACAGAAGCAGAGCCCAATAGTACACAATAAGGGAAAGAGAAATCGTGTTGCAGATCTGTGTTGCTCTCCAGTTACAAGGAAAATATTATCTCCCCGTTAAGCAGTTACATTTTTCCTTCTGCTGAAAGATTTTAACTGCATTTGGTGTAAAAATACAGCACACACCCCAGTTCTGTAGGCTTCTGGAACCTTTTATCCAGGAATCCCTACAGATCAGAGTCTTGCCCATGAAAAATAAAAACTGTGAAATGCATTTTTTCAAGACAGCGTGCTTTTAAAGATAGGATTTTTTTTTTTAATTGTGTAAAAAGTATTATCATACTTTGCAGTAGTACATACATTTTTTTGCAATAATACATTAATTCAAGAGCCACTAGAAATATTTTCAAGGGATTAATGCTAATTGAGAAACAAGTTATCGTGCTACAAAATCTATAGGATTTCAAGTGTTTTGGGATCATCGCTCCTTTTGAAGAGGACCGGATGCCCCCAGAGGCCTTGCTGTCACTGCCATGGCAGATTTTTAAAGTTTGTTTCCTCGAGGAATAAATTGTAACCTAAGGGGTTTCTCTAAAGTTGCGGCTGCTGAGTTTATCTCCCACTGACATAAATGTCACTGATAGTTTTTATTGGCCTATTGCAGTCCTTCTTATCATCAGTGTAAAATTACTGTAGGTTCGTTAACACTTTAATTCATGATTAAATCTATGAAGTAGGTTGAAAGTGTAGGTTTTTTTTATTAATTGACCCTATTCTATAAAATCCATAATTGCTTAATCTGTTACAGTATTTAAAGCAGTTCTCCAATTAACATGTGGTCTTCATTTGCAAAGAGGCAATTTGCACATGCGATTTGTAAAGCTGTGTTAAGCTTCTTTTTCAGATGTGCGCTGATTTGGGATTTTTGATACCCATAGTCTGGCTGTAAATATATGTTAGAAAATCTTTGGCACGTATTAAAGTATTGAAGTGACTGACATGTTGTTGTAGTATGACTATCATCACTTCTAGCTGGTAATTTCAGTGCCATTCCTCCTAAAAAAGTCTTTATTAAGACAAGTATGGCTGAAACAGAGTTACATAATAGTATTGATATGGTATATTTTTGTGTTGACTTTTGGAAGTTTCTGAAGGAGAGGTGAGGGCTACAGGTGGGGATGAGTTTTTAAATCCTTTTTCTTTTCCTTAGTGGGTTTTATCCTTACACTGTGCTACCTCTGTTTCTTCTTAACCCTTTTAAAGAAACAATGATCTTCTGAACTCAGAACACAAACAAAATGGTGAGTTATTTCTGATGTCTAAATAATCTCCTAAGGTAAACCAGAGGCTAAAACCAAATGGTAGGAAAAGGGAGTAAAAAGGGCTGATTCTCATACCGGTGCTACTGCAACCCAAGAAAACCCACTGTAACAGCAGTATCAAGATTGGCACAAGCAATGCTATGAGAATAACTGCTCAAGAACATCAGTATGAGAGCACCATGGGAAAATACTGCCACAGAGGCTGTGAAAATTGTTGTCATGGCAGACAAATACAGAGCTGCAAGCGGAAGGCAAGTAAGAGAGTTGCAGGTAGAAAGGCTTTTTGCAATACAACCAAAATACTGCCCACCATCGTCAGCCATTGTATCATGAAGGTAAAATATTCTGAAGAGGTTTTTTTTGTTTTGTTTTGCAAAAGTGTTCATAAGAAGAAGTTACTTTTTTGTGGTAGCCATCTCAAAATATTCAGATTCAAAGGGAAGGAGTTTAAAGCCACATAAGAAACAGTGAGCATCCAGTAGTCTCCTCCCAAGCTCCTTCATAGATGTTCACATTATTATTATTACTGTCCTTCAATGTACAGATGCCTTTCTTTTTTTAACATTAAAAACACAACAGAAGGGCATTTGGCAAATATAAGCCTTACAAGAACAGTACAGGAAGTTATGAAATGCACAAATTAAAATTTGGACCTTAATCTTCTGGGAGAAAAAATATCCTTTAAAAATACCCTATTATTGCATTTGGAAAAAAAAAATCACTTGCTCTGAAAAGAGCAGTTGAAATTTATGAGTCAGTCGACATTTTCTGTTTTGTGAAATATGAATGTAGTGTAATGAATGGTGTCTAACGGAAGGCAGTGGACACAGCTCCCCAGCAGCATTCTGTGTTGGTGCTGACTGGTCCACAAGAACAAATTACACATCTGTTTTGCTTGAGTTCAAGATAATGACATAATCAGCTCTGTAAGAATAAAAATAAACACCTACTCTCAATTGCTTTCTCATGAAAACTCTTCTAAGAGACTAAGCATGGGCAAAGTATTGACGTTAGCATAAAATTTGGGTTTATTTTACACTCTTGTGCCATAGATGTGTGCATTTATGGAAATAATGCATGTACACTTTTTATTACAGACTCTATTAGTGGCCTTCAGTATCTCTTCATCTCAAACAACATTGGAGAGAAGTTGTACTGCACTACAAAGGCTGAAAGTGCTATGATAGTAATTGCTTCAAGAATACTATTTGCCTTCTGCCAAGAGAAAGGTAGGGATCAATCTGCAAGTCTTCTCTCTCATGTGTATTAAAAAAAATGTTTGAGATTCCACACATTATCACATTCCAGTAATAGTCCCATTAATCTAACCCACGCTACAAGACATGAAAAACCTAAAATAAAGAGTGGTGTGTCCCTCTTTCTTTCAAGTCTGACTCTGAAGTGCTCCCATCTAACAACAGAAGATAGAAATTAGTCTGTTTAGAAGCTTTTTTCTCGTTCAGTAGCGTAGTCAAAAGTCCCTGATGAGGCTTTCCTAATCATTGTCCAATAACGAACATAAAAATGTCAAAGGTGGTATTGTCAAAAGAGTATATTATTAGAAATAACTAATATTTGAGGAGCTTTATTTAAAATAATAAAAAAATGTCCAAGAACTCCTATGTATCAAGTTTCACATAGGCTTAGGAGAAGGTTAGACAGTTAGCTCATATGTGCTGCCTTTTACATTTGGATGGATGAAGGAGGCTTTACATTTCTCAACTTATTTCTGACAAGTTCTGAATTCTAGTCAATTATGTATGCAGCCACTTATCCAAAAAAGATTGAGCTGATGGTACAGACTGGGTTCACAAATGCTTCCAGAAAGCTTTCAGGTGATAAGATAAGAGTGGATCTTGGTCACTGCTGATTTGAAACCAGGACTTGAATTTGTGGCCTATAGTTGAAGGGTGCCGTGTCATCTATTCTTCATCCCTAACTTGTGAATTTTTGCTGTTCATGAACAATTCATGAACTTCTATTTATCTTCAGCAATTGCATTATGAATTGAGGATTTAACTGGAATAAGATAATCCAGGAAATAGTAAATTTCAATTCATTTTTATGAATCTAATATATATTCAGCATACGAGAGCAGAGATGTGAATACATTAGAGATAAAAATACTAGTAAGAAACGAACTCATTCTATAACTTCAGTTTAATTCTCAAAGACATTTAGCCAGAAATGGTGGCAGATCTGACTTTTTGCAGCTCGTGGATTTTCTGGGACTCTCTCCCCTCAGGAGTGAGTGAATACATCTCTGCAGATTTTTGCTCTGTGATTTCTTATTTATAGTGGGCTATTTTTTCCAGCTTGATTCTATTTCTAGAGCAATATGGATCCACAGCTAAATGTTTTGGAAAATATTTCATTATTTCCGGGGGATTTCTTTCTCTCTCTGGCTAAAAAAAAAAAAAGCTTCTCCATATTTGTTGCTGATAAAGCTATTTTAAATCTTTTCTCTCCTTTCAAACATAGAATGCAGCGTGATGTTGGGTAAGTGGTTGTCAATTACGCCACTGCACACTCCAGGGTCTGCTGTCTTCGGCTGTAGAGTAATGCCAAAGCCATATTGCTAGGCTGAGGGCAGGTGATAATTTTAAGATCCAGTATGTCATGAACTACAAAGGCTAGCTAGAAAATGATGCTTTGGAGCACTGAGAGTCAAGCGGTTTTCCAAAAGATTTTTTCAAATTCTGCCTTTGAGCTCAAGCATTTTCATAAGATTTTTTTATTCAAATAAGTTTTTATTTAAATTCAAATGTCTTTAAATATCTTTAAATAAGTACTTGAAGCTCGACATGTATGTATCTATGTATTAGCTCCCCAAATAGAGGGGAAGAAGTCAGAGGATATGATGAAAAATTCAGCACATTCTGAAGATTTCATAGATGCCAGCTTGTTTGGACAGCTCTGGAAAGAGTAAACTGCACAGTCTGCGAGTACAGAAATAGTACTTCCAAACTTGTACAGGTGACTCTACAGCAAAAAGGCGTAACGAAAAGAAGCTGTACTTCAGGAAGTCACAAAAACTGTCGGTTCTTCAATTGCTCTGAATCCTGCCACGGCAATGCAATAATTGAAGACAACATATCACAACGCCAAATACATCTTGAATATATTTTAAGATTTCTTAACTAAACTCTGCAGCTCTGATACTTTTCACATGAATTTCTAAGTATTGAGAAGATGAGGATGCCCACTGGTCTGTTAAGGCCAGTATTTATGATGAGAACTACAAAGCACTTGCGGTAAATATTTTGCTTTAAAAAAGAGCGTATTCCTTGAACCAATGACAGCATGAGGCTAATACTGGATTCTACAGGTTTACAGCTAAATGGTTTGGTAGCTTTTGGAGTTTTACAAAGAAAGTCAGGGAAGAAAATCTTTTGAGAGCTGAAGAGGAAGGGGAGGTTGCTTGTGGCAGTGCTGTCATCAGGAGCCAGATGGAGATGGAATTGAATGAAAATTTCCAGGGCATGCTTCCTCCCTTAGAAAATGCCACAAACAAACAAACCTAAAACTAAAAAAAATAAAAATAAAAATGCTTAAATCATTGCTTTTAATAATTTTTTTCCACACCTCTGTAGCCCTGCTGACATATAAATGGAAGTGGAAAGGGAAGAACAGAACTCGTGCTCATGTTTAACCTGTGAACCAATTCATCCACGCAGGACAACAAAAAGGCAACACACAAACCTGTAATTTTCCTGCAAGGAAGATCATTTAAACCAGCTTGACCTTTTTCCATATATAAAGCAAATAAACTATCAGCCTTATCTGAAGTCTCCAATCTCAAGACCATTAAAATAAAGATCAGAGACAAAACCCAGTAGGTGCTGATGAGTTTGGGCATGCAGTTGTTTCTTCAAGATGTACCAAGAGAAAATTTACATATGCCATAAGTTAAAGTAAAGAGAGAAAAAAAATGTTATTGCAGAATAACTATTTCCTGGATAAATGAAAATTATTATGTTATCAGAAGCAAATAAATTGGACATTTTCTCATTTATAGATATTTAGACATAAGTGCATCAAGATACTGCTGTGAGGACATTAAAAGTAAGCTTTTAGCCTTCTGCTTAAAGACTGTACTAAATAACAACATATTGCTAATTGAACAGATGTTAAAACTGTACGATAACACAGCTCATTCTATTCTGTGGGGCTGAAGTCTGAAACCTGAATGTCATAACAACTTAAAACTGTGAGACAAATATTCCAGAATTATTTTCCTGAACAGAACTTTGAACAAAACCAGTGGTCATGGGGCACCGTTGGCTTAGTGCTGCCTTCTGATATCAAGGCAAAACTATTAAAAATAGTATTAAGTAGAAGTATTCAATGCAAACCAAATAATCCTTTCTCTACAAAGAACGAGTGAATGACAAATTTGATCTAACCAGAACTCCACAGCTATAATCATTATCCTTGTCCAGCTCAAACTCTTATCCAGAAAACAAGTGCTAAAGATGCTATAAATCGTCAAGAAGTAAAACCTGCTGAAGAAACCTGAGGTTAAACTAAACAACAACAAAAACAGCCGCATTAAAATGGTATGTGTACAGAGTGGTAAACCTGTTCTTTTCATGTCTTTTTAAGTGGAAGTTGATTCATCAATTCCTTCATGTCCCGCGCCAGGATTTCAGTGTTTTGTCATGAGTGGGAAGGATCGAGATGCCATCATTCACAGCTGCCCTTCTTGATGTTTGAAGGGTTAACTATCAACAGATCATTAACTAAGTAGGTGGCAATGCATTATTGTTTTCAAGTTGAAGACGATTCGTGAAGTATTTGTGGCACCAAAATTCATAATACATCAGCAACCACCACAAATGCATTAGTATATATTTCACTGCAAACATCCAGTATGTTGGCGTACCCGCTGGTAGTGAAATGAACAGCCCTTAAAATAAAGTAATAAATTCACAGCAGTTGTTGTTGTGTTGTAGATGTCCTTTGCTGCAAACACATGATGAATTCATAAAGCATTAAACGTGTGTATATTTATATAATTCTTCCACAAATACACAGAATCTTATGTTTCTGAGGGCATCAAATAATAATTTTACAATTTTTTTCTTGAATTTTATCTCCTTTCTGACAGCATCTGTGGCACTTTATTGTTCCAAACAATTCTTTTATCCAAAAAACGACCTTTTTTGACCTCTAGTTCATCACCCACCTACTGTAGACCTGCTTTGTTATCAATCGTGTTGCCTTTTTTTGATTAGCAATGAAACCATTTTATCTTCTGCAATAATCCTACTTATCTGTTTACCCCATGTAATTGCAGTACTGAAGAACAAATTAGCTGTGAAGATGTGGCACCAGGCACTGAGTCTAATGATCCTTCATTGTACGTAGATGACCATTTTGGTCTTGTATTACAAATGGAATGGCGTTCCCAGCCTGAAATACAGCTTAGGTAATGCTGAGCGATTGTTTAACACACCTTCTGTTGTGAGTAACACTGCCCTTACTCAGCAGGCAGTCAGCGATAAGCTGCTTAACCCTTTGATTTCATGAGTTATACAGAGGAGAAAGGCTGTCCTCTAGCCTCCTGGTGCTGATAAGATCAGAAGCAAATCACACTAATGACCTGTGCTCTTCCCAAATGTTTTTAGGTACCAAATTGTCTCCTACACCATTTACAGTTGTTTTATTTCCTCCCACTGAAGGTGGATTCATAAGGAGGATGTTCTGTGATTGGGGCGGTTGGAAGTAAGGATGCCACCTGTCTGTTTTGAAAAAAAAAGTGGCAGAAAGGCCAATAGAAGTCTGAAGTGTACATCCACAAATGGGTCTGAAGACATTGAAGACACCGAAGCAGGTTGAAAGCAGGCAAAACAGATGGCCTGGGTGGAAGCTGGAGGAACCTTCACTACTGCAGCTTCAGAAGATCAAAATGGTGCACAGTAGAAGAGGCAGGAAGACTGAAGTATTTTGGTGCAACTTGGGAAATTTCTGCTTTTTGAATAATTTTCTTTAACAGTCTCATCTCCAACTATAGGTTTTTAGTCCAGAAACTTCCAATAGCTTATTGGGTTGACTAAGTTTTACACACCCTCACTGACCTTTTTGATCTGCTTCTTGTGGCCAGCTCCGTGGATCCCCAGGATAAGCCTGCTCGACCTCACATTCCACAGCCGCAACCTTTGGCAGTGTGAGTCTTCTCCCAGACATTCCCTCTATTCCAGAATTCAGCAGCCAAGAAAACAAGGAGAGTTTATCTTCTGCTGACCACCTCTTTTCTGCCAAAAATGCAGAAGCTGTTGCATTTCATAAGTATATCTGAGTGCAGAGATTCATGGTTTAAATCCAGTGCATACACTAAATACCTAGCTAAATTCTAGAACTAGGAGTACAGCCTTGGAGAGATCAAAATTAAGCTGTCCCCTTTATCAGCGTTATGACAGCCTCTGATGGATGTATTATTTCCTGGTTTGGTCGCTGTGTTTCAAAAGAAGATGGGAGAGAATCTTTGGAGAAAAACAGAATAATGGCAATGATCAGAAATGGAGAAAATGTGAGGAAATTTTTTTAAAAAAGAGTTGGGGAATTGCATAAAGGAGAAAGGAATTCTTTTCAGGGAAGGAAGAGGAAAAAGGATGACATGATAACTTGTTTTCTTTTCATTAAAGAATCTTGCAAATGGGGATGAAACAACTGTTCTCTGTACCTAAGGGACAGAACAGATGGAAAAGAGCTTAAAAGACATAAGAAAGGCTCACATTAGAAGATAAACTCTCTAAACAATAGGAAGTACATCGCTTTCTGAGTTGCTGAATCTTCATTACCAAAGATCTTCAGGAATGAATTAAGAACAGCACAGTCACAGTCTGGAGCATGAAGGGACAAGGTGACATCTCGAGAACACACCGAGGTTTTGCTCTGAACCTCCCATCCCATTCCTGTTCCTGAGCTTTGTGTTGAATTTAGATTTCCTCAACTTCTATAATTCTGCTTTCTCACACACGTATCAGTAAATATGGATTTAGGTATCTTCTACTGCCGAGAGTAATGGTAAAATCATTTTGTAGTAGTTTAAAGGACTTTAGGGTACTATTTTGGTCTCCATCTTCCATGAGTTGGACACACGAGCCCCCCCCCCATAGTTTTGTTTTGACTTTAGATTGAATTAGAAGGGTGAAATAAGAAATGCGGGAAACCCACAGAGGTGGATTTAAAGATCCATTTTGAGGTCTTCAAATGAAATAAATAGGGATCAGCCTACCTGGGTCACAGAGTGGTGCATACATAATCACAGAAGCTGTAGTAATAACTTGATATTACATTTTGATCCTGAGAATGTGCATGACTAATTTTATACATATGGGTAATCTGACAGACTAAACAATGTGGAGCTAAAGGTTTCCAGCCATTAGTGTAACAGCGTTGATGATGAGCAATAAAACATGCTGAGACTGTCGGAGAAAGCAACACTGCTCCATAAATTAATGTGACGTGGTACCTTTCTTCAGCAGTTCCACTGAATTTGGTGTTAAGGGGACCCAACAGCACAGCCTGAGCCTTGAGACAGCAAAAGAAACAGGCTGAGCACCAAAGGCACAGGTAGAAGCGTTGGGTTATGGATGTTTGCATTGGAGGCCCTTCATTATGGGATGTATGTGCAGTAGTTGAGCTCAGAAATATTGTGGCTGCATTTATTTTCTGTGCAGATGAAAGAATTTATAAGGGCATTATTCATGGCAAGCTTTTCTTAAAGAACCATACGCACAGGATTTAAAGCTTTCTTCCACTCATTGCCTGTTCCGTTGTTACTGTTTTCCATTTTAAATCCATGTATTTAAAACAACTCGCTATCTGTCTTACCCTCGGAGTATGACTGACACCGGTTTACATGCTGAATTGAATCCCAGTGGCATTAATTTATCAACTGGAGGTTGAGCAGCACAAAAATATTTGATCGTTACAGAATTAATGTATTGAAAAGGACAAGGCAGTGCTCTGGCAAGTCCTGATGGTTTGTTTTCTTTCGATCTTTCTCACAAGGAGCTGCTGTCAGCGTGGTGTGAGAGCAATCCCTGTGTGCGGGGCTGTGCGGACCTCTTCTCATTAGCTGAGCAGAGGATTCGAGTAAGACTTGGTTTCCTCCGGGCAGGAGGAAGGGGAGGAAGCAAGCAGAGATGCTTGAGTAACGCTAAGGGCACGGTTTTAACCAGCGGATTCCCAAGTGCCGCTTGGTGTCTATTTATTCAGTTACCATCGGCTTCTCGCATGCAGCACTGACAGCCCATGCCCCACTCTCCCATCGAAGCCCACAGCTTTCTGGGACAAGCCCCGTGGCCGTGCATCCGCGGACCAAAAGTTGAGACCGCGCGGCGCTCCGGCCCCGGCTGCCGGCACTGCGGGGCGGCGCCGGGTGGGGGGCGATGCCGGGCGAGGGGCGACGCTCGGTGGGGCGCTGCGGGC
>JACDJE010000171.1:984293-1236907 GCA_016647715.1 Pavo muticus | reverse complement strand
GGGGGCGCGGCGTGCGGCCGTGAGGGCGGGGAAGGGCTGCTGCGGCGGCGGGGAGCCGCGTCCCGCTGCGACTTGCCCGGCGTGCCCGCTGCCTTCGGACGGGAGAGGCGCCGCGTCCTTCGGCCGCCGCTCGCCTCTTTATGGTGAGTTTGGCCGTGGCCGGGAGGGGGGCGGCGGCGGCGGGGCGTCCCGGAGCGGCGGGTGGAGGGATGGAGGCGGCGCTCCCGCCGCGGCCGGAAAGTTCCCTGGGCCGCCCGGGGGCTGCGGGGCCGGGGGCGGCGGTGCGGACGGCGAGGAGCCCTCAGGGCGCTGAGCTGCGGGCGCGGGGCTCCGGCGCGGCTCCGCCAAGCGCCGCGGGAAGGGTGACGGGCAGAGCGGCACGGCGGAGACTCGGGAAATCACAAGGAAGGACGAGAAAAATGGCCAAGCGGGGGTCAGCCGAGTTACTGGCTGAGAGAGTGGAGATGTTTAGCTGCTGGAGAACTACTTGCCTGTAAGTCGTCGCTATTTACTTCCATGGTAGGCTATTCATCATTTCATTTTCTCCTGCACGTTTCTATCAGTGAACAGGGATGCGCGTTCCCTGGGCGCGCGCTCTCCTCAGGTGAGGCAGCGCTGAGCGCGGTTTGCGTGTCCGGGTGGTTCCACCTGGAGCTGCCGCCCTCCAGCAGAGGTCCGGTTTGGCGGTGTGACAGCGGCACATCTCCTGCGTTTCCAAAATTTGTAATATGGCTGTTGGAGATCGTGCTGCCAACGTGACATGGTTCACACAGATGGTGAAACAAATGCGGGCTAATGTTTGAAGTGATTCACAGCGCCGAGGTGTGAAAGATCTTGTCCTAATCTGCAACTTCTATTGCTCTGCTCTCTGGCTTCCAGATGGGGCATAGGGTGTTCGATTCTTATGTACTTCTGTACATAAACAAAATCCAGATTGTTCAATGTGAATCGAATTTTAAAATATAATAGACACAGAGGGTGGTGTCCCAAGATGTAAAGTCCCTTCTCTCACTTCTCACTCCACACGTGATAATGAAGAGAGCAGAGACACGGTATGTTACATTCGTCATTTAGTGTGGAAACCGTGGTATATATGGAGTGTAGTGGTAGAAGCAAGATTTTTGTGTTCTGTGGTGGAGATTGATGATTGTGAACGTATTGCAATCTAAAATGAAATTTGTATTTGCCTCCCAGTCAAATAACTCTTTTTTTATAGACCAGATAGTCACAGCAGCCACTTGGCAAAATATGTATTGGGAATGGTGGCGAGGTGGCGGGGAAGTGGATTTCCAGTGCGTATCTCAACAGATCACTTGGCTTTTAGGACAGCATTTGGCACCACGTGCTCCGGTTACCAGGGCTGTAGCAGTGGCTTAGCATAGCTCAGACAGTGGCAGCATTACCTTGAATGTTCTTTCACTTGAACAGCTTTGAGTTCCTAAGGTTTTGGGAAGCTCTGTGCTATTTCTGAGTATAGGTCCAAAGTTACCACAATTACTGTGTCACGGTGACTTTGGAGGCTTGGCTGCACGGGTTGCATTTCCAATTCATCCTTTGGTTGGTATGTTAGACAAAGGATTTGGTGTTTCCTGAAATGGAGTTTCTGTTTATAGTTGTCAGGGCTGTATTTCCTTTTTCTGTTGGTACTTAGCTGACAAATGTAATGAATGAAATTTGCAGAATGCTGATGATTTTTATAGTTCTTGTAATTGCGGTACTTTGTGTCCTTGAGGTGACGAGAATGCTCTTCTGGCTTCATAAAAAGACATCGTTAAGTGATAGAATACTGGCAGGAGCCAAGTGTTGAGGAAGAGTGCGGAATCGTTAATTCCTGGATGCATAATGTGATGCTTTCCCTGTATGAAGTGTGAGTACAAATGTAGGGCTACAGGTCCGATCCCCAGCACAGAGCATTGTTGCGGTGACACCTACACACTGCCTGCACACTGCCTGGCATGCACTGCTTCCTGCCGCCAAGGAGAACGTGATGGCCTTAGGCCACGGCTGCCAGGAGGTGGGTTTTGAAGTTTCTTCTTGCTTCCCGGGCTGCAGCCCTCCACAAAGCCCCTTTGAAGTTAAACATGGAATAGCAAAACTGAAGGGGATTCAGCCCTCGCACAGCCAGCCCTGCGCCCCGGGCAGGATCACTTTGTACCCGTGTCATCTCTGATGGATGTTTGCGTAGCTTTTCTAATTCCCCTCTCTCTGCTTTTGCTTCTCCTGCTTTTGCTATTTGCTTGTTTATTTCATCTCGTGTTTTTTTTTTCTCAGTATATGCTCTTCCTACATTTTTTTTCTCATTCCCTCCAAACGATCTCTCCCCTGCTATGCCCAGTTAATCCCTCTGTCAGCTCTTCTTGCTGCTCTCTGCGGGACCTCGTGCTTCTCTGACAGCCCCACATGCTCCCTGCCTTTGCGGTGTGCCCCACACCTGGCTCTGCTGCCTCTGTACCAGCACAGCAACAGTCCTCAGATGAGCTGTGATGGCGCTCAGGAAGGCTGGGGACTTCCTTCTTCAAAAATGTTCTTTTGCTTTCATCTCCCCACTCTTTTGTGTTCCCTGGAGGTTGGTGACGGTGCTGTAAATGTATTTGGTGTGGACATTTATATTACAAATAATTTCCTTGTAAATGTTGATTATTATTGCTATTATTTTAGGAATAGTGTAGTAGAAGAAATGATAGAACCATATTTGTCTGTTTCTGGATTTAGTATCGTTGGGTTTTGGTGAGATGACAAAATTGGCTCTAATGAGAAGTAAAGTGAGTGGATGTGCACTTTAAGACCTTTGGAGAGACTTTTTTGAAATGAAAAAGCACTTAATTCATTATTGTTAGGTACATTTGAGAGGCACTGCAGCAATCGAGTGTTTACGTTTGTATGTAACAATATTTACTAACTCTCTTAATAAAAAGGGGAAAATGCAGTGGTCTTGCAGTTGCTGGCAGCAAGTGACCGACCTGAGAGCAGATCCGTGTGTGCACCGAGATGGGAATTCCTGCAGTCAGTGTGCTGGGTGTGTGGTGGTGGAGGGGCTGTACTCCTTTTGGCAGAGGTGTACCACAAACACTCACTTTAATATGACGTTGCAGTCAGAGCACGGGCAAAGTAGTGGTGATGTATGCTTGGAGTGTGTATTCCGTATGTAGCCAATCTCTGCTTTAATATTTGGATTAAGCATGGCTGGTTAATGCTTTCCCAACTCAAAAGGTAAGTTGGCATTCCTTTTCTTGTCTGTGAGTAACTTGAACCACGGCACGTGACATGGCCCCAAAGGCTCACTGCAGTTTTGTGGGGCTTAATGTTGTGGTAGAGGTAAAAATACTACTTGTGGCCAGAACAGGACAATTAATAAGCAAAAATTACAGTAAGCATCTTCAGGAATCATATACCTAGATAATTTTTAGAGGGATTTAATGGAAATTCTGTCCTCAGCATCACTTTGTGCTGACAACTATATGTCATTTAAGAACAAAAGAGCTGTTCGGTATTCTTCTGCTGTAGGGAAAGTTGAGCTGTTTGGGTGTACAGGATGGAAGAGACCAAGGGCTAAGTTAAATAATTCACCATTACTAATAGCTGTAGCTCTGAAATGGCAGTATCTGATTTTTAGATCTAATTGTTGCAGTATATACTCTAAAGACAGAGCTCCAAGCACTGACCACGAGAAGATGTATTACTTAGTTATGGAAGGCATGGGCATTTTAAACATACGGTTTTCCAAAAGCTGTAATAGGCTGAATAAAATGGACCTACTTTAACTGAGACTGATATACAATATAGAATATAGAGAATATAGCAACTGAAGAATATTTTCCTTTTAACTATTTTGTGCACCTGGCAGAACTCTGATCTACTTTTTTCAGGGGTGTTTACTTGTTCTATTCCGTGTAGAGATCTGGAGGTGCTGTTGTCTCGTGTGTGTTTGTAAATATAGCATGGGAGTCAAACTGAAGAGTATGGAAAGCTGTGAACAGACAGGTCTTATAGTAGCAAACACAGTATTGGGTAGCCTGACTATCTGTGGGTTTGAATGCAAAATCAGTGATGTCAGTGGAAGATCTGTTGACTTGATTGCGCAGAATTTGTACAGGTAAGAACTGCAATGATCCTTGAGAACAGAAAGCTCCTATCTCTGAGGATCTTTTTATTAGTAATCAATGAGAACTCTTATTTTTTGTTGTTGTTGCTTCTTGTTTTTAATTATTTAACTGAATACCAGATATTTTTAGTGCCCGTAATTATTTTGCTGTACAATTTATCCTTGAAAGTATAGTGCCATCTCTTCACATTCTGTATTCTTGAATATATCATTAGCAGATAGGTGCTGCTTTTATCACCTGTTCTGAATGTATGCATGTGATAAAACAGGAAATTGCTTATGAAGTTACTTGGCTAAATTTTAATATAGCAAAGACTACAACTTACTGTAAATGAGATCATTGTACTTGTGTCCTTTAAGTTGATGTGCTGGAAAATGAGTGTAAACTGAAAGGAAATCTCACTTGACGTGGGAAACCACTTTGGGGATGCTGGGATTTCACAGTGGTAAATAGCAGAGCACTGAAGCACATGTAACATTCTGAAGAGCACAATAAAGCAGTAGTGTTTGATGCACAGTATGGATTACAATTAGATATCAAGCAGCATCGAATGCCACAGATGTGCTTGTCAAACCTTAAAAGTTTGGTTTTTGATTTCTTCAGAAATTCTTGAGTTGGAAGGGACCCATGAGGATCATTGAGCCCAACTCCTGGCTCCACACAGGGCAACCTAGGAATTATGCTATTTATCCAACTTCACGCACTCCAACAGCTCGGGGCCATGACCGATGCCCTGGGTTCCATGCCTGACCACCCTCTGAGGAAGATCCTTTCCTGATACCCAGTCTGAAATGCCTCTCTTCTGTTCCAGATTTTGTACTTCGCAGAGAACTTGTCCAGAAACAAGAATATTTATAAGTGGAGTTTTTGACATATATTTCTTGATTGTTTCTGAAATTTGTTGTGACTTTGGAAGCAGTTCTAAAATCCCGTGCATCCAAATAGCAAGAGAAGGTATTGCAGCTAATTCTTGGAAAGGAACAAGGTAAATGAGGTGAACAAGGTGAAGTTAGATGGACAGGTGCCCTAGTGCCCTTCCCTGCAATGCACTGCCTGAGAGTGGGAAGCACTGCACCTCGGACTGGCAGGTCTGTCTGTGTGAGACTGACTGCAGTCACTCAAGATTTTATGAAAATCGCTGAGCAAACTCATACCTATTAAAGTAATTGCCATTCTACTTCAGATGGAAAGGCATGAGGGAATATGGTTATGGCAGGTAGAGCTCAAGGTCTTGGTTTGTGTTAAAGGGCAAATGTGCAAAATGAAATCGCTTGTATGGCATGTGTCATAAGATGGCTGTAGGAGCAGGCACAGCTGTTCATGGCCAGCTTTACAAGTGCTCTGAAAGATGCAAACTTTCTTGGTTGGCAAAACACCTGAATACAGCCCCTCCCCAAGAAAATAGAGGGTACAAAAAGCGGTCGTTACAATTTAAAAAAAAATCAAGAATATATTTTAAGCAATTGCTATTTTTAAAGGTTCTCATCATTGAACAAGTAGTAGCGAGAGCTGGAGTTAGTGAATGCCCTCTTCCTGCTGTGTTTTGTAGTTCATTGATCTTGAGTCTATCAGGATGCTGGTTGTGACTGAAAACTTTTCCTTTGCTTTTTGGCATTCACTAATAACTTTTCTGCTGGATTTTTTTTAGCACCAGATAAAAGTGTGAATACATTTTGATGTACTCTTCACAGAATCTTGCTCTTCCACTCATGGGCAAGTTCCATAGCATTTCTATGAATTTTATTCTCTCTGCGTTCGGTTGCCTTATTAGACATGAGTGAATACTGTATGATCAGAATAATAAGAAGCCAGTCTGAAAATACCTATTGTTTTCATGAGAAATTCAAGAAACAAACCTGTGGTAGAAACTTTCATCTCTAAACGGGCACTATTTTGGAGGTATGTGTATGTGAAAATTTAAGAGGTTTAATTGAGGCGGTATTCTTGCTTTTGAATTCAAAGTATTCTCATAGATAGAGCAGTTACAGAGAAAGGTACGGGTGTAACAAAATCCAGTCTTACTGGGCAGTTGTTCTAAAAATAAAAGGACAAAAGATCTGTTTCATCGAGATCAAAGCCATTATCAAATGAGATAAAATAGCAGAGGATTTATGTGTTTTGCCCTGGTGAGAAAGCCTAATGTGGTTGCAGTTGGCTGCTTTGAACCTCTGTTGCTCTCTAGTCTGTCTTTGGGGTGTTTTCTGGCTTCTTTACAAAATTTTACAAAAACTGACAATATCATTAAATCATATGGAATGGCCTGGGTTGAAAAGGACCACAGTGATCATCTAGTTTCAACCCCCCTGCTATGTGCGGGGTCACCAACCACCAGACCAGGCTGCCCAGAGCCACATCCAGCCTGGCCTTGAATGCCTGCAGGGATGGGGCATCCACAGCCTCCTTGGGCAACCTGTTCCAGTGCGTCACCGCCCTCTGGGTGAAATATATTGTGGAGTTTCTTATTTTTGGTAGCAAAATTCATGTCAAACCTTTCAGAACCTTAACCAGCCCTAGGTCTCAAAGTGAAATGTGTCTTACTTTGGTCTAGAAAAAGACCCTTATCTTCCATATTCCTGTCCATTGTACAAAGACAGTCTTCTTTCACAGAACTATCATTACTGTTCCACTGCACAGCTAGTTCTGTAGCTTCTGCCTTTATCCCTTAAATTTGTTTTATTAAATAGGTTTTTAATGTCTGTATTTTAGTGTTCCCCCCCCCCCCCCACCACCATATGTTGTAAGGGATCAACATTTTAAAGTTTGGGAAGACAGAAATAGTCAAAATTGAATGGCACTGTGCCAGTGAGAAGGCTTGGTGTTCTGTCAGAGAGCCAATATTGATATCTTTGTCTGCCCTGGCAAAAAAAAAAGTCCTCTTTCCTCCCAAGTATTGGTTTTTGATATAGCAGAGCCCAAAATTCATAGATTTCTTTTTTGGTTGCTAATTGAAAATATGGCATAATAATCGCTGTGGGTAGCAAAATAAACACTTCATATAAAACTTGTTGCAATTTTTCTTACTAAAATAAGGATTATGCAATTGTAATGCAGTTATTTCATTGAGCAAATGAAGATCCTGTCAACAATCTCTGTAGGGAAACATGGAATACGATATAAAACACCCATTTCAGAATAATCTTCAGTCTTCAGATTTATGCAGTTGTGTGAGCACTTTGCCTTGGGATGCAGCATTCTCTGCATTCCTTGGGCACAGAACTTGCTTTTTTTGTTGGGCGAAGCCTCAGTTTCAAGTCATGCTTCTGGGTTGCTGTCTTTGATCAGTGGCACAGGAAATAATATGATGGAATCCGCTGTTACGATGAAACTCCACCGTGAAGCGCTGGGATAGAAGAAATTCTCCCTGCACTGCAGACAGTCCACTCTGTGTGTGAGTAGTGACTTAAATGTCCTTTCCTCCAGCTTCGAAGATGAACTACCTAAAAAGTCATCAGCCACATGGTGATATCCATTTGAAGACTGCAACAATATAAATGCTAAGGAAGTCCCAGAGTGCAGTTTGAATTGAGCGACACAGAGTTACCCAGCAGGAAGATTAATGGATCTAGATAGCCTCCCGATCTTTCTATGGCATTAGACCGTCTTTTCCCTCTTCTTAATTTAGGACACACTCCAAATGGCTTCTTCACTTCGTGATGACCTCTTCTGTATTGCCATTGTGATAATGTGGTTGTTTGCAGCTGCCTCCACAGGAGACGATTGGGTTTCCCCTGGTTGTTGCAAGTAATGAGCTCTCACCAAATACCCGAATTGTCCGTACTGCCTGTTGTGCACACTTGCTTCATTCTGCATGTCCTCAACTTACATATAGATTGTTTCATTATTACTGTTTTCCAATTCCTGATATCCACCCATGAGTTTTTATGTTTTCATTTCATTGTTTATATTTTACAGTGGTTCTTTCATTTTGATTCAGTCCCGAATCTGTTCTGCATCACTTACAGATTGTTACTGGTTATTTTACGCGCTATGGGAAGCACCAACATGAAAGCCCCTTGGTCAGGTGGAGCAGATCAGCACTTATGTGGTGGCCTAATGCAAAGAGCACTTGGTTCTGCAAGACCTTTTGCAAGATTCTTTTGCTTTTTATAAGCCTTATTCAAAAATCATATGTTCTTTGGTATTGAAGGCCCATTTTACTCCTCCCACTGCAAAATGCCTCTAAATCAGTCAGCTTCGGGGCCAGCGCGATCTTTCCTTCTCTCTTTGGGAACTGCCATATCCAGTAAACAGCTGATTAATTACTTACTGCTCGTTGGGACGCAGTGGTTCAGATGCACAGAATCATACAAGTTGTTTGGCCTCTATCACTTTGGGGATAGTTTTATTTTCAGCAATTGGTATTTTAAGTGTGTAATCCACTTTTGTGATAACACACATTCATTTTCCTTGCAGTTCTCTTAGCACGACTTTTCCTGTTCGCGTTCTCTCGTTCCTCATGGTTGTATTCTTGCCCTTGAAGTAACCTAACCTTCCATTTCACTGTAGCCGGGGAGCCCTCCTTAAGCTCTGTGTGTTTGTTGGGAGGTGGAAACCTCATTTGGTAGGCACTTGTGTCAATACAGTGTATCCAAGCGTGCGGCATCACAGACTCTGTGGTACCGCGGTGCGGACTTCTGCAGAGCTGTGGTTTTTCTGAGCACTGTCTCTCGTGGAAAGCAGTAATTTATGACTTTGTGCTTAAAAATTCTTCTTCTTTTAAAATATTTTAAAGCAATCCAATTTAGGAAAATAAAATGTCCTTCTGAGTTCTGTAAACAGCATGTAACTTACCAATGGTACATGCTATGGAGCAAGAGAGTAAACGCGTAAAATATAATAAAAAGAAACAGTCAGAATTAGGCACAGCTGAGCCATAAGAATGTCTTGTTACAACATGCCATCCTCAGCTCCCTATCTTTTCTGTTCTGGGCGCCCATCTTACTGTTCCCATTTAAGAATCAGATCCTTTGCTTTTGCACTTCTTAGCGTCACATTCTTACATTAAGAGCTCTGTCAGTTTTGCTCGCTACAGTCAAGAGAAATGAAAGCCTTTACTGGTCAGTTTAAAGGTTTTCTTTGTTCTTCTGAGAAGTGCAGTAGTGTTGCACCAGCCATATATTATGCTCTCTCTTTGAATCTAGTTGAATTATTTCCACTTAAAGAAAAGAAAAAAAGAGCAGGATTTCTGTAGACATATAGTGCAAGCCTTTTCAGTGTGTGTATTTCCTAAATGTGGCACTTTGCCATTTCTGATTTTCTTATTTGTTCTTTTCTGCTGGTTCTGGAACTACCAAGGTAAAAGTAGCAATTAGGAGTCTTATTTCTGCTAGTCTTGCAGCTGTCTGGTAATGCCATAACTGCTATTTAGCAAAGGGGTAGGAAGGGAAGGTTTGCATGAGGCATTGTAATAACACTGAGGTGTGAAAGAGCTATTGTTCTGAGAACACGAGAATTCAGAACGCTTTGGGCTTATTTAGCTTTCTTTTTCATGGTTTGTTTTCTCAGTTTGCCCGTGACAGAAATTGCAGGGGAAGGGCTGTACCCACAAATCACTGTTGTGTGCAGTACCTGATGGGCTGACTTCGAGAAGCTTTTTTATTTTTAAGCTTTAGCAGTACTTTTGTAGCAGAAAGTAAAAGATGAAGGATAACAGAACCCACAGTTTGACATGCAAGGCTAAATCCTTCCAGAAAGGACATCATTGCAGTGCCCACGAGCATGACTCGCACATGGTGGTAACATCATAGAATCATATCATAGAATCATAGAATGGCCTGGGTTGAAAAGGACCACCATGATCATCCAGTTCCAACCCTTCTGCTATGTGCGGGGTCACCAACCACCAGACCAGGCTGCCCAGAGCCACATCCTGGCCTTGAATACCTCCAGTGATGGGGCATCCACAGCCTCCTTGGGCAACCTGTTCCAGTGCGTCACCACCCTCTGTGTGAAAATATCATATGGTGCTGTGGTTGCACGCACACACCAACACGAGCACAAAGCATCAACAGGTTGTCTGTACCAAATCTTTTGTGTCTCCTCTGCAGAATGTCCAGCGTCCATTCCAACACCACTTCATTCCAACCAGAACTGTTAACTGGACTGGAGTAGTGAATTTATTTTACAGTGGTCACCACAGAGATTAAATGCTGATTATCTTGTCAGGGTCTGTGTGACACTGGATGCCTGACACGTGCTCCTCCATTGGCCTGGTCAGTTTTTGTTGTTGTTCAAGACTTGATTAAAATACAGATTAGATGGAAATTTTGATTGGTGCAGTGCTCAGAATAGTTTTGTGAGTTTTCATGGTACTTGGTAGTACTGACCACAAGAAAATAATACATGCAAGTAAAGTAGAACTTGAGAACAAGTGAGATGAGTGATACCTTCTTCATTTCTACTTATATCTGACTTCTGTTCATGGAAATCAAACTATTCAGCACTTATAGTCTGCACTTTGCTATCAGAGGGTTATGCTTTGCCTATAAATGAATGAATGCTCTTTCAGTTGCATAAGTAATGCATCTTTATTGGAGCTGAGGTAAATCTTCTCCAGTAAGTTGGCTTTGTTATTCCTCTTCACGTGTTTAAATCAAGCGCTGCACTTGTCCTACTAGTAGTTGTTAGGATTATGGTATTGCTGCCTTCTAACACGCACTTTCCCATGGCCCTAAGGAAGGCTTGCTGCGTTGTGTAGAAGCGACACCTCTTTATTTTGCCCTTTACAATGCTATAGATTGGTCTCAATTGTAATCTTCTTTGAAGGTCTCCAAAGTGTCTATAGATAATGCTCGAGGCAGCTGAAGAACTCCAGACCTCTTCTTATTTAAACAAATGGAAATAATATTGATTGTAACAGGGAAGAGGAGCACTGTTGTGTCTTTTAATGTTGCATCTTTTGGAGTCCTCTTGTTACCTCCCTCCTTAGGTCTTCCAGTACGCGTCAGAGCAGTTTGTAGTGGAGCTGGAACCATCAGATATCAGTTTAGATGTCATTTTAATGAGTAGGAGTTACCATGTTCGCCTTTGTTTCTTTTCTTTGTTTCTCTTTTTTTTTCCTTTTAATAGTCTGTTCTGCTGATGTTTAATATATAAGAAGTTTAAATAATTTAATAAAACCGTCTCAAATGAGGAAATTGAAAGGGAATTCCAAATGAATGTTATAATGCTGTGCTATTAAAGCTTGACACTTCAGGCTGGGTGGTCCTTCTGCACAAGGTGCTGCCACAGCGAGAAGTGCCTCGTCTCAGGATTTGGAATCTGCACACCTGCAGAAGGTGGGCAGTCTGAAGGGGAAGGAATGAGTGACGTCCCAAGATGACCTGTTGCTTGTTGTGATAGCTGGACATGTGAATTGGACAGTGTCTGCTGCTGAGAGTGTGAGTAGTTCTGAAGATTACGAATGATTTGCTCCCGTGCTGATGCTGTGTGGTGCATTAATGGCCACATCTCTGGGTCCTTGTGTGTGTCAGCGGGGCTGTCAGCTCTGTTCCCTGGCAAGCTGTAGGGTCACCTAGTATTGGTTTTGCATTGCTGTGTGTTTGCTTTGCTTCAGAGGTTGGTGCATTCTGACTTCTTGCTGCAGGCAGAAAGTTGCAGGACCTATTGCTCCATGGCTGCCACACACAGATGTGAGCAAGCTGGCACTGCTCCTGCTTCTCCTTGTTGGGATCACGTGTTTGTTTTCTAATGGGCTGTAAGGTTAATCAAACATTTGCAAGAGTGAAATTTGTGTATATTTTCATGTTTAAAGACTGCTGCCACTTGTAGTATGTCTAGCCTAGGAAATGCAGATGCTGGTTTGGGCATGCAATGAAACACATGATTGCATACAGTGAAAATACACACAAGTAATGGTTTAGAAATGTGAATTTGGTGTTTTCATTTGTTCTTTCACATCTCTGAAATTCAATAAGTGCGTAGCTAATTAGCTGATAAAAGGATGTGACCTTGCAGCTGACAGTGGATTTGGAAACACAAAATATTAAGGACAGTATTTATAATTTCCACTGAGCACAGCTTAGCACTTCATATTCAGTGCTGTGTATCACTGTTTCTAACACTAAATCTATGCCTCAGTATGGGTCTGCGACACATCTGAGTTGTTGACTCAATATGAACCATAATTCTGAACTTCTTCTGTTTTCCATTTAAATTATTAACCATAACTTTGCATTATAGCACGCATGAGGGAGGAAACTTTAAGATGCGATTCCGACAGCAAGCATTAAAGGAATAAACGGCAAATATTTCAGATAATAAATTCAGAAGTATGTGATGATTTACAGAATATTCCATGTTCACAATGATGCCAAGTTATAGCTGTTCTAGGAACTGCATTAACTGGAAGTTCTGACTTTCACGTGAAGTTCTGAAACCTGCTTAGTCCTGGGGACTGCATCCTGGTTGTGAGAATGCCCATAGGGATGGTGGGGAGCAACACTGGTAATGGATCTTATCCAGTGTGTTTAGGTGCCACTCTCAGGGTGTGATTTGCTAAATGATTAGTACTGTGTCCAGCATAAGAAGGAGAGGGAGCTGTTGGAGCAGGTCCATAGGAGGCCACAAGGATGATCAGGGGACGGGAGCACCTCTGCTATGAAGAAAGGCCAAGGGAACTGGGGGTGTTCAGCCTGGGGAAGAGAGGGCTCTGGGGACACTTTTTGCAGCCTTCCCAGGGAGCTTATAAACAGGTGGGAAATGAACTTTTTACATGGGCAGACAGTGATAGGGCAAGTGGGAGATTTGGGTGAGATGTCAGGGGAACGTTCTTCACTGAGAGGGCGGTGAGGCGTTGGCAGCCCAGAGCTGTGGGTGCCCCATCCCTGGATGTGCACAAGGCCACTGAGGGGCTCTGGGCAGCCTGAGCTGGGGGGCAGCCAGCCTATTGGCAGGGCTGGGTCTGGGAGGGCCCTTCCAACCCAACCATGCTGTGATTCTGTGATTCTATGCTGAGTGTGTTGTGTGTATTCCTATCTTTTGTTACTGTGCTGATACAAAACAGCATGTACTGTTGTGAGACCTGCCTGAATGATGGCTGTGGTTACATGCTTGGATAGTGAATTGGTAATACTGATCTTTTGTTGAGGAAGAAATTAGGGAAATAATTATTAGAATGTAATTTTTCAGACCTATCGCTGGGCATTTTTATTCACCATGGGCACAAATTATTTCCTGTGGTACTTTAGAGATCAAATGTGAAAGAGAAGCACGTTTATGTGCACTGCATAACTACAGAATGTCAGGCATGCTTCAGCATTTGGAAGTATAGAATATTTTATTCATTTACTATATTAAAATACGGACAATATAAATTTATTATGCAGCACTGTTAAATAAGAATAAGGGTGAGGACATTAAATCCTCATCTCCTAGTGAAATGCTCTTCTAGCGTGCCAGCAGATGTCAGTATGCTCTTGTTACATAGCCCTTTTATTTTTTATTTTTTAAACAATAATTATCCTTCAGTTTCGTAATGTGGGAGGAAACGATGAGTGCTACACCACCACCTTAATGCAGGTCTATTTAATTCAGATATTTTACTTAAAAGAGGTTGGTTTTTTGTTGTTTCTTAGCATTTCCTACTGGCACACGAGACTGTGTAAAGCATGTCTAAAAACACAGTTTGAAATGCTTTGCCAAATGGAGATGTATTATTGATGGCGTGGCGCCTTTGTTTCCAACTGAATGTTTCTTTTTCTGTAGGACTTGAATAATTTCCTTCATATATTCAGAAGCATTTTGAAAGCTGTGGCACACTTTCTTTCTGTTTGTGCAGCTAGTGAGTGTATTTAAAGTCTGTGTTTAATCAAATCTCTCTCTCTAATTTGGAGATTATTTTGTTTTGTCACTGTTTATACATGGTAATCAAAACCAGCCGAGTTGCTTCTTGCATGTCAAAAATCAACACTGTTGTGGCAAAGTGATGCTATATAGTAGGAAAGGATAACGTTTGCAGGCTGGAGTACTCACCTCATTCAGCTGACCTGTTTTTAAAGTAGTGATCATAAGGGAATGTTGTAAGGTTCCTCCGTTAGGCAGCGGGTGGTGGTGCGAGGAGCTGGAGAGCTGAAGCCTATTGCCATGTAACCCAAACGGAATCCTGCTGGACGTCGTGGACACTGGTAGCACAGAGATGGTATTAAAGTTATTGTTGCAGATTTACAGCTGTAACGTGCTGTAGCAATTGCTTCAAGATTCTTCATTACATTTCCAAGATGAAAATTATTTCACTTTTCATCTTTCTTTAACCCTCTTTTTGAGGCCTGTTTTCTTAGACTTTGTTTGACATGCAGTATCTATTCATTGTGATTGATTCCTTCTTTCTCATCTCAGGCTGCTTGGGTGATTTTTGGATCATGCAAATGAGAATTGAGGCAGGCAAAATAGATGAGAAGGATACCTACCTCTAGAGTGAAAAACATACGGCGCTGCTGAGGTGGCAGCTCTGGAAATAAGGCTCTTTTCTTTTCAAAGAGTAGTTTTATCATTTTCCCATAAGACTATTTCTAAAGATATTGATGAATACCCCAAATCCTGTTAAATGTCACATCTGAATGAGTTCTAAGTGACTTTTTATATCATATACTAATATGGTTTAATCTGAAGGTGGGCTTAATCACCTGGAGCTGCATCAAAGAAATTATAAAATGATGGCTCTGTTTTTCATATTGTTGGGGAGATGTAGATATTTGAGGGTCTGCACATGTAATGTTTGGAAAGCTATTTGTCATTTCTTTTTAGTTAAAAAAAAAAAAAAGCAAAAAATACTTTTCTCCATTGAGTAAAAACTAAGAAGCTCCAAGCAGTGTCATTAATTGTTTTAATGTATTGTCTTCCGTGGCACTGTAAGCACTGTCTGATAGTTGTTGCTTATTAGCAGGCTCCTGAGTATGTCTTTATCAAACCTGCGTTCCCAAGGAGAGGCATCCAGCTCCACGCTTAAAGACTGCCTCCTCCAGTAAAGAAAGGAGGGTGATAGTCATAGGAGACTCCCTTCTACGAGGAACTGAAGGCCCAATATGTCGGCCTGCCCCCACCCGTAGGGAGGTGTGCTGCCTCCCTGGGGCCCGGGTCAGGGATATTTCTAGGAAACTTCCTAGTTTGATCCGCTCCTCTGATTATTATCCCTTATTGATAGTTCAGGCTGGCAGTGATGAGGTCACTGACGGAAGCCTGAGGACTATGAAAAATGACTTTAGGAGACTGGGGAGGTTAGTTGAAGGAGCAGGCGTACAGGTAGTATTTGCCTGTATTCCTACAGTGGCAGGGAAGGATGCTGAGACGACCAGAAGAACACACCTTATAAACACGTGGCTGAAAGGCTGGTGCAAAAGCAAGAATTTTGGGTTCTTTGATCATGGGGCGGTCTACTCGGCACCTGGCCTGGGGTCTGCTGATGGGTCTCACCTGTCTCGAAGGGGGAAACGGATCCTTGCCCAGGAGCTGGCAGGACTTGTAGAGAGGGCTTTAAACTAGATATGAAGGGGGTAGGGGATAAAACCAGGCCTGCTAGAGATGAGCCTGGGGGAGCGGCAATGGGATTAGGGATGAGGCGAGGGGCTCGGCTGAAGTGCATCTACACCAATGCACGCAGCATGGGCAACAAACAAGAAGAGTTGGAAGCCATGGTGCGGCAGGCAAGCTATGACCTAGTCGCCATTACGGAAACATGGTGGGACTGCTCCCATGACTGGAGTGCTGCAATGGATGGCTACAAGCTCTTCAGGAAGGATAGGCAAGGAAGAAGGGGTGGCGGTGTGGCTCTGTATGTTAGAGAGTGCTTTGATGCTACTGAGCTTGTGGCTGGGGATGATAAGGTTGAATCCCTATGGGTAAAGATCAGGGGAAGGGCTGACAAGGCAGACATATTGGTGGGCGTCTGCTATAGACCGCCGAACCAGGATGAAGAGACAGATGAGGTGTTCTATGAGCAGCTGGCAGAAGCTGCGAGATCGCCGGCCCTTGTCCTCATGGGGGACTTCAACTTCCCTGACATATGCTGGGAATACAACGCAGCGCAGAAGAAGCAGTCTAGGAGGTTTCTGGAGTGTATGGAAGATAACTTTCTGATGCAGCTGGTGAGAGAGCCTACGAGAGGAGCTGCCCCGCTAGACCTGCTGTTCACAAACAGAGAAGGTCTGGTGGAAGATGTGGAGGTCGGGGGCTGTCTTGGACAGAGTGACCATGAGATGGTAGAGTTCTCGATTCTTGGTGGAGCCAGGAGGAAGAACAGCAAAACTGCTACCTTGGACTTCCGGAGGGCGGACTTTGAATTGTTTAGAAGACTAGTAGGGGGAGTCCCCTGGGATTCAGTCTTAGAGGGTAAAGGGGTCCAAGACAACTGGTTGCTCTTCAAGAAGGTAGTCTTACAGGCGCAGGAGCAGGCTGTCCCCCTGAGCTGCAAAATGAGCCGGCGGGGAAGGAGACCGGCGTGGATGAATAGGGAACTATTCTTGAGGCTCCGGGAGAAAAAGAGAATCTACATCCTGTGGAAGAAGGGACGGGCAACTCAGAAAGAGTACAGAGAAGTTGTTAAGATGTGCAGGGAGAAAATCAGAAAGGCGAAAGCCCAGCTCGAACTCAACCTGGCCGCTGGGATAAAAAGAAACAAGAAACCCTTTTACAAATATATCAACAGTAAGAGGAGGACTAAGGAGAATCTCCATTCTTTACTGGATGAGGCTGGGAATATGACTACTGGGGATAAGGAAAAGGCAGAGGTCCTGAATGCCTTCTTTACGTCTGTCTTTAAAGGTCAGACCAGTTATCCTCAGGGTACTCCACTTTTTGACCTGGTAGTCTCGGCTGGGGAGCAGACTAAACCACCCACGATTCAGGAGGAAACAGTCAGAGACCTGCTACTCCAACTGGACTGTCACAAGTCCATGGGGCCGGATGAGATTCACCCGAGAGTGCTGAGGGAACTGGCGGAGGTGATAGCCGAGCCGCTTTCCATCATCTATCAGCGCTCCTTGTTGACTGGTGAAGTACCGGAAGACTGGAGGCTTGCCAATGTGACTCCCATCTACAAGAAGGGCTGTAAGGAGGACCCGGGGAACTACAGGCCTGTTAGCCTGACCTCGGTGCCAGGGAAGGTTATGGAACAGATTGTCTTGAGGGAGATCACGCGGCAAGTGCGGGACAACCGGGGGATCAGGCCTAGCCAGCATGGGTTCACGAAGGGCAGGTCCTGCTTGACCAACCTGATCTCCTTCTATGATCTAGTGACCCGCCTGGTGGATGAGGGAAAGGCTGTTGATGTAGTCTACCTAGACTTCAGCAAAGCCTTTGACACTGTCTCCCACACTATTCTCCTGCAGAAGCTGGCAGTCCGTGGCTTGGACAGGTACACTCTTGGCTGGGTAAGGAACTGGCTGGAGGGCCGGGCCCAGAGAGTGGTGGTCAATGGAGCTAAATCCAGCTGGCGACCGGTCACGAGTGGTGTTCCCCAGGGGTCGGTGCTGGGGCCTGTCCTCTTCAATATCTTTATTGATGACCTGGATGAGGGCATTGAGTGCACCCTCAGTAAGTTTGCAGATGACACCAAGTTGGCTGGAAGTGTCGATCTGCCTGGGGGTAGCGAGGCCCTACAGAGGGATCTGGACAGGCTGGATAGCTGGGCTGAAGCCAATGGGATGAGGTTTAATAAGACCAAATGTCGGGTCCTACACTTTGGCCACAGCAACCCCAAGCAACGCTACAGGCTTGGGGCGGAGTGGCTAGAAGACTGTGTAGAGGAAATGGACCTGGGGGTGTTGGTTGACGCTCGGCTGAACATGAGCCAGCAGTGTGCCTGGGTGGCCAAGAAGGCCAATGGCATCCTGGCTTGTATCAGAAGTAGTGTGACCAGCAGGAGCAGGGAAGTAATTGTCCCCCTGTACTCAGCTCTGGTGAGGCCGCACCTTGAGTACTGTGTCCAGTTCTGGGCCCCTCACTGCAAGAAAGACATTGAGGCCCTGGAACGTGTTCAAAGAAGGGCAACAAAGCTGGTGAGGGGTCTGGAGCACAGGCCTTATGAGGAGCGGCTGAGGGAGCTGGGATTGTTCAGTCTGGAGAAGAGGAGGCTCAGGGGAGACCTTATTGCTCTCTATAACTACCTGAAGGGAGGTTGTAGTGAGCTGGGGGTCGGCCTCTTCTCTCGTGTAACTGGTGATAGGACTAGAGGGAATGGTTTCAAGCTGTGCCAGGGAAGATTCAGGCTGGATATTAGGAAATACTACTTCTCTGAAAGAGTGGTCAGGCACTGGAATGGGCTGCCCAGGGAGGTGGTGGAGTCACCGACCCTGGAGGTGTTCAAGGAACGTTTGGATGCTGTGATGAGAGATATGGTTTAGCGAGAACCATTGGTGATAGGTGGATGGTTGGACTAGATGATCTTATAGGTCCTTTCCAACCTTAGTGATTCTGTGATTCTGTGATTCTGTGATTTCTTAAATCCTAGTCTTTTATATAAATCTAAACTCTAAAATGAACTAAAAAGCATTTGAAACTTGTTGGAAGCGCATACAAGTCTAGATGGCCCTGACCAACTATAGCACCAAAAATTGATATAATTTCTTATCTTCTGCCACGTTTGATAGTTATAATGGCATCACTTCCTTAATTTTGGCTTTAGTATTATAAAGGCCTGTGAAACTATTCAGGGAGAAGTTTGCTGGGATATTTTCCACATCCTTTAAATTAATAAGTGTAGTAGCAAATATCTACCCTCAAATACATTTGCATTTGTTTTATTGCAACTTATTGTTTTTATTTCAACTCATTAAAAACATTTCTAGGAATAGACTGCTATTGAAACAAAATCATATTAGGATTTACTTGGTGTAGTGGAAATGCTAAGTCATGGCCTGAAGCAGTGATGGAGCACCTGGTGGGAAGGCAGGGCCAACCCAGGGGAGCTCAGGTGCAAGTAATGCAGCTGGAAGGGCTGTAGCCAGGATCCACCCCTTCCCAGACCTCATTCAAGGGTTGGCAGTGGAGGTGAGGGTTTCTCACTGGAGATCCCTGCCTACCTGAGGCCTTCTGAAGGTAAGGAGCTTCTTTCCTTTATTTCCATGCCTTTGGCTGTTGCATTTGAGCAAATCCTCGCTTGCTGCAGCATGGGATCTTGCTGCTCTGTTATTATTGCTGTGTTTTCTGTTGTGTTACACTTGGGTAATCAGATCTCTGTGTGCTTAATAATATATACAGCTTGTGCGCTTTCCTTTAGGAATAGTACCAAAAGCTTCCCCTGTCTCTTTGATAGTTTTCATTGAGGGAGTTGCCACACAGAATGGTGAAATGTCTGGTCTGCAGAAATGCAGAGCAAGGAGCGGTTGGTGCTCTGATGGAAGTGGACAAGTAGCCCATTGAGAGATAGTCACCTAACATGGTAACTGGTGAACAGATGCAGGAATCCATGCGAAGAATGCACCTCAATATATGTTTCTTCTCCTGAAAGAAGAAAAAGAAAAATGTGACCCTCCTTATGGGAATAAAATGAGGTATTGTAAAGGTAATTTGCTATGGGAAGACAGAAGCGATGACATCCGTGAATGCTTCCTGTGGAGTTATACTGCTCTTTCCTTGGCAGAAGCCCTGATGCTGCATTTTCAGAAATGGCAGCTGGAAGTCTGGCAGGCCCTATTTCTAGATTTTTCCAGTTGAAATTAAAAAACAAACTTGTTCAAAATTTGTATTTATAAAAAGTAAGTTCTTTTGGGAGAAGGACTTGCAGTGAGCCTAGGGATTTCCTTTGGCTTTCACAAAAGTAGAATTATTATGAAGTCCTCAAAATAGCACAGGGATTGTGAGATGTTCTTAGCAGTAAGATCTGATCTGATCACAGCTCAATTTTAACAGCATCTAGCAGTAACTTTTACTTGGGAATTAAAATGTTGGTTTTTCTTTTTTTCCAGTGTGTCAGTTGTGTGTGCTGTCTAATTTCTGAGAATTTCCTTTAGTGAGATTTTCCAGAACACCAGGCATCATCTGTGTTCTCTCTTCCTTTGCCATCTGGTACTATAACAACCCTCTCTCAGGCTATGCTGGGAATGGGGAAGCAACCAACTAGGTGTTATTTAGTTCTCTCCTTATCTGGTTGTGAGACCCATTATCTCTCTTGAAAGGTAGCTTCCTTCCTGCCCTTGAGTTATTAGTATTTTTTTTTTTTTATGTCTACTACAATCTTTCTGACTTGGGAAGTTTCTGGCAAAGCATTACAGCTGCCCCACTAAAGTGTTGTGTATGCTCAGCTGTGCAGCTCCAGCTTTACAGCTGTGTGCTTTGTCATTCTGCTGGAGTCCAGGTGCTCAGTGCTGTTCAGTAGTTTTTGCTGCAGAAAGGAAGACCACCAAGTGGACAGGCTCTGAATGCTGCAGCATGAATGAAGTTGTGCTCTAATCAGAGTTGATTTATTGGTGTGAACAAGCAATAGAGACTCAAATTGTGAAATTCCAGGTTCTCTGTAAACGAAAACTGTTCTCTTCCTGAGCACAGAGGTAGATGTATTCTTTTACTTGTTCCCAATAGAGTTCACAGAATTCCTGAAGACCCCAAAGCCAAAAGGAAGGTGAAGTTTCACTCCCACTCACTCCCTCATATGTGAGATGCCAGGGCTGCATGATGAGAGGGCACTGTGACTCACTACCCCTGGGAGCTGCACAGCACTGGGAGCTGGTGACTCATCTTGCAATATGCATAGTCCTAATGCCTGTTTTGCTTACATTAGGCACATGGAATGGCTGCAAGGTAGAAAAAACTGATGGGATTACTTTTTCTTGAAAGAAGACATGAAAACACAAGTCTCTTGTAAGAGAACGGATAGTTGGATAGTTGACATACAAATAAAGAGCATGTGAAGTAAGCGTCACTGCTGCAGCAGGTCTGTAACTAGCTCTCTTGTTCCCCACCAACATAAACAACATGTGTAGTCGCTGATGTTTCTCTATTAGTAGGTGCTTTTGTTGCTTGGAGATAAGAGGCAAGGTCAACAATATAACTGCGAGTATTTGGAGAAGTGCTGTTGTCTAAAAATCAATCATTTCAAGCTATTGCCTCAAAATTTGGTGATCTTCCTACTAAGTCAGTTGATAGCACCAAGGTAACTGGCAGGCCTGCATGCTGAGTCTGTCCCTGTGCTTGCTGCCAGAAGACCACCTGGTCAGCTCACTGCGCCTTCCTCAAGCAGGGTAGGGGAAGAAAATAAGGTGAAAAAGCCCATGGGCTGAAATAAAGACAGGGAAATCGCTTATCTGCCACCTTCACAGGCCAGCAGGCCCAACTTTGGGGAAATTATTTCATGTGCCACCAATTAAAATATTTATATAGTGAGAAACACAAAACCCACAACACCTCCCCTACCCACCCCTCCCCAGGATCAGCCTCGTTCCTTTGTTCCTGACATCACTGAGCAGTGCAGGAGAACATGGGATGGCCAGGTTGTAACAATTAAGGTCTCTGTCCTGATCACAAAACCAGCCTAGGTGAACCATTTACACATGTGTAAGAGCTCTGCCCCTCATTTCTATGTGGCTGCAATAACAAAAGATTCCTGACAATTATTTCATGCTCTGGCAATGTCCAGTCCAAGTTTTGCTTGATACCAATGTTCTGTCTATATCTTAGGTTACTAGAGCCCCATGGTGGGCTCCAAATGGGCTGCAGTGGGGTTGGGGCTTCACCTGCTGCCAGTCCCCAGCTGCTCCCACTACTGCTCAGCAGCACAGGTGGAAGAGGGGAGATGCAATGGAGAATGTCATTGGCTGAAACAAGGGCAGGAGATCACTTACCAATTACTGTCAGCAGCAAGAAGGACTTAACTTGCAGAAGTTAATTATTGCTAATTAAAATAGAGTAGAATGGTGCAAAACAAGGACAAAAGCAAAACCACTGGCCTTACTGCTTCTTCCTGGGCTTGTCTTCCTGCTCCAGCATCCTGCCCCAGCTGCGGGGCAGGTGTCTCTCTTGGCGTGCTGCTCTTCAGAGGCTGTGGGTATGCACCTGTTCCACCTTGATCTTCCCATGGGCTGCAGGGAAGGTCTGCTCCTGGAGCTCCTTGCTTCCCATTCTTTCCTCGACCTCAGTGTCTGCAGGGCTGCTTCTCGCATGTTTTTCTTGGCTTGTTGCCCTTGAAGATGTTTTTTTAGTCACCACCAGCTCTGTGGGGCTGGTTGTGTGTGGCTGGCTCAGCCCTGCAGCCCCTGCACTAACATCCCATGCACCATGTCACAGTAGGGCTCCTCTTCTGTTACCTTCTTGCTGCAGCTGTTCTGTTTCATGGACAGCAGCGGCAAGGAAAGTGCTGAGCCCCAAGAAGCTGGGGCTTCCACCCACAGCCCCTCCTCCCATGGCTGATTGGTTGTGCATTGAGTGTTGGTGTTTGATCCCAGAATTGGGACTGAGAATGTCTCAATGTTGGCGTACTGGAATGAAAGTTTAGCTGTTCATTGTGCTTGACTTCCGCTCTGCTGGTCAGGGAGAATGGCTGTGCCACCTTCAACCTGAACTCTCTTCTTTCTGAAAGTGTCGAAATGAGAACCTGAAAGTGACTGTGTGAGACTACTTGTTTAGGGAAAACGTTTGTTCGTTTTAGAAATCATCTCTTTCCTGATAGAGACGTGCTAGGTAAAGGAGAAGACTGTTGAAGGAGGTGGCTGATTTCAGTGTCTCATTTTGAGAAGTTCTGGCTCTCATTTCCCTCCTGCAGGGCATGTTCTGCAGTGTTCAGAGCAGGAGTTCATTGTTTGTAAAAGACGTGGAGTGATTGGATCTGTAACTCAGGGAGCTGTAATGGTCAGGACTGCTTGCTGTCTGCTGTAATGCAAAGCCCCGTGGTTAGTCTGACTTCCAGTCACAGCAGTGTCTTCATGTTTTCCAGTTACATATGCTCAGACATGCCAGCATGTTTGAGACCGAAATGGGAAGTGCTGAAAACCATCTCTGTTTTATTTGTAAGCTAAGAACAGACTGCTACTGAGGATGCTCTGCTTAGCTGGGTAGCATAGGAAAACAGTCTTTTTTTTTTTTTTTTTTTACTTTTTGTTACTGATTGTTTAGCTGTTATGTTCTAGAATCATAGAATCATTAAGGTTGGAAAAAGCCTCTGAGATCATCTAGTCCAACTGTCGACCCACCACCAATATCACTCACTAAATGCCAAGAGATTTCTGTTCAGCCATGCTTTCTTCATTGCTTTTTTCAGAAGAACGATTCCAATCACTTCGAGCAAAGCAGAAAAATGTGATTTGCTGACTAGTTTGCTTCATCCCAGGAAGAGGTCTGAGATGTATTCAGCCTTGCTGCAAACGAGGCACTGTTGTTAATGAGAGATTTATTTCCAAACAGTTAAACACCTGCAGGAATGTCTGTAAGCAGCCACTGATTAAAAAAAAATAGAAATAAAAATTGACAGCTCATAGTATTGATAGTTTTATCCTGTTCCAGGTGTTGTAGTGGGAAATAAGGGATGGTTTTTCACATAGCTGTTGGCAAACTGATTTTTCTGTAGACGGTGCTGTTAGGTGTTTTATGTGTTGTATGTTTTTTCTCTGGCTTTTCTCTGTCCTGGGTTAATTTCTTGTTCAATTGCTTTTTGATGTTCTGTCTTCAATCCTTTACAAGAAAGGAGGGGAAAAAAAAAAAGTAAAAAGAAAAAAAAAAAAAAGCAGTTCATTTTTTCCAAATGAGGAGAGCATTGTTTGTTGGACACGTGCACAGGAAGCGTGTGCCCATGGAGGGGTTCCTTTTGAGAGAGAAACTGATTCAAGATGGGCACACGGAGCCCTGATATAACAATGCTTCATGGATGGCGATCCTGGCCAGCAAGTTGGAAACAAACAGGTTCTGGGGCTGTAGGACTGGTGTGTGTTCGTGTCAGGCAAGCGGAGTCAAGCTTATTGCCTTCAGTTCAACTCCTTGAAGGCATCACGCAGTGGTACCCTGGTCACAGGTCTGCTTATCTCTGGTTCAGCAGCTTGCAGCTTGGTTGCCTCAATAACAAAAGGATGCGCACCAAGGCTGCAGGGCAGCTCAGCTGTCCAAACGTAATGGAACTCCATTCTGGAGTCCAAATAGTCCAAATTGTTACGTGTGTTAGCATGGCTTACGTATATCAAAAGTACAGGAGAGGTATTTCTTGCTGCTGTTGGTATTAGAATGATTTTCTCATAATAGCTGTGAAAGAAAGGTGAGAGATGAAAAGCTTTTGAATATTTTAGTAATATCACTCTGATTATATTTGATAGAGGTTAGGGAGAAGATAATATGGGTCTTTTATTTAGGATATGTCTCATTAGGACTGTGACTGTCCCAGAAATCCTAAGAAATGCGTGATTTGGTGTGGCATATATAAGGAGACTATTAAAACTGATAGTAGCTTGCTTAATTAAAGCAAGTTATCTGTGCAGTTTTATGGCCTTCATTACTGCAGTGGGACTGTGTTCTCTCCCTGTATACTAAAGCAGAAAGATGATCATCTTCTTTCACTTGATCTGTAGTTGATATTTAGCAGCTTTCATGGGATTATTAGGCAAGGCTGCACCAGGCAGCAGCTCTGCACCTTGCTTTAGCAGGGTAGTTGGTTGCTTGTGTTTTTTTTTCTGGCAGCCAGTTCTGTGAAGGTTCAATTCTGCATCTGCTTCCCTGGGGCACGGGTGAGCCAGCAGCAGAGCCTGCAGCGGAACGTGGGCTAAGGCACGGTGGGGGGATGAATGGAGATCTGCTGTGCAAAGCTTTGAAAGTCAGCAAACTGACCTAGAACTGAGCTGTGTATTAGTAAAGAGCAGTGTTTTGCATTGCTGAGCAGGTAGGTTGCTGAATTGGGAATGAGCCAGGGTGTCCTCAGGGTCTGGCAGTGAGTGATAGTCTGGTTTGCATGTTGCACACGTGGTGCCCAGAATGGTCACATTTGCATTTAGTGAGCTGCAGAGGGTAGCGTGAGCTCCCCATGAGATGGGCTGGATATTCAAAATACCTATTTTTTCTTTTCCAGCTGTAACCCCTAGGATCTGAAGCAATGTTTGATACGTTCTTTGCGGTATTGGACCAGAAAGTAGACAAATGCTTTAGGGAGCAGCTAAAACAAGACACTTTTTCTCCCCGTATTTCAATATGTGCTTTATATTTTGAGAAGGAAATAATTTAAGATTTGGTAATACTCTTTGGCTTCTGCCTTTTTGGCTTCTAAAATAGTTATGTTCATCCTATGCTGTCTAACTGACATTCTTACAAACTGAACGTAACTCCGAGTTTGGGTCATCGGTTTTGTGCCCTATGGTATTTACACTGATTTAGTGCTGCTTTTATGGTGACTTTAAGCACAGGGGAGTGATCGGGTTAGCAGCAGTTTGTTTCAGCTGTCTGTGTCTGGGCTTTCCTTGGGAAGTTTCATTAACATACCATCATGGTTTAGAAATAGAACTTGACAGAACTTTGTCACCTTTTATGTAACAAAACACATCAAGAAGCTTTTTATTTTGTTACAATTATTTCAAAACAATGCAAACCATCCACCTTTCCATTGTGAGGAGAGTTCTGCACTGCTTTTATTGGAAATTATCAATCTCACAAGCTCTGCGTGTAGATTACCTGCAGTGCTCCTGTTCTTACATTTAGAAGCTCCTAAATGAGCTCTGTGTTGTTGCTCTCTGCGTTTGCAGCAGTTAAGAGCAGACTGGAGCAGCTGGAGTACATGCAGAGCTATGGATGCACTGCATGACATGGGTGATTTCTCGCTCCCAGGAGCTCACAGCGGGGTGCTTTGCAACACCCAGCTCCATTAGCATTCTGTAGAGGAGAAGATAGTTTCTCTCCACCCACACTAAAAAGAAATATAAATTCTTGATAGGTGTTGTCATCTGGACTGCTGTCTCTGTGGAAACAGTATCAGTAATCCCACCAAAATGTGTTGATGCTTTAAGCACAAAAGAAATAGAAAACCATTTCTTTACTCCTGTATTACTCTAGTGACATGTTAGCAGTCTCTTTAGTAACTGGATTCTGAAGATTTTTCCATTGGCATGTCAAATGAACAGAAACTGTGCTTGGAAACCAGAATTCACTTGCTGAGTTGCCTATTTGGTAATGGGAACTATTTATTTCAGGGGCCAGATTAATATTTTCCTTCTGAGTATGTGTGTTTTAACATACCTGTGTGTGTTTGTATACACTGAGTCACAGAAGGGCTGAGTTGGGAGGCACCTCAGGTTCCCTCTGCCCCAGCAGAGCCCCGCAGGGCAGGGCCCAGCCCCAGGGCAGGCGGCTTTGGGAGAGCTCCAAGGAGGAGACCCCACAGCCTCTGGGCAGCCTGTGCCAGGGCGCCGGCACCGCACAGCACAGCAGTGCTGCCTGACGGGCAGAGGGAACTGCTGTGCTCTGGGTTGTGGAATCTTATTGTGAAGTTTAGGTGCAGCTTTATATAAACCTATTGGTGCTCTGAGTACTTCAGAATTGAACACCTGGATTTTTCCATCTCTTCTTCCAGTAACACTTCCTTCAGCCCTGTCCTAACTACAGGTGTGATTCTGTATTTATTATTCCATTGTTTCTTCTTGGACTTTCAGTAAAATAGTAATGTGGACACATGAAACAAACCCATTACTTGCAAAGATATACTGATTTTTATTTATTTATTTATTTTTAATTTAATAAACAATGGTCATCTTATAACTTTATATTTAGGCATTTGGGCAATAGGATAGAACAGAACTACTGAATGCTGGGGAAATCCACAACCATGAGAAGCAGCAGTAACATTGGCAACCACTCAAATAACCCTCAGAAAGGTTGCAGCTGAAGGACACCACTGCTGGATAGACAGATGAAGATATATTCCTCAACTCAAGAAGGAAACAGAGGATGCATTGTTGTATGAGATGATTAGATGACTGACTAATGAGCCTTGAGGTGCAAGGAAATTGCCTACAAAAGCAATTAAATAAGTCCCTGATGTTCTAATGTACTCTATATAAATGCTAAACTCTTACTATGCTTAGTTTTCTTCATAGTATACCATTAAATGCTTGTAAACATACCTAAAAGTAAATTAGAGATGTCAACATTTGTTATTTTAAGGCCAAGGCAAATCAGGAGGTGTTACTTGAGGCCAATCTGGTTAAGTCTTGTGCCAGTTCTGATAATGTAAAAGGTACAAGGATCTCACCTGTTTCTGAGAAGGGAGTTTCTGCACTGGCACGGGGGATTTCTCTTGCAGGACAAAATGAACACAAATATTTGACTTGGATTTCCTGCTTAGAGTGTACATCCAAGTCTTTTTTGGTAAAAAACATTAAATCTGTAGTTCCATCCAGTGAAATTCTGTTGTTAGGTCATTCTGGGTGAGCCCATCAAGATACAGCAGTAATTGCAATGTTGAAGGGCACTTAATATTTTAGGAACAAAGTTAGGTTTGCTGAAAATATTGCTAGAGGTGATCTTCAGATTCACCCCCCCAACCCCATTATAACTCTAGCAACCCATTCCTGTGTAGATGTGTCACTAGTTCCTTTTTTTCTGATAAATGCGTGCAATTAAATGAGGCTTGTTTAATAAAAAGGTGCTTTGCAATCCTCTATTGTGGCTGTAACTGCATACTGGGGGGCTGAGCTAGTTGTTTCAAGTGGCTTATCTCCTTTGTAACCAGCTGGAGGCAAAGAAATGAGTGTGTGTGTTCCAGGCACTTAGTGCTGGATGATGTTAACTGTACTGACAGAAAATCATGTTTGGTCTATAAAGACAACATTAAATTAATCGTGTATTCATTTCTGTTTTACCTTGTTAAAATTAGAATAGAGCCCTCTGCACTTGGACTTCACATCATGTACTGCTGAACTCCTAAAATGTCACGTAAGTCCTGTTTTCTTAACAGAGTTATGGATTGCTGATCTGAAAGAGCTTTATAATAAAGTGACTTATCTGGCTTGAGAGACGGATGGAATTGGTACATCTGAAATGAATGAATAATATATAAGGACTGATACTAGCTTTGCCTCATGAGTTGGCCTTACTATTTAGCCATAAGCTAAAGCAAGAAACAACGACAAAAGATTGTTGAGGTGGAAAGGTAAATATTTAATATTAGCCTCTGTGCAGCACATTCTCCTTTTGTTGTATTCATGGAAATATGTTTTGGAACTGAAGGAGAATGTCACTTGGATTAGAGCAGTGGCTAAAAGTGCATGTTTGAGGCATCGAAGTGCTATGCTTTGTTCAAAGGCATGGGAGAGAATTCCTGCATTAGTCCTAAAATCTTCACTGTTATCATCCTCTTTTGGTTAGCCATGCTGAGTCTCATTTGTGAGTTGGCTGTATCAACCCCGTCTTTCTTTCCTGCTCACAGTGAGGTAGATAGCCAGGCAGCAATAAGGTTGGTGGTTTCCCAGTGATGCTTTTTCTCTGTCAGGCCTTCTGAAACTTATCCCCAGTCATCTGTGTGTTTGATTTTTGTGGTAGATTTCTTTTCTAAGACCTTTAGTATGAAAAAGCTGTTTTAAGGGATTCAGGAATCTCTAATTATGTTTGTGTTTCAAATGAAAGGCTGTTATATATACTCACGTACCTACATGTGTTCACACTTGTTTTTTATTTAGAACTTGGAAAAAAAAATATTTGGAAATGGGGCGCTGACAAATAATAGAGAGCTCACAATTAAGTAATGTGCTTTAATCTTTAAACAGTACTGAAAGACCCAGCAGAAGGCGATGTGAATAGAACATGGGAAAATACCTACCTAAGTACCTTCTGCCCATCTCTCCTGCTTATATGAAATCAAAGTAACTCTAAGGAGTGTACTCTCGTGTTCTGCATGCTATCAGTGGATGGACTTGAAGGATAACTTTGTATTCCTTCTCTCATTCAAGTGTTCAGTGAATAGAGGGCGTGTGTGTGTATATACATAGAACTGCTCATAAAATGTGGGATTATTCTTTAGAATAAAATGTGCGTCTTGCAACTAAGTTGCAAGGCAGAAGTTTGAAGTGTTTTCAAGAAAACTGGCTTTGAGATGAGATAGATGTAGGTAATGCCAGAGGTACAGGGCATTGCTTGTCAGTGAGCAGCTCGGAACTGTGTCTCCTATTGAAATGCTTTCCCCTCTGATATTTTGTTTGTATTAAGATACTTTCTGTGGCTAACTGATGTCACAATTAGAAATGTGTCAGTGTGGTATGTTAACTGTTGTCTGAATAGCTTGTTTCATAAATGGAGTTGACTTAGAGGTCATTTTTCCCCTCTTGGAGGACAGTTAACTGTAATTTTAGCACAGAGAAGTGCCCTGTATTGCACAATAACCTGATGATCAGAAAAAATGATTGATGTGCAGTGGGTTTAAAACTTTAACTATTTTCCTTTGGGTTTACTGGTGTAGAACTACCTAGTTCTCAGGGTGGGCTGATTATTCCCATCTCTGATATAAATTGTGCTGCACTTCCCAGCAGTATTTATTGTTTTAGTAGTGAGCACTATTATGGAGTTGCACAAAACAGAACCTTAGGTGGCAAATTTCTGCTTTGAACAATAGATGAAAATTATTAGAAATGGAAATGTCTCTATGATTCATTTTTAAGATAAATACAATGGGGCACATGGTATGCTATAATGATATTTATTTCTTACATTTTTGGTATTTTCTTGCTAAGGATCCAGATCTCTTCTCCTTAAACAAGCCTAGGGTTAATAACAGTAAGTTATTTATAAGGACTGCTGCGTTTTGATATGTTTGCATGTTTTCTGTCTGTACTTGGCTGGAAGGAAAAATCTAGATACCTTTCCAAGTGTTCAGGTAGGTGGGTTGAGGCACACCCAGAACTACTGCACTGGGTTGCTCAGAAGGTACTTGTATGGTCTTGGGGTGTTCTTGTTTATAGGCCTGAATGGAAAAAGTAGGTGTGACGTTCACCGTCCTTGTTCCTGGTGCAGCCTGCTAGTGTTCAGTTTGAATATTTGGGTAGGGATGGAAGGTGCATGTTTTGTAACTTCCTGGTGGGGAAAAAGAAATGAAACCCGTATCTTAATTCTTCATGGAGAGGCCCTAAATGACACGGTTTAGTAGCAAAGGTTGTACATTACCTTCCTCTTGTTGAAGACGTGCTAGCTTTGGTTGGTTGGTCTATGTTTTCTTTTATGTGGCAAATGTTGGAAGGTTTGGATCACTCCTTGTAGGGCAGAGTTTTGATTTCTGTCCTGAGGATAAAGCTGTGTATCTGAAAGTTTTATTCAGAACAAAATAAGAGATGGAAACTACAGTGTAGTACTGTAAGGCAGTAGCATTTTCTGTGGTACTTGTCTTGTCTTTTGCAATTAATCTTGGTCATAGCTTTCTTTTCTCCTTGCCAAGTAGGACGCTGTAAAAAGAAAGGTGCCACGGAGTTCTCCCCAGAATAGCCTGCTTTTAGGAGCTGTCTCATGAAAGACTGCAGGTACTTTATTTTTTCTTCCACTCAGGCGGAGAAGGGAATTCAGCCTGGGCTTCCTACTTGCTGGATGAGTGCTCTAACCCCTGCTGAGGTACACGTGTTCTTCTGGGACTGTTGAGTTTTGAAAGCTCCAAACAATCCTTGGTCTCTTCAACTGGAGAAAAATGTGGACCAGAGAATGGGATGCTGTATGAGTATTGGAGTATCTCTGCAAGCTCACAAAAGGGAATGCAGTAGGCAAATACATGGAGCAGATAAATGTATATAAATCATTCTATTTAAATGTAACCTATACATAGAAGGACTACTTTTCTATAGCTGCTATTTAGCATATTGTTGTCAAAATATTCTAAAAGGCAGAAGTTGCATGATTTTATTTTCTTAATTTTACTTATAGTTAGAATATGGATAAATTCCATATGAATGATACTGAGCGTGTTAATACTGAATATTCTTTATTTTTCCTCCAGTTTATATTATTGAAATTGGTAAGTAAGGAGGAGGACAGACTGAATTCAAACTTCAAAAAAAAACTGTTGGAGTAAACAAGTTGAGATGGAGGTGAAAGACATAGAAAAGCTATGTGTTCCTTAATAGATGTTAATGGTTTTCAAAGCTTCCTAATTCCTTTTTGACTCAGTCATCTGTAGCAGTTGTATAAATCACTTCTAATGATGCAGTAGTGCTGAATGTTGTTGTGCCTTTGCAGTGTGTCATTATTACTTTGAAAGGGGGGGAAAAACACCTGTATTGTTTGGCCTATATAAAGGACATTTAAGAAAAGGATTCAAACCGAATGAGGAGGAAACTTAAACCTTTGCCACAGATGTTTCCTTTCTAAAGGAAATGTAAATCGTAGCTGTGCAAAGTGAACTAAATGGAACATCTGTGAGTTCTTGCTTTCATTCTTTAAGACTTGATTCTTTTTGTTTCTACTTCTCTTAGAGATGCATATTTGCCTTGATCCTGCTTCCATTGCCTGGAAACTTCAGTGATGCTGAGCTCAGCCCCCTCATGAGAAGAGAAAAAACTGATCTCAATATGCTCTAAACACGACTGGATTCTGCAGGTTGGGCAGCACTTGCTGTGTAAACATCAGCAGAGTCCAAATGTCAGTGCGAGGTGGTGATGTGCGGACAACCTGTGTTCTGTTTGTAGTAAATGAGAGGAAAGGAAGAACTGTAGAAAGGCCATTATGCTTTATTTTTATTACTGATTGTGTACAGTAAGTGAACCTTTAGCAATGCATAGTCAGGTTTGTACTGAAGCTTCTGAAACCTGCAGCTCAGAAGGAAAGAGCTTATAGTGACTGAATTTGGTACTTCATTGTTTTGATTCTAAAATAATTGGTGGTTTTAGAACAATTTGTGTAACTCCTGAATGATGATAGCAGAGCCAACAGGTGTCTGTGCATACTTTGATGCATCTGCAGCACTGCACAGCCTATGTCTTTAGTTGATTTTGATGTGGTGTTTCCTTCTGGGTTAACTCCTGAAGGCATGGCAGTAGATCCCATAGCACATGAATGTTGCTCTTCATGCTGTAGGCAGCCAACTCCATTGGCTCGACCTGGGGATTTGCAGTGCTGACCTTGCAGTGCAGCATACATTTGTTCTTTAACTAGTAACAAAACGTGTTTTCCCAACACAGACTGAATTTTAAAAAGCAATTGAATATCACTTCTAGGTGGAGTAATTGAGACCTTGCACAGCTGTTTTTAAAGGGTGTAGAACAGACCCTTGACCTCTGAATACAGGCACGAGGCTCACGCCCAGCCAGCAGGAGGGATGTGCTGCATCAGTCATGTCTGGCTGCATTGTGTCATTTCCATCCGGGGATCCCATCCAAGGCAGGTGTCATCACTGTTAATATTCAGCTGCTGTCTGGTTACATTAGCCACTTGGGAAATTTGTTTCATGGTTCCATCTTGCTGATTTTCTTCACAGTGGATAAAGGATGCTGTCACGTATTTATGCCTTGTCTTTGAGCAATTGAGGTCTGTGCAGTGACCGTAAAGGTACTGAATTTAAACCTTGTTAATCACAGTGTTTGTTGTCCATATGGTTCTGCTTTGTACAGATTTATTAAATGTCACTTCCTAGATACCTATAGTTCTAATGTGCAAGAATTTTAACACTGCATTTTAGAACAAAACATGCAAACTTAATCTGATATTTTTATTTTAGCTTTTGTGTTTTTTCTCCTTGATTTTGATTCTGGAGGTTGCAAAGTGATCATGAACAATGCTGGCATAGTGACAGTGATGCTGAGCCAGGATCTGGGCCTGCATGGTTTGCTTTTTTTCTCCTCAAACAAGGGCACTCTACCTTTTTGGCATCACTTCATAATGCTAATTTGACTTGTAGGGAACAGTCCTAATTCATGAAAGAAGAGATGGGTGAGTCCCATTAGGCAGGATATGTATTTTTAGAATGTAATGTTACGCAGCTGGGAGTAGAATTAGTTTTTCTTTCTGTTACTCAGTCTTTTAAAATATTTAACAGCCAGTCAAGTCTTAGAAACTCTCTTCACATGTTGATCTGTAAGTAATATAATAGGCTATTTCAGTCAATTTGACATAACACTGTTATAATCTTTTAGTGCAAAATCAGTACTTCACTCCTGTCTAAATTGAATATTCTGTTATTTATATGTTGCACATGTTGCATTCTTAACAAGTTTGAATTCTAGCAAGATAATTGTCCTGCTTCTGCTGGGATAGAGTCAGTTTTCTTTGTAGCTGTTAGTATGGTGCTGTTTTGGATTTAGGTGTGTTGTCAACATCTATTCTCATCCTATGTGTAGCTGTTGCAGAGTAGTGCATACGCAGAGTTGGGGACTTCTCTGCTGCCCCACCAGTGAGGAGCTGGGGTGCACAAGGAGCTGGGGACGCGTGGCCAGGGCAGCTGACCCCAACCACCGAAGGGATGTCCCATACAAAAGAGCATTTATGCTCAGCAGTAAAACTGAGGGAGCTTGGCTGAGGTGGTTGCTGCTGCTCTGCATCACTTGTGTTCTCACTCTTCTTTCTCCAGTTCTCTTCCCCCATCCCATTGGGGTTGGGAATAACCACACAGCCCTGCACTGCTGAGCTGCCACAATGTTACAGCGCTTGGGTCACTGGTTTGGGTCCAGACACATCCGTGCCCGTGCTCATGTTTGCTGCTGATAGTCTGTATTAAAGAAGAGGTTGCTGAACAGCCTCACTCTAATGCATATCTCCCTCCAGTTTTTGGAAAATGGTGTATTGTCAGTGAGCAGCAGGGAGCCTTACATCACCACAGCTAGCATCGTACCTACACTGTGAATAAACTGACTTCATCTTTTGTTATTGATCCATCAGCTTTCATGCAAGCGCTAAATTAATCCTTAAAAAATAATTAGCTCCAGTGTCTTGGCAAAATTCCAAGTAGGCAATTACATTCTGCCTACTTAAAAATACCCCCTGCAGTTACAATTGGATAAGTTGCAGTGACAGATGATTGTGGGTTTTGTGATATGTTGTGTGGCTTTTCATTCCTGTGAAGTCTGCTGTAATGCTGCAAATACCTTGCCTTGAAAGAACCTTCTGACCAACAGAGCTTATTAGAAAGACAAAGAAAAGTATGTAATGAAAATATTTGCCTAATGCTGTGAAGACAAAGGAGGAAAGATGTAGATGGTCCTGGTGAATTTCAGAATTCAGAATTTGAAAGGCATAATCTATAAAGTGGCTTTAGGAACATATGTTTATATGTAACAGAAAGCAAAACTGAACGGTGCTTGTCTTGTGTCACTACCAATTATGGAGCCAGGACTGAAGTTTCATAATAGCAAAGAGGGAAGATACTGATTTTGTTTTGCTGTTGTACTTTGGATATGGAATAGGCCTTGTGGTGGTTTATGCTCCCCTTTCCAAATCTGATGAAACATTGAAGACTGTAGTTTGCAAAGGCAGCTCAGATGGCTACTGTGTGTTTAGGGATTCAGCTATTGCCTATTTACTTCTGTTTTTCAGTTCTCTTATTTTTGCTGTCTTTAATCAATAAAATCCTTCTGTCTGGAAACTGTAAAGGCAGTCCTATGGTGTTATGTTGTTTTCATACAGAATGTCAATTAGGAAGTGATCAGAACAGTTGTTTTTTAAATCTGATGTGGCTCTGCAGTATAAATCCTTCAAAAAAGCAAACACTGAGTAGTGCACATTCAGTAGTTCCACCCCAACTTGTTTTACTTATATTGTTACATCTTTCTGTGCGTCACACCTTTCTCTGCATGCTCTTCTAATTTAATTAACTCTGTCTGCATTTAGAGTAAGACTGGTGCAACTGTAGCAGTGTGACTTAATGCAATAATCATTCATTCAACACTTGTTTTAGATTTGAACTAGCAATTCTGTCTATTTCTTTTTCTCAGGGGAATACATGCGTTCAAACTACTAAATGGCTCAGTGTCCTCCTGTCAGTGTGGTTCTGTTGGGGGTTACCACTGAGAATGGCCTTGGGGTGATTTTGTTTCCTATGGATGGCCCATGAATAGGAAGCACCTAATGAACAGCAGGGCTCAGTTGTTGATGAAATTGTGCTGCGATCAGGTGTTGATAAACTCCATCACATCCATCAGGTTTGTCATCAGTCTGTTTTCCATAGCTGCACTTAAGGTACAAGGAGAAGAAGGCATGGGATGCTGAATATCTTAAGAATTCCTTCCCTTCTTCTCAGAATTAAACTGTCCAAATGTCTCTTTGTGGTAATATCAGAGCATTTTTTTCCAGAAATTAGGATCTCTTATTTCAGGTAACTTCGTAGTGCATTGTATCATTAAGCATTTTTTCTTCTTCCTATCAATAAATCAGCTGTTTCCTCACTGTAAATGCACTTTGCCAAGGCAGAGTATGCGATACTGGCTTTGGAAAGCAGGCAGCCCATGGTATATTTGGGTCTTCCACTTAAAGTAGTACCTGTTCCTTCTTCAATAGTATGCATTTCACATGATAGCTGACTTGGAGACTGGGTTTTGGGGATTGGCACAAGACGGTGTTGATTGGTAGATGCTGAAAATTCTTTATTCTTGATTTTCAAGGACCATCGTGCTTTATAGGTGCTAGTGATTTCTATCTTTCTCAGTAAGTGCTTTTACAGCACAATAATAGCTATTCTGTGTATTTTGGCAGTGGTTTCTGCTACTTGACTGGTTCTTCTTTAGGAGAGTGAGGGGGGAGCTTATTAATGTTTATAAATACCTTAAGTATGGGAGTCAAAGGGACATGGCCAACCTCTTTTCAGTGGTCTGTGGGACAGAACAAGGGGAAGTGGCCAAAAACTTGAGCATAAGAAGTTCTGCACCAATATTAGAAGGAACTTCTTCACAGTGAGGGTGACGGAGCACTGGAACAGGCTGCCCAGAGAGGGTGTGGAGTCTCCTTCTCCGGAGATGTTCAGGATCTGCCTGGATGCCTACCTGTGCAACCTGCTGTAGGGGCCTGCTGTGACAGGGGGGTGGATTTGATCTCTAGGGGTTCCTTCCGACCCCTACGATTCTGTGATTCTCATTACAAGGGTACCCCTGAAGTACTGCTTTTTGCAGTGAAGGTTGTGAAAGTGGGCTCTGATTGTCATGCCGTTTCTTCTGTACTTGGTCTTGAAATAAACGTGTTCTTAAGACCTACGTTTCCATTCTGATATACCAAGGCACATACCTACTGTAGAATCTATATTGGATGTGTAATTCAGAAGAAACATGGTTATTGCTGTTGTACTACATACTCTTTCCTGGCAAGATCTTTTGTCTGCCTGCTGTTATTACAAAACTTCTTCAAGCTCAATTTCAGATTTAGGAAAGAACTTATTCAGTGTGGAACAGGCATTCCAGTGCCATGGGTTTTCCAAAAGCTTTGCTTCTCTGGGGCCTATGGGCTAAGGTTCAAAATTTAAGTCCTAAAGTGATGAATTAATTATACTAGACCTATTGAATACTTGGGGCATCACTGCCACGTGGAAATAAGGGGTTGACTTTTAACTGAAAGGAGACAAAGTAGGGAATATCAATTAGCAGAGTGAACTACATATGACTAGTGACTAATAGTGCATGCTAACTAGAAATTCCAACTTCTGAGCAGACACCCACCTACAGAGAGGGATAAAATTCATGATAGATTTTAAGACAACGTTACTTAGAAGTAATCACTGATGTTTGATTTTTCTTTTTATTTATGTTAGCATAAATTTACAATACGGCCACTGAAACAGTGAAGTTGCTATTGGTGTGAAACTGGAGGGAGTGATAAACATCTGCAGTTTGAGAATTTTTTGGTAAACCTTTCTGGAGAAATCATGGGAGTTGCTTACATAATGGAAACATCCTATAATTTTTTCTGTGCCTTTTCCCTTGTTGCCACATATTTCTGCTACCATGGTAACCCATCATGAATTGTTCATAGCAAGTGACCTTGTCATTCCTTTTATATATGCTATGAGTTATTGTGCAGAAGGTATTTATAGAATTAGGAAGGTGATAGTGACTGCCTGAAGACAAGCAGGTTATGTTTCATTTATTTTATTAATTTTTTTTAAAAGTAGAAATAAGGGGCTAAAAACCGTAAGAGGAAAATGCTGATGTTTGCCTGCAGAATAACTCTTGTTATTATTCAGATAGGGACAAATACAGCTACTAAGTCATGAAGTAGCTGGATGGAAGTGGTTAGCTCAGCCTCCTGTATGCAGTTCTCAGCTGACATTCTCTTGGCCTGGTCATAAATATATTTAGATTTCCTTTTCCATACTTGATACTTCCATGAGGTAACAGAATAGCCAGCATTTCTGTTTAGCTGTGTCGATAAGACTGTGTTGATGCATGCATGGTAATTTTAAAGACAAAAACCATTGTTTTCTCAACCATTTAGAACGGTGGGAGCTAGCCCTTATTCTTTTCATTCTCGCGTTTTGTTTGTTTAATCTTGACTTCATGAAAACAAAGCAAAAACAACAACAACAAAACCTTTGCAATCATTTTATGTAGGCTGATATTAAACACAGAACAAGTAAGATTGATGGGAGAGGGGGGAAAAAAAATAATAGCAAAACCAACAGTACTCCCAAAATATAGAACACATCAACTCCAGAAAAGAAAACTTAGTGATCGTGTACAGCCTAAAATAAGAGCATTGCATATAGTTCAAAGATATGCAGTCTGTAAACTTGGAATGTATTAGTATGATGGCTTAAGCTATGTAGTTCTCATCACGATGCTTAACTTTCTAGTTGTTATGCTGTGTAGGAGATAAATGAATAATGCTAGTTCAGTTAGGAAAAGAATATGAAGAGCATGTGACAGCCAAGGAAAACTTCTTAGTCATTTTGTGTGTTCAAGAAGAAAATAAGATTTTATTGTGCAGTAACCCTATTAATTCTCTTCCAAGTTGTTTGGTTACCATTCTTTGAATGTTGGGGAAAGATGTGGTTAAAATCTCTAGAATTCAGTTTTTAGTTGTGATACAAGAGTGAAATGCATGTTAGCCATATAGCTGTAATTGTGGTGCGCCTGGGTATCGGAGCTGTGCCCACACTTTCCCTGAGTGATGTGGGAGTCCTGCAGCTGATCTGTGTGCAGGGGAGTCAAGGTGTCTGAGCCCCAACCCCCTGCCCAGCAAAACTTCGCTGTTGCCAGGACTCTTCGGGTATGGAACTGGGACAGTCTCGTGCAGCTCCTACTGTGCACAGATCAGTTTATAGACATTACCTGTAGGTGTTGGGTGTGTCGATTAGTTCCTTGGGCAGAGCATGTGCATTCTCAGAAACCTCTATATGTAATTCATCATGTAGGGTTTACCACACTGTACATAGATACTTCTAAATAGTCGCTAGAAACTGCTTTTGCAGATGCAGGAACAGTCACGTAGGGCCGTTAAGGTGACTGAGAGATGTGGTGTAGGCTGCTTTAGATAGTGCACAGGAACGAGTCATTCAAATGCTGGAGTGGTCCCTGTTGGACCACTGGCTAGCTGGATTGTAGGAAATCAGCAGAACAGTGATTCAGGGAGCCTTACTTGATCCAGTTCCAGAGGGATCTGTCACTGCAGAGACCCTTATGATGCCCAGAGGGGCAGCAACTGACTTTTGTGTTCCAGGGATTCAGTTTCCTGCATGAACATTATACAAAAGATCCCAGGAGTGTCTTTATGGCAACAGGGATGGGTTTATTTCCAGCTAGCACGAGTTTTTCAATCAATTAATGATGTTATAAGACATTTATTATGCCTTTGAAATTAGCTATTAATAACAGAACATCTATTTTACAAATTACATATTGAGTTATCTCCAGATTAACAGTGGTGTAGCACCGAGTCCGTCAGTAGAAGAGCTCAATGTTTTACATAATACAAGAAAACAACGAGCAAGAATGCAGAAGAGATTGCCTTAGGAATTTTGCATGCTAAGCATCAAGTGCTCAATTGGACTAAATGATATAGCAGTACAGCACAGTCATTTAAAATGTCATTTCTTTAATGGTTGGGAATGGTAATCTCTAATATGACCCATTTATTATTATCTTACAATGTTTTCCTCTTTGTCTTAGGTATGTTATAATTAGACTAAGCTGACCAGCCTGAAAATCAATAAATATATACAGAGAAATAACATTTCTGAATGTAGTTCCACTTAATTAGCCATCAAACTGGTCTAACTTTATGCAAATACTGCTGAGCTTATATTTAGTGTCAGATTACTCTGTTTTGGTGCTTCCAGAACTCATTCCTTCCTTGAGATCCAGCCTGTGGTGGAGGTATAGTTATGTAAGCTAAACAAGTACTGGATCTTTGGAGAGAATGGTCCAACTTCATAAGATTTACTTATGTGGGGATGAGAGCAGGTGACAGAAACCAAGCTCTTCTGGGTAAATGTGAAGGCCTCCAGAATGCTTTAAAAATATTTTAAGTTTTTGCTTTGGAAGACCTGTTTGACATAAATTATCTGTGGATTACACAAATGCTCTGAATTCTCTATGTAATCTTCCCTTGTTGCCCTTCTTACCTCAGAAGCACTCTTCTTGTTTCTGCAAGTCTCCAGTGTAACATAACGAACCTGAATGTGTAGGCAGCACGTGCAAAACATGGTATATTTTGTTTGTTTGCTGAAGGTGAACCCAGATTTAGACATGATCAGGCAAATAATATATGTATATTTAGGGAGAACTGAACTTAAAACTAGTGAACAGCTTACATATACCTGTATCTTATGAACGGATTAAGTAGAAAATGTATCACTGCTTTCCTGCCTATTTGGTCTCCTGTATTCTCTACTGCAGGCTTTGGATATTGGGATCTATCATAGAAGGCTTTCCATCCGTTCCTTAATGTCACATCCTCATTTAGTTTATCTTTTCCAAACTCAACTCCTCAAAATGGAGCAGTTTGTATGGGTTATTCAGAAAGGTGTCCTCAACACTCAGCACAAGGTGCTCTGCTGTTCTCCTGTTGCACGTTCAGAAGGTGCAAATGTGGGTAATGACTGAAGGCTCTAAAGCAATGCAGATACCAAAGTACCTTACTACATGCTAACTAAAAAAAAACCAATCCATATTAATGCTTTAAATCCATGCTTAAGATTTCTGTGATCACTGCTGTATGATTACCTTTCTGATAGTTGGCATTGTGTGGATTAACTGTAAATAGTTTCAGTTTTGGAGAACCGTATTTTCTCATGGCTATTAAAAGAAACTTGTGAGTTTTCTCATTCTAACACTGGAGTATCTCAGTTCTCTTCCACTCATTTGACTTCTATTATAATCTCTAAGCCAAGTATTAGTAATGTTCCGTACAAGCAGATACTCTGGCACAGGTTCATTCAAATTCCAGCTCCGGACTTATAAATAGGAAATGAAGCTTAGGAGTCTCTCCGGAGATTTCTAAGAGAATATACAATACAGTTTAACCTGTCAGACCAGAGGATGACACTGCTGTTCCACACTGATAAAGGTGTTTGAGAATGAAATTTCACTCCTAAAAATTATGGTTTAACTGTAAGACCTTCAGCTACTTAAAATGTTGTTTCTGAATTATTTGTTGGAGTGGGCAGCTGTGAAGCCTTGCACAGCACTGCATGCAAACTCTGTTCTGCAATGACAGTGCATTCCCATTTGCTGTAGTGGTGATACTGAAATGGAAGCACAAAGGCTCATTTTCTCGTTGCACGGTACATTATTTTCTACTTTATTTAGTTACAGGAAAAAATTGTCCAACAAATGTTATTGCCTCTGTGTACAAGTCTCCTTTTCTTTCTTCCTTGCTTGGCCCCTATCAAAAGAACGACTACGTTAGTGTTCAGTCAACGCAATAAATGGTATCTAAAATCAGTGGTGAGGTTTTATTTTGTCATTGTAGTACTGTAACAACAGCTAGTGATTTAAAGAAACAGTTTAAGAAATACGTACTGTTTTTTTTATCTTCTGAAACATTTATTTTTAATTGCTCTGTGGAGGTTTGGGTCAGCAGACAAGCATTTGGGCATTCTTTTCCTACCTCTAGATGTCTTATATTTTCTTAGGCAATTAGCTTGGGAATCACTTGACCCGTTCTTCTAAATAATTTGTGAAATGCTGTTTCTATTTCAAGCTATGAAACTTCTGTGACCAGTTTCTTCAAAAAATACCTCCGGAGAATGCTTTTAAGAAACTGGGAATTTAATTGTGGGTGCCTGCTCTGAACTTTAACAAGATTCCCATTTTTTGCTTGTGAGTTCTGTTTCCTATCATAGCAGTGTACAGGATGAGCTAATGAAAACACAGTAGAATTTCCCCAAATAATGTGGGTGATTACACCATACCAAGGTAAGGAAATATTAGCAGGCCTTTCTGCATAATAACTTGAAGAGTTTTATTTTCTGTTCCTTCTTTCTGACTACTCTGCTTCCTGCCCCAGAAGTCACTATCTGCAGTAAGAACCTTAATTTTACCCGAGTTAACTCGATGATTAGAAGTTCTCTTGAATTGTTATATTCCCCCTCCCACACAGAAGGAGCTGAGCCCGGTTTTCTAACAACTGGAACCGCTGGCTTTTAGACAGTAGTTTAAAATACCTCCAGGGATATTATTTGGCAGTCTTTGAGGCAGCTCCTAAAATACTTAATGCTTTTGGAAGTCAAATTAAAGGTTTGTTTCATTCAAGTTGTATCGCTGGATGAGATTAAATAAAGTGCCCTACTTGCACATAGCAATCTGTATGAAATGGTTTTTTGATCGCCTTCGTGCATATCTGAAATGCACCTCCAATTTCTTTTCAGTATCCTAGCTTATTCAGCTTTTTACCATAATGGTTCATTAGCCTTCTAGGCTTTTTCTTCAGAGCTGCAGTCAATTTTCCATCTTGGCTCTTTTACATTAAATCACTTTGATTCTCCTAAATGTAGTAATGGGGGAGAGCAAGCAAGAGTCATGGAAAGAGGAGTTATGTGGTGTGGATGCATCATCTCTATTTCGCAGCATACTTCCAATATTGCAAAGGCTTTGCCCCTGGCTGCAATGCTGCTGAATTTATCAAGTATTCCCAATTCTTAAAGAATGATATAAGTATGTGCTACTGCTGTCACTTGTTGGTGCTTATTTATTTTGAGATCATGGGGAATTGGTGTGGGTAGAACCTCGGCGTTTACCTCACCGGAGCACTTTGCAGTGTTCAACTCTAGATCACTTTGAAAAGCCAATAGTCACTCATTCAAACACATCACCGAATGTGTGTAACTGAGATTGAAAAATAGCTGTTCTGTGGCATGCAGATCAGTAAAACCTGCTTTCTAGCCCTTTGCTGCTGTGGTGGGTGTTGTTTTTGGCTCTACTTGCAGGCACAGACAGTTTACATTTCTTTGAACTGTGTTTGTAAGTGGGCTGAGATTTTTGTGGTCAGCTTCTGTCCTCAGTAAATTCAAGGGAGAAATTGCAGCCCACTGAGCTCCGCTTTTCTCTTTGGCTTCAAACAGCTGAAGTTCTGTGTTGTCTCCAGTGTTCCCGTGCTCTGATCCCGAAGATGAGGCTGTAAAGGGATCACTGCCAGCACTGCTCCCTGGGGTGGCCACAAACCCCAAGCAGAGCATCGGGGGCTGCTGGGGTGGAAATTAGCTCCCTTCTGGCCAGAGCACCAACTTAAGTATTTTAAAGAGATTCAGTGCCTTTCCTTGGAAGTGTAATTTGCTTTTTATGCATACAATTTTACCATTATTATTTCAGAGTCTGTGAACTTGGTAATTTTGTCAGAAGGACTGTTGTATTCAAGAAACTCAGGGACCCACTGGTGTTACCTCGCTAGGCGAAGCAAAAATGAGCGAAATTGTATTTTTCAAAAGCTATCTTCCATTTTAATGAGTTTACCAGTAAAATGGGGTGACAGATTCTTTCAAAAAATCTCTATAAAAACTGCATAAATGTATAAGGATATTGCTGACCTCTTAATTAACCACCTCCATAAAATCTGTTATTAATTCTGCTCTGGAGAGTTTTAATAGCATTATGCTGAAATGCACTTTAATGAAAAGCAAGGCTTATTTCTGCTAACCGATACTTAATCTTTCTAATACTTTCTTGGCAACTCTATTTTTAAACTAACAAGCAGCTCTAGGCTATAGGACTCTTGCACCTTTGCAGTACCCGCTGAACCATACCCCTGAGAGATGAGGACATCTTCGTTTGCAGGATCTTCGGCGTGGGAGGCGTGACCAAATACTAGGTATGCAATAATACAAATCATAGGGGATGAAGGCAGCGAAGGGTTTTGAAGGGTTATGAAATGTTTTCTGTATTTCATGATGTGTTCTCTTGGCCGTCTATGGCAGCACAAAATAATTTACTTGTAGCATATCCTACCATGAAATGCTGGCTGCTGAGATCTGGAATGATTTATTTCTTATAGCTTGAGGGTTTGCCAGAAGGATATTTTTGCTCTGCTGAAGTAGTCTGGTTAATTACTGGTAGCCTGCTGCACTTCATTGTTTGTTTCAGATTAGGAAAAACTTGAGTTCGATTGGCAGTCTTGCTTTTGTTACTTCCAGTATATATTTTCTATGGCTGTTTGTCTTGCAATTACTTTTCTTAATCATCAGTGTAAGTAAGAGTAGAACAGGTTACGTTCCATATCATTGTATAACCATAAGATAGATTCACATACTTTTTTGAAAATGTATTCTTAAGTATCTCTTTCAAAGTGTAAGAAAACCATGGTGGTGCTGGTTTATGCAGAATGAATGGTCCTTTGAGACGCCAACAGCTTCCTTTGTGCACGGTGACAAGCAAATGTCTTTGGTTTGGGAAAGTGCTTACTGATACTTTAATCAGTATCTTGTTCTCTTCTTTTTCCTGTTTGTATAGTGTTATAAAAACACATGCACAAAAAATGTAACTGATAGGAAGCCAGTTCTTTTGCTGTTGAGTTCAATCTGCATCTCTTTTTAATTCCTATTCCTTTGATGGATCAGTTTTCAGAACTGTGAATCATAAAGATGAAGAGATGACAGTTGAATAGGACGCAAAAGAATGTATTGCTGTTGAAATTAAATAATCATTTTTATGGAAACTTCTCCTACAATAGGAAATGGAGATGAATGAGCACAGAATCTTTTTTTTATTAACAAATTAACTTTCTAGTCTGTCCATATTAGTCAGCTTTTCACAGGAGGCAACAGTTAAATAGTTTCTAATCTGTCTTCACGATGTCTCTACAGGTCATTTAGGGAAGAATACTGAAATGTGAAGGATTTAAATTTCATATATTTTTTTCTTGTCAAGAAAAAATAGATATACTCTGCCCATTCTTCCTTCAAAAATAGAAAGAAGTATCCAAAATTGAGTTGATAAAATATAGGGATGATTAAAACCATAGTAGCGCTTCTCAGGTTTTTCACAGTAATGTTTATTTTGGGAGGAGATAGCAAATAGAAAATGCTGAAGTTAAAAACTAGGTAAGAGTTGAAATATGCTGAAAACAATTCAAGGAAAAAGAGCGATTAGTGAATGCTAAGGTAATGTACAGGTATGCTTTGCCTTTAGCCTCTTACATTGTAAAAAGTCTTCATTTATTTTATGTACTTGAGGAGTTGCCTAGGCAATCCACGGAAGTATGATTCTGGATTCAAAATAATAGCTTTTCTTATTTGGTAAGGAGATGCATATACTTTTAAATCAGTCATCACCTTGCTTTTAGCAAGCATTTATTGTTTCTGATGGTCTGGGAAGTGTTCTACGAGCACGTAATGGAAAAAGAGGTCCCTTTTGAAAAAGCTCTTGAGCAGGTTACAGAATGGGGCCCAGTGGTGCATGTGGCCGTGTTGCATGAAGCAGAAAAATTGGAGTGCTGATATTAGTATGCTGGCAACCTTGCCTAGTGTGTGAGAGAGTTTTGGGTGTTTTGTCCTGGAGATAGCACAGCTGTGTGATTTGAAAGCATTCAGAGGAGGCGAATATCCAGTTCTTTAAATCTTTCTTCTGTATCCAACTAGGCAGCATGGAGTAAGTGCGTGGTCTTTTGTAAATGCTTTCTTTTGAGAATGTAACCAGCAGGAGACAGAAGCTGACACTGCCTGTTGGCAGAGCAGAGGTCACTTCTTTGTAACGATCAGAAAGGAAGCCCAGGGTGAGGGTCAGCCAAAAATAATTCCTTTTCACTGTCGTTTGGAGCCACAACAGAGAGCCAGATGCAGAAAATGGTTATGTTTTAAGGAACTTAGTTCTGTGGAAAAGTTCATGCTTTCTAAGTAACTGATATAAAGAGTAGAATAAATACAGCATCAAATGCCATGTTGAATTTTTCAAGGGAGTGAAGGAAGAAATTAATAGAATTTAATAATATACATGAGTAATTGTTGATACTTTTGTACCGCTATGAAGGAGTGATATCCATGCTCAGGGTTTTCATTACCTAGAATTGTAGGAGGATGTTGTTAATTGATTTGAACTTAAATCTCCGGTGTACACCTCAATTTCTGACTAATTGCTATGCAGTGCTACACAAAGCTCTGCTGCTCAATTTGATGAATGAGAGTGTGTCAAGCTCAGAGCTCAGCAGGTGCCATCCCCTCAGGCTGGAGGCAGTGAGGGCAGGAGCAGTTTTCTCTGTGATAGGACTATGCGAAAGACCTGGTTGTCTTGTAGGTGAATCTGATTCTCCCCAACATTCCTTGTGGGACTGGGATGGTGGAAGTACTCATGCAGCAGAACACAGAGGTGAGTTCCTTGAGGAACTTATTCTGAAGGACTTGGAAGAAGGAAGGAGAACACAAAGTGGTCTGTGAGGGTGCAACATACTTGAATGCAAGTAAGAAGCCTTTTTTTTTCTGCAGGACAAGTTAGAATGTTAGGAATCTGAAGCTGAGAGATTGTGAGCAGGGGAATTTGTGTGTAGACAGGATGCTCTCAGACAGCAGTGCTCAAACCTAGGAGATCAAATTCTCTTCCTACAAAGAATGCCCATCCTGCTAGCCAGTGCTGGAAGCCTATTGCAATTGAATTACTCTTCAGTGATTGTCAGTGCAATAAAGATCTATTTTATTTCCAAGAGGAGTAGCTCAGAAAAGTTGTGTCCTATTCTCCTGTTAAAACTGTCTGAACAAGGCATTTGAGTATGGGAGTAAACACTGGGTCACGCTGGATGAAAAGGAGACAGAGACTCTATCCTATGAAAGAAGTGCAGTGCAGAAAATGGGCGGATGATTGGCTTGTTCACCTCATTTCCCCCAATGTTTACCAAGCTCCCAGAGAAGCTGTGGTGTCTTTTGATTACGTTGTCCATGAGGGAAAGTTTGGCACTGTGGAATGTTGCTTTGCCAAGTGCATGGGGGTTGTTGCCATATTCCTCCTTAGCAAGAGATTTAAGGAAAGACAGACATCACCTTTGAGATGAAATCTGAAGTTTTGTACAGAGTGGGTAAAAGCCATTGGCAAACACTGACTGTTATGGGTGCAAGGAAAATTAAGGCCATCAGAGTGGTTAAGAATGTAGTCCAGATCTAAGGCTTTCTGAGATCAGCTTAAGAGCAGGGATGCATTTGGAAGGTCTGTGTGCATTGGCAGCAGCTGCTGCATGGCTTCCTTGCAGGACCATTCAGTGAGGCCTGTGGAGCTGCGGAGTAGGCCATGGGGCTGCTGGGCCTGGTCAGTCCGCCTGTTGGTGGGGCATGGCCCTGGCCTTTCCTCGGGTCTATAGGTGGCTTATCTCCCAGTGGTGTATGATGGCAGGCTTCAGAAGCAGGACATCATGGCCAACAGGAATTGCAGAATTTTGGTTATGTTTCTCTATTTGTGTTGCCTTGTTTTGTGCAATCTGTACACTGTCACTGAAAGGGCTACAATGAAGAAATTTGCAAGGCAGTAAACCTTCAAGTTTATTTTAGTTTCACAAAGTGTGTGCTTGAAAGGGCTTATTTGCATAATGCATTTTTGGTTGTTTTAAGATAAAAACACAATTAAACTGAAAATATAATTATCCTAGAAGAACAGAAGAAGAGGCTTTTGAGTTGGGAGCGCAGCTATTGGCAGGACGTCTGTGTTGGGTTACAACATCAAATTACTTGAGCTCGTGAGAGTTAAAGGACTTTCTCATCTCAAAGATATATTTGCAATGTAAATGTATGAGATGCATATGAAAGGCAATAGATCTAAACTAGGAAGCGCAGCCTTTGCTTGCTGTCGTGTATTCTTTTATGCAGGTATAAGAAGTTTCCTAAAAAATGTGCAAGAAGTACTATGGGATCATGAGAGAAGTCTATCAAAGCATGGCAATCTTACAAAACAGAGGAGAAAAATAGCTGCCTCTTGTTCTCAGCAGATCAGGAAAATTGAACCATAATTTTAAGTAGTCAAGAAACCTTTTCTGTCTGATGTGATTCAGTGTCATCAATGTGCCTTGCAGTAGTTGATATTTGAGTCATCTCTTAACCCTCATGGTGCATGGAAGATATGAGTAATAATAAAAAACAAGAATAAGACTTTGCCCTTGATATTCAGGGGACAGAAAAATTTGAAGGATTCACTGACACAACAGACCAAATTTCAGCATTTCTGTGGTGAAGAAAAATTGTGTCTGTAGGCTGTTTGGTTTTGACAGCATTGTAGCAATAGTTAAGTGTAAATTGCAGAGTATACTAGGAGCTGTTGGGTTTGAATTGATGAAATTAAGGAAACAGTAGCTAAAGTTCATAACTAGACTGTGATAGAGTGAACAGTTAAGCATAAGGACTCAGTAAATTGGACTATTTCTGGAGCATATGTACTTGCTCAGCTTTCAAAGGCAGATTTTTTAAAATCTTCTTTGAAAAAGCTCCAGGAACCTAAAAATAAGGAAGATAAGTTAATTATTCCATCTTCTAGTTTTGCATGAGCATGATGTTTTCATCATAAATTTGGAGAGTGAGTTGCTTGCACTGTGTGGCATTCATTGTGAGGAATGGATTAAATTATTAAAAACCTACCTGCTTTTCAATGCTTTGACCTGTGACACCTCTCATGCTGACTTCCATTATTTGGTAGACTTGAGGCTATGACCTGGGTTGGAAGCTCAGCCTGTACAAACATGGCAGGTCTGAAAGTTATGGAAGGCAGAATAAACAAGACAACCAAGCTGATAAGTTAGCTTTTCTCCTTTTGTGACCATTGATATCTGTTGTTTACTCATAATATTACAGGCATTAATATATTTTGGAGGTGGTGGTGTTTTTAAAGTGGCTTATTAATGTTTGCGTATAGGTTAGGGAAACAAACTGGAAGAGGGAACAGATTTCCTGCAATACAAAACAGCAATTAACATAGAAGAATGCCAATTTATTTAGGAAGATTTAATGTTTCTTTGACTTTCTTTCTTTGACTGATATCAATGCTACAGTTTCTTTTATCATCTACTCATGTTTTACATAATATTGTGGTTGCAAAGTAACAGCTCAAAAAGAAAAATAATTCTGTCAAATATTTTGATTAATTTAAATACCTTCCATGATATGTCTGAAAATTATCTTCTGGGAAAAGAAAGAGTCCACCATTCTTCATTCAGGTGGCATAAAATTGCTTATCTAGGCAGGGCGGTGCAGTTGCTATTTTGGTCCCTTCGGAAGCAGAGTGAAATAGCACACTGAGGAGGTGGTGTTGTTAATCACAAACCTCTTAAGAAACACTAAAACCATGCAAGTGCAACTTCAAGGATGATGTCCTGATGTCTGGAAACTTGTCTAGAAATCTTCCGCTTTCTCCTCCTATAAATCAATATGTTATAAAGTTGTTAATAATGATACGTCCTTGGCATTGAGGGTGGTGAGTTTTTGCTGCTCTGGAAGTGAGATGCTGGGTGCTGCAGTGCCTCATGGCAGGGCCAGCTGGCCTGGCCCTCCATCCTCTGGTTGTGTGAGGTTGTGGTGCCTTTGTCAGAGGAGCTGGTATGCTGCTCAGTGCTTGAGCAATTGAGAGAAGCAGTTACAGGGATTGCTGTTGGAGGGAGTGAAACAAATAAGGCAGAGAAGTACTGCATTTTGACATCTTTTTGTAAATTTTAAAACTCTGGTTTGTATTTACTGCTCATTTCTTGTCATTCATCTATGATGTCAAGCACAGTTGCTTTACAGTTCTTGGAAGTTCATAAGAGATGTAGCTATTTTTTTCTTCCAAATTAACAGTTTGCCTTTAGAGTATCCTGGGAAGTTGCATAACCGCTGCAGCAGAGTTGACCCTCTGGGATCAAGTCTGACTTGTTATATAAACTTGGCAAGAAGACCTTGTATTAATTTTTGTTTGAAGTAGGTAATAGATACTTTAGGAAATCTAGTAGTTTCAAAGCTTTGCATTCTTTAAGATGAACAAAGCAGCTAGATAATACAGAAGGTGCAGCTTTTCCCCCTGAAGTCCTGAAGAACAGCTTGTTTTTTCTTCCTTTTCGTTGCAAGTCAATGAGCTTGACTGAAGAAGGTACTACTTACATCTGTAAAATGTGTTGTCATTACTTTCAGATTTTTTTTTACTTGCGACAAATGATAGAAGTTACACCTGTAAAAATAATGGGAGTTATGGGAGGATCCAGATGAATTTTACTACATTTTACAGGTTGAAGTGTGCAAACTTAAAACTACTAAGAAGTTGTCTTTAGGAATTTGAGATAAACAGAGTTCATCAAATGTTCCTTTTATGAGTTTTTAAAAAGTTAGCTTTTGAAGTGGCAATATTTTATTTCTTTTGGAAGGTAATGGGGAGGAAAAGATCTAAACACACCAATAAAATCCTTAACTGTAGCTAATGTTTGCCATACTAAAGGAATCTTTCACAATACTAACATACTAACGTCCATTTTATGGAATTATTTGGATCTTCTTGATGCAGAATTTCTTTGCTTGGCTTAGTTTATGAAGCTGCTGTAGATCTTGCTGCTTCTTTTTGAAGTCTGCTTTGCCATCAGAGAACTTGCTTTCCAGCCAGTTCTTGATGACATTGATACCACAGTGTTTCTGCTCAGGTAACCTTTGGGCTGTTTTTCAAATTAACATTTAAATTCTGTCTGTAGTTCAGTGTACAAATGATCCTTTGCATTTCCTTTTTTTTTTATCGTGGCATTTTCATATCCCTTGTATTTGTCTGTGCTCAACTAAATTCGTGTTTGAGATTTGTAAGCGTTAAGCTGAATCTGATGATGACTTCCGGTGAGATTTTATTCTACTTCTCAGTTGAAAAGGTAATCGATATTTCCATATCTTTATTGGATGAGGAATAAAACTAGTTATATTATTGAGTATTTCTCGTTTTATCTTCCTTTACTCTCACAGTAATGAATTCATCAGACATCATCAGACAAGTATGATATTTCATACTGAACAATCAATATTAATTTTAAAGTGTTTCTTTTCCTGCAATGGCAGGGAGATCAATTCCCATATGGCTGTCTGTTTTTGAATGTTGATGCGTTTCTGTTACTGTGTTGGAGAGGACTGAGATGTTATCAACGCCAACTGAATGAGCTGTCTTCTCACATACAGCTTTTCCCTTAAGATAAATGAGGCTTTGGAAAAATTAAAAACTAGCTCCATGTATCAGGTATAGAGTTTTAAATGCATAGAAAGTCATTTCAGAAGTCATTTCAGTCATTAAATAACGAAGTAGAAGCAGCAGGTTTTGTGAGTCAGCAGCACCATTAAATTTATCAGTGGAAATTTGTTAGGAATTCCTTTATTAATAGTTTTCCCTTTAAGCCTTTGCATAGCAAGAGTTACTGAATCGATATGGCTGTCAATGTGGTGCTGGCTGTTGCAAGGGCTACAGCTGCCATTCTTCCAAGGCTACTTGGTGTGATTTCAACACCACAAGGAACAATAGGATTAATTGTCATCAGCTGGATGAGATTACTTCATTTATCACTTCTTAGAGAGACAGTATGCTTTGTTTAATTAGTTTTATTAAGGATTCTTATTAAGAAATATGCAATGTCTTTTTGTTTTGAGGAGGTTGATACTGAAAGAAGGCTTGCAGTGAGCTTTAACAGTGTCTTGGCATGCTCCTCATGATATAGGTGGAGGTTTTTCTGTAGCTTATAGTAATTCCCAGTTTAATGGATGCAATGCAGTGCCTGTGGGAGTTTGCTTTTCTTAATTTGTAAAACCAGAAAAAGTACATTAATGGCTGTATACTACAATGTCAAACTTCAAATAACAAAGGCACCTTACAAACTTGATGTCTCCTACTCCTCTCAAAAATGTATAGAACTACGCTGTACTGGCTGCACCAGTATGATGCATTTTGCCAACTGATTGTCCAAGGTGCTGTCCTCGAGATAGAATCCCCATGTCAAAGGTGTTACAGCTACCCAGTGTCTAAGCATGGCTGCTGAATTTTTCTGTATCTGCTAGTTGGTTGAAAGCTGGTAGTTATCTGCATCGAAGTCTGGCTCAGTCCATAGTCTATGTAAATATTTACCTCTCAAATTCTGTCTATTCAAAGAAGTGAACTATTTCACTCAATAATGACGTTAGATTTGAATGGGAAATGCTTATGGAGTTCTCCAGTATGTTTCTATTACAAGCATGTCACAAAAGCCATATGGGTTATATATTAAATTTTCACTTCAGATCTCGTAGAAGGAGGCTTTGCTAGGGGTACTGCTGACGTGATGCATCACATTGCCAGTGAGATTACTATCAAAGTATGCTAATAATAAGCAGGGGGAAAAAAACAGGGAAAATCAAAGTTCTGAGCTTCTGATTACAAACTGGAAATAATGAAAAGCCATCTCATAATGAAGTTTTATCTGTGACTTATCTCTTTGTCAGCAGTATGCGTTGTCTCCATAGTTTTGCAGATAAGTTGCTTGTCTTGCTAAATAATCTGCTTTCATGCAGAACCTCACGTCAGTTTTCTGCTGAGTAAGTCTCTCTGCAGTCATTGAAAATGCTCTGAAAGATTTGAAAACAAAGTATTTAAAAACAACTACCAAAAAATACAGTATCCAGTTGTTTTTTTTTTGGCTAAGTAAAATTGAGTAGGGTGGTTATGGTTATGAATTTCTTGGTTTATAAAATCTAGTGTTTACCTTCTTTTAAAATTTTTAGTGATGAATGATGATTTTCTTTCATGTATTATATGCAGAGTCCTTTCCAATGGAATTCCCTATTGTGTCCCATTAAAGCACAGTTACTACCTTCTCTCACCCCTGCTGTTGGAAGGCACCTCCAGAAACTAGATGTCTAATTTTCATTACAAAAACTTATTTTTCAATAGGAACATCTTTCCAGTAATTTGTATTGAATCAGTAATTTGGGTTTTATGGGAAGGAAAAAATGTCTACAGAAAATCTTACTGTCATTTCACAATGCAGTAGTAATTTCAGTGTTAGATAGCATCAAATAAATATCATCATAAACTCTCACAGTTGAAGTCTCAGTAAGTGCACTAAACATCCTGCTCTGACTGATGTCATTGTGAAAGACAACATGAAATATCAGTAAGAAGGGCACGGCTGGTTTTTTTTATAACATGTTTTAATTTTGCTGAATCTGAGTTTTGGAATAGCTACAACCCTCTACAGGGCAATGCTTTTAGTCTGTGAAGATGAGGGAGAAGGATAGATCTTCATGTCAAGTGGGAAGTGAGGTATTATACATTAAACTTACCTGTAGATGGATGTTGTGTGTGTTCCGCTTACCTTAAGCAGACAATGTTTGTGACAAAACCTGCTGTCTATAAGATAGCACGTGCCTTTTCATCAGTGTAGACATTCTTAGTTTTTCACCTGCACAGCTTTTTGGCAGGGAAGTGGAGATCAGAAAGGAGGTGCCTCATGATTCACAAAGCACACGGGTTAGGAGTGGAAAATAGGGAATGCTGAATTCAGTCTACTGTTTTGGAGACTGACTTTATCTTATTTTCCTGCCTTTTGTTTTAGTTGTCCCTACTCAAAAACACCCCCTAAACCTGTAGTATTCTCAGTTTTTACTTGCTACTGCAATGCTGCATTTGGAATTGCATATTCACAGACTTTGTTCAAAATGGCATACAAACTCTTTTTAACAGTAGTATATTATTTGTATATCACTATTGGTTTTAACTACTGTTAAGAGTTTTTTTCTGTATAAGTTTAGCAAAACATAAACTCAGATTTCCAAACACGCTCGGAAGGGACAGTTCAGAAAGTGTCCAAACACACACAAACCTCTTTGAGAACCTGCACTTTGGGATTGTAGTGCTGTCTCCTTGGCAGCCTGACACAACATCCTTGATGAACAAACTGTTACTGTAAAACTTGTCTGTCATTATCCTGATCTTCAAAACTATCAGTAATTCCACAGGTTCTAATATGTAGAGCTCTGGATAACTTTGATGCTAAGAGGAATGTAATTCATTTTGGCAAGCTGCAGAACTGGTTATTCCTTCTTACAAATATGTGGCTATATAAAGATAATTTCCTCTGCCACAAAAGTGGAGTGTATTTTTTGGTATAAAAGGTTGGAGAGAAAAACTTACTATAAATACAAAAAGAATACCACATCTGTGCTACTGATCTTTCAATTAGAACATTGGATCTTTTTAAAACGAAATCATTTTTATGGTGTTTTCATTAAGTTGAAAAACAGCTAGTATTTCAATCTTCTAGAATAATCATTCTTAATCTTTTGCCTAGCAAAACAATTTATTAAGCAATGAAGGATAACGAACCATAAAGTTTAATTTGCCTTTTTTAATTGAGTTGTTAATTAGTACCCCTCCACAGTTGGTAACTCCCAACTTGCTTTTTGCTGCTTCTGTATCCAGGACGCTTCAAAGAACCTAATCTATCTTCGTTATTTCAAAAAGGCAGTTCCATGAATCAAATCTATAGGTGATTATGTTCTAACTGTTCTGGGGCTTCTATGAGTGCATATTAATTATGTCAGTGGTTAATGATCAGGGAAGAAATATGCGAATGCCAGCAATGATTGTTTAACAGAAATGGAATAAATATCCTCTGTTCTCTGAAATTTTAACTCCTGCCATCTCACTGAGGATAGAAACTTGAGGTCATATAATCCTATTGCAGCTTTGGCAAGGGCTCTGGTTGACGTTTTTGATGGATGAGCACCGCTGAGGTCTTGTTACCCATAACAATGAGTATCGAAGCCTCTATTTCATCGTGCTGCAGCCTGTTCATAAATGTCATTTTACTGAAACTTTAAGTTGTAACTGCTAATTATGAATTTAAGAGCTCTCAAATCCTGTTGTCGTGAGTGTCAAAGAGTTAAACTGCTATGTTATCAGATCGCACAAGCTGTTTTGGTTGAATGGAAATGCCAACACAAGGGTTAAATATACCTGCATTGCCTGTAAAGTGTCACGTACAGTGTGGAATTGATTTTACTGTTCTTGATTCCTGGGATGCAGGACTATAAGCCCTCAGCTCATCCTCTGAGTAACAAATCTGGGCTTCCAGTTTCTGTATGTATTCTGAGTTTCTTTATGCACTGTAATGCTTTGTCTTCTGTCCTTTTCCTAGAGAAATGGCTGTTATAACAGAGGACAGAAGATGCTATGCTAATTTTTTCATTGAAAATAGTGTGGATAGATTTCATAAGATATTCAACACCAGTTTACAGTGTTCCGAATTCCTTTAAGTGCTTTTTGGTCATCTTAGAATAGCTGCGCTTAAACAAAAACAAAAGGAACCAAGGCCTATCTGTAAGTGACAGTGTGATTTTGAATCAGTGAAATGTAAATAGCTGTGGATATATATTGAAGGGAAGCATTAGTTGTTGGCTGTTGCCCAACAAGAAAATTAGAGCCAGAATTGTTGTGCGCTGATCTTTTTTTTTTTTTTTTTAACCCAACTACAGTTTGTAATGGGGCAGAGATGGGACTGGAGAGGTTGTAGAAGAGAATTATTTAACTTCCTGAGCATCTGAAGGCTTTTCATCCCTATCCAAACTTACACTATAGGCAGCAGCAGATGACTAATTTACAACATCAGGTTATTGTGCCTAAGGGAACATATGCCAAGCTTGAGTTGATGAGACAGTCTGGTGAGTTATGAGAGGCAAGATTGATTTATATGCAGTATTTCAGATTTCTAGATTGAAGTGTGCCTTCCTATCACTTAGATACCTGTCAGTTTAGATGGGGCTATTGAAGAGAATGCAAGGGTTTAAATTGAAAAAATTTAGCTCAGAACAATTGAGAGATTGTTTTTTCACATATGTACATGCATGTATGAGGAGAAGGTACTCAGATGCTGGAAATGTTGGCTTTTTCCAAGAAAATGTTAGGAAATTTCCCTTCTCTTTTTCAACAAAACCAGAAAGCAAGGTGTTGACATGTTCATGTTTACGAGGTGTGATAGCTACAATATTCTTACAATTGACAAAAATGTACAGTTGCTATAGCAGTAAATGATAACAATATTAACTGATTTCTTGAAGTGGTTTGTTGAGCGATTGCTTTTCTGCTCAGCAAGCTTCCTCTCCTTATTTCGGTATTCTGGCTGCCTGCATTTCCTTCAGGGATTTGTTCTCTCCCAGAGTCCCAGCTTGCTTGTACCTTCCCAGCGTGGAAATCTCTGTATAGCATTAAGAAGTGGAAGTTTTTCACTCAGAGGGTGGTGATGCATGGAACAGGTTGCCCAAGGAGGTTGTGGATGCCCCATCCCTGGAGGCATTCGAGGCCAGGCTGGATGTGGCTCTGGGCAGCCTGGTATGGTGGTGGGCAATCCTGCACATAGCAGGGGGGTTGAATCTAGATGATCATTGAGGTCCTTTTCAACCCAGGCCATTCTATGATGATTTTATGATACAGTCTTAGTGCTGCTGTTCCATAGATAAAACTGATCTGATAGCCTTGGGCACAGTTGGGAGGCCTGCACATTGATGATCAGGGTAAGAGGGGGTTGAAGGTGCGGGACCTGGTGACGAGCAGGCTGGTGAGATGCTGCAGGCTCCTCGCTTCCATCTGCAGCCAGGAGCTGCCAGGAGGGCACAGCAAGTCTGCTGGCATCTGCAGTGTGTACACTGTGTGCAGCTGTACCACACTGCAGGTTCAGCACATATGGAGTGAGCTTTAGTCAGGTACCAGGCACCTGAGTCCCTAGGACACAGCCTGCTTCCTGGTGCTCAGAGAAGCTGCTAGTTATTTCCAACATTGTCAGCCATTTGCTTCACCAGCTTTAGCAGCAAAGCTAGAATTCTGGTGGCAAAACAATGCAATTCAAACCTGCAAAACTCAGTGGAGATGCTGGCATATTCTCTCTGTTATGTTTCATGTCGTCTTTTTGTACAGATGCTCATGCTGACGACTTGTCTTAGTTCAGTGGGATAATTTGAGCGAGTGTCATAGGTAGCTTCACGTGGTTCTTCCCAAGTCTTTGAAGTTTGTATTACCTTAAAACTTAGGTGATTTTAGTGGCATGAGCGTTATCTGGAGGCAGTCTAGTGAAAAACATTTTGAATCAATGCTAACAAAACATGTAACGGGAGCTACTAGGAAGTCGTCTTGAAAATGATTTATGAATATGAAGAAATGATTTATATATGCAGAATGTGATTGAAATGCTTGCAGCTGTGAATAAAGCATTTACAATATTGGTGCAAGGTAAACCAAACCTCCTTCCTATTGTTGCTACTGTTGTTTTACTCTAGTGAAATGGAATTTGGTGGGGCTTTTTGTTGTAGAGGTTCAGTGGAGTATCTTGGTTAGTACTCGTACCAGGCATGAGTATGGAGGCAGGCTATGTAGTTCTCCTGCAGTAATCTTAATAGGAGGTAACCCAGTAAGACTATTAAAAGCATAATGAAAACCTCATTCGGTTTCCTGTCAGTTTTCAGAGCTGTAAGTGGCTTCTAATTTGCACAAGATTGGAATAGCATTGAAGAATTACAGTAACTAAGTGAAACACTCATTGGTTTTGCAATTTTCTGATAGCATCCCTTGTAATTTCTTGTAATGCATTTGTAGCTAAGTATAATGACAAATGTCAAGGCTCATTGTACTAGTTTTACGCACATCAGCACTAGGCTGGGAGGTGTAATGTCAGTGTCTGTCTTGGGAAAAGCTGGTGTAACTGCTGGATGCCTTCACGTTATATTGTAGAAAGAATTATTGTTTTAGGTGGGGGAGGAGAGGAGAAAATCATTGCTTTCCGCATCTTTTTATTGCTTTCAGGATTTCTGTTCTGTAGAAATCCCAACAATAAAAAGCAAGCCTCAGAGGCCTATTAAAAATTCAGTTTGACGTTAGTAAATGAGTTCTGGGTATCCATCAGCTATGTACCATTACAAATGACAGAAAAGTAAAGTGATCACCTACAGAAAAGACAATGTGTGTGTGTGTGTGTGTGTGTGTGTATATATATATATATATATACACACACACACACTTTTAAGCTGACATTGTGTACTTAATATATGATGTTGAAATGTCATGTGCAGTTGTAGACTACGATAATATCCTCATAGTAATGTGGTAACAACTGCTGATCTACATTTGAGATGAATACAAATGGGTGATACAGTTTAGTAAATGCTTGGGAAACTGATAAAATACAGTTTATCTAAAGCAAATAAAATCGTGTCTTACGGTTCATCTTTTACTCTTCAGCAGCACGTTTGTCTATTCTATAAAGCTGAGGGGAGGTTTTAATGTGACTGTGAACAAAGATTTATGAACGTAGATAATTGCTTGGAGCTAATTTGTCTGCTATGGCAATTGCAACTTGAATAGAAGCAACCATATTGATTTTAGTATTTTTTTAAAGAACTTTTTCTTGTAAACCTGAAATAACATTAGTTATATTATTTATAGGATTGCATCTGATTTAGTTATAACTATCTATCCTGAATAGCAAGCAACTGGAAAAAGACCTGCAAACATTTTCTTGTCAGAGTGTCAGTGGCACTGTCAGCGCATCAGCCCCAAGTTCACAGCGCTGCACTTGTCCTGCTGCTGCTTTCTGTTCTGTGCTGGGCCTGCTTCGTGCCAAACACACAGCCAATCTCCTCTGCTTTCTCCTATTTCTTAATATGTCATTTCAGAAGCCTTACTGAGAGCATCCTTACCTTATTGGTTTTCATTTCTTGCATTGTCTCCCAGTTTCATTCTGCTCGTCTCTCTCTCTCAACTCCGATGTGAAGATGAGTAGGTTAAGTTTTATAACTACCAAGAGGAAGAGATTAATTTGGGTTTTGGTTTTGATGGACGGCTGAGCCACCTGTGTGTGACATGGTTCGTATGTGACCTGGCAGTTTGCTGTGTCCTGTACATAGCTCATATGTCATACATTTACTGTGGGGGGAAAAAGAGCTCTGCCTGTTAAGTAGAAAAGCAAGCAGCGTTGCCACTTTCTCAGCTGTGGTCTGGCCACTAAAAATGATGGGATATTATACTATTTTTATGCTTGCAATAAACCAAGTATTAATCATCAGCATGAACCTGAGAGGAGAAACTTCTACCTGGAAAGAAGGAAGGAATTTTTATGTGACCTTTAGAAACATGTCAAATATCACTTGCCAGCGTTCTTTCTGCTCAGGGAAAAGCCTTATCTTAGTGATTTTTCTCCCAAGTGTTGATTAAAAAATATAAGCCCTCTGCAATGCTGTCTGGTCAGAATTTATTTCTGACCTATCCTCCTCACAGTCACACTGGCCAGAGAGAATGTGCAGAGAGCAGCGGGTCTGGATGTCTTGTCTCTGATAGATCTATTTCTACAGTAAAGTACTTAAACTTTGAATTTTGTGAAGAAAGGGTTTAATTTTTAGCTAGCTATATAAATCTTTTACAAATAAAATCACTGTCATCAGTTTTTGTGTGTCTTGTAACTGCTAGGGAGGTTTTTATTTTTTTTTTTTCCTTGCTATTTTTCTTCAGGGAAAACTTTATTTTGGAATATTCTGCCTGTGAACAGAATGCTTTTGTAGCAATGGTTTAACTTTTATATGCAGACGAGGCTGTAATGTCTAATTTAGACAGGTTGAATGCAATTGCATTTAATGTAACATCTTCAGTCGTCTTAAAGCTAATTATTTTTAACATTGTTTTGCACATTGCGGAATCGTGGCTTTGTGAGTTAGACAAATTCTGTCTAAAAACATTGTGGTGCATCTGGATTGTTTTTGCACTAAAGCATATTACAGAAAATAAGAAGGAACACATTTAGAAGTCACACTGTGTGTGTTTTCAAGATATGCTGAAACGTGTCAAGATCTGAGAGAGGTTCATTTTAAGCACAGTTCTTTTTTAACCTCTGAAACACGGTGGTGTAGATCTTCAGTGAGGGTTCATTTTGCAGAGTTGTGCCTATGTTTTCGATGCGAGGACAAAGCAAAAGGTATGTGTTAGGTAATTATTAGATGCATTTAAAAAGAATTCTCAGAAAAAAGTCTTTCACTTAATTATTTTCTAGCTAATATTTTTAAAAAGAGAAGCTGTCATCAAGTTGCAGAAAGGCAAACAAACAGAAACAAAGCCATTAATGATGTCAACACACACAGATTTCACTGACCAGTAAGATTAGTTGCTTCTGCTGCTGCTTGGTGAAACAGGGCTCTGCTAATCCAGTTTGCTGTCAACAGGCATACGTGTCTTTTGAATGATACTTGCAATGAGTAGATTTTAAGGTTTAAGGAGATACTATATGAAGGAATTACTGGTACTTCATTTCTACCACACTCAGCATGGAGTTAAATTTAAATTAAAACATTTGATACTTTTAATTAGCCCATACTCCAAAATATGGAAAAATGCTGTTGCAGGTTAAGAAGCTGTCGCTGGACTTTGTTTTGGGTTTCATAACAATAATGCATTACTGATGATGATGCTTTGGACCTCAAAACACAACAAGGCCCTTCTGCAGTGTTGGCTTTTTGAAGGTCCAGCACAGCCCTGGGTGGCACTGCTGATGGCTGGTCTCCTGCTCCTCACCCGGCCATGCAGGTGCCATGTGCTGTGCCCCAAGTGCTCTGCAAGTTTCAGAACAGACTTGGTGCAGGATCCCAATGTTCTCCCTCCCCATGCTCCTGCCAGCAGTTTCTCTTGTCACTGCCACTGTGCACAGCAGCAGTCTTGCTTCAGCTCCCAGTATGTTTCATTAAAGTTAGAAGAGTCACCAACCATGCACAGTTCTGTTGTCTGTTGTGCTCCTGAGGAGTGCTACTGGCTCTGCTGCTCATGGCTGTGGCCTGAATTGAGGTGATTTTTCATTTCCTGCTGATCTGATTTGCACTTGACTAAGCATGATGCTTGATTTAAATGTGAAGACCAGGAGGACAGCGGGAGAGGCAGTGAGTGGTGCCAAGGCAGGGGCTGGGGGACCTGAAATGAGCAGGGAGGAGGCGATGATAGATGGCTCCCACCTCTGTCCAACAGGGATGGGGTTGTGAGAGTGGAGGATCAGGGAAAACCCGCTGGGTGATGACAAACTGCCTCCTTGGCCAGCTTTCTTAGGTCAAAACTGCAGTGCTTCCAAAGAAAAGGCTTCAGCCCTTTGTTTACATAGCAGATGGAGTGCTTATTTATTAGCATCGAACCTCACTTTTATCTAACCTTGCTGCAAAGAAAAGATCCAGAAATGAAATGGCTTTTTGTTTCTTTAGTGCAGTTGCCTTGAGTTATATGTTCCTTGAGATTCATTTTTCAATGCATGAAAAAGGAAAGTGCAAGTTACTATAAAGTGAAACGGATGCATATTCCATTGTATCCCAATTTAAATATTTTTTTATCACTTGGTACCATTTTGGAATTTGTTAATATAATCAGCTTTTAGCAATTTCTTCCTGCTTAATGATTCACACACCATGAAATTTTTTCATTAAACCACTCCCAGGCTCACCAAGTAAAGAATATAATGGACCCAAGATACCTTTCCAGCATAATCAGTTCACTTCATATTGGCTGCTGGCCGTAATTTTACTGTGTATATCATTTAAATGAACTGCTGGATTTAAAAAATCATCTCCTGTTTTAGAAAATAAAGCAGGAACACACATTTAGTTGATGCATGGGACATAATTCCTTCAGATGTTGCTGCTGTAGTTTCTCCTAATATTGTCATGAATTTAAAGGAGTGTGCAGTAACAGCCAGTCTGCATGAATTAAGCCTTTTAGGCTTCTGTAGCATGCATGTAACATCTTAGCATGCTTGCTAGCATGGGTAATATCAATGTGGATGATACTGTCCCCAGGGATAACATATGTCCAACTCTGAGGAGGACAGCGCTGAAGTATTTGTTTGCTACTGTGGATTATGCTACAAAGCCATGACAGTACAAGTACAGCCACTGAAGTCCATAGGCATATATGGTCTAATTCATTAGAGCTTAAAGGCTGTAGAATGCCTGGGTATATTTGCAGATTGTCTGGCCCTCCTTTTTGTTTCCGGTTCTGTTTGTAAACACAAAGATAATGAGCAAAGTACACAGTTCTACATTTCTTTCCCAATTTGGGTCTTGCAAGTTAAGTATGGGCTTAATTTTTTTTGCGTTTGGATTTCAGGAGCTGGGTGGAAAGCTATTTAGTAAAATGAACAAAAAGCTTTAATCTAGTTAACTATCGGCCTGCTAATGAACTACTGCTGAGAAATATGTGCAGCCATTACTTTGGTGTCTAAATTATCCTCACTCTCAAGTCTTATTTAAATTTTTAATAACTTTTGTTAGATCGAGGAGAAAAAGATTCCCCCCTGAAGCCTTCAGCCTCCATTAAATCTGATGGAATACACTAATAAAATAATGTGCTGAATTAACTATAAATTATAAACTAGTATAATATCGTCTAAACTGATCTAGTAAGTAATTAATAGAGTTTTTGATAATTAATTGGTAGGAAAAAGAATCGAAAAACTGATTTATTTTTTTAAAGAATTCTATTGGCTATAGGTTTTTCATCACAGTGAGCCTAGAGAATTCTTAAGTGACCACTGCTGATACCAGTGGGGATACCATAGGGTATGCTGGTAGATTGTGCTGCCTTCTGTCCTTTCTATTTAAATAAATATGTAAATGGCTATGTATCCTTGGGGATGTGACTTATTAATGCTGCTCTTAACTCCTTTAAAACCAAAGGTACTATTTCAGTTTGTTGCTTAAGCAAGCTATTCTAGGAATTCTTCAGAAATTGCACCCTCTTTAGCTTTATACGTGGTAGAGGAAATTCCTGTTCATGGTGGTGATTATTAAGCTATTGGATTAAAAGTAATGGTAAGGAGGAAAAGTCTAGTTTTTAATGGCTTACTGCTTTGGAAGTTTGTAGAAGGAAATCCGTTAGAACTCATACTGAAGAAAAAAATGGCATTTTGAAGACAATGACATCTCTTTTTGGCGTCAGGCACCTTTATCAATTCTTTGGTCTCACCTTTCAAATTACACAAATCCCATCTGTAGTTTTTTAAAGTGCATAAAAACAACAATTGTGCCATCTACTGGATCTAGTTTTGTGAAGTACTTGCTTGTAGTAATGGAACTGAAGTACTGTGACAAAGTACAAGAGACTAATTAAGCCTACTGAATTTAATTCCCACCTAGATCCTACAGTCATTTATAGTACTTTGGTTTTTTCAAAATAAATTAGAAAAACCAAGAAAAACACAAAATCAAAACGAAACTAACTATACTGCTTTGCATGTTATTGAGGAGGTCACTGTATGTTTTTAGACAAAATGTAAAGGGTTTAAGTAGCTTAGACTGAAGCACTTACAGGAAGCATGGAAGCAAGTTAGGATCACAGGGTTCTTTAAACTTGGCAGTACTTGGTGTCAAAGGCAGCTTACAAGGGGACGCACGTGTGAAAAATCTTGGTTACTGTTATTTACCAACCCCCAGCACAGGGAATGACAAGAATTTGGGGCATGCTCTGTGGAAGACATGTCTGATAATGCAGCTGTAAACTAGCATCATCCCATACATGCATGGTAATAGTCATTTTGTGTGACCTTTTATTATGTGGCAACATTTCACATTTCTTTGTTGTTTTTTTTCTAAAGGCAGCCTAAATTTATAGTGAGAACAATATGGCAAAAGGAAATACAAATTTGGGTAGTATTTACAGGACAGACAGCAGTGGTGGTGGTCAGCTCTGCCACCATGGGCTGGCACCTGCAAGGCTTGGCTTTCAGCACTTGCCTTTTTCAGTGATTCAGCAGCACTTGTGGAAAGTGTGCACGTCTGTACTTCTTTTTTTGGGATGGTAACGCAACTTAAACTCAGCTTGTAATGACGGTTTAGTTCTTGCACACTCTGTGTGCTGCTCTCTTTTATTGCTGAAGGTTCTGATATGAGAAATCCATACCTCTCATTTTGCTGGGAGAGCTCTCCATCCCCCTCCAGCTCTCGGTACTGCAGACACAGCCAGGGAGCTGAAAATCCTTTCATTCCTGGATAGCAATAAAAGTTCAACACGTCAAATTATCTCCTCATTTATTACTGTGCCACCTCATCAAAAGGCTACTGCAGGAAAACTTGGAGATATGATATATCCTGAAGATATAACCAAGCCAAGACATAGCCCAGGGTCTCTTAAAATAACAAGTGTTATTTTCACCTGGATTAGTTCTGCTCTCTGTTTTGTCCTATTGTTCACCTTCCCCCCAGAATTGTCCTTCATGTTCTTTTCTACTTGAGCCTTTCTGTCACTCTTTTCCTCTGTTCTCCATTCATCCCTGCCTTAGTTCAGAACGGTATCCAAAGATGATTTGCCTAGTTGATCAAACCTGGAAAATTCCCCTAGTTACATGCAGTGAAAACAGGGCATCAGCAGATCTGAGGCTTGGAAGTCCTGTGAGTCCCTCAGGGCCTCATGAGGAAGGGCAGAGGTGACACTGAAATGGGGGATGTACAAAACGTTCCTCATAGGTTCAGGCTCACGAGTTCTGTTAGTAAAGCTCCTGACTCACAGGAATAGGTTACTTTTGTTCAGCTCTTTGTAGATAGGCTTTGTGGCAATGAAGCAACCTGAGGCTCAAGTCAGACCCTTCGGTTCTGTTACTTGGTCTGCATTTGCAGTGTGGGGGAAGGGGCTTTATGTGCCCCCTTCAATATTGAAGTGATCTTTTGAAAATAGTTGACATTAAGAAAAATTCATCTGCTCTCTTTATGTAATACATGTTTTTATATGCTGAGAGAAGAGGTTTAGGGTACTTTGTCACCACAAGTTTTTTCTATGTAGGGATTAAGGAGTTATGTTTAGTCTATGACATCTCACCTGAAACTAGTGAGACAGGAATGGAGTTCCATGGAATAGAAAAAAATACTGAGCCAACAAAACACTTCTAGCTGGCAATGAACAGAGATGTGGGAGCAATTCTGGACATGTAAATGAAGCTTTACATTTATGTCTAGTAATCTTTTTTTCTGTGGAACTATTTATCTACTATTTATCTACCATTAGTAGAAATTGCAGTAAAAAATATAATGGTCTTTGCAGTAGCCAGAGTTGCAGCCTACTTTTGCTCTGGCTATTTCTTCAACTGTCGAGACTCCTGTATGTGTCTCTCTTAACTTTGGCTATAGAAGTCTTCCCCCTTCTTCCTCTTTGTTTCACAATCTTTTCTAATGCTTCCTTCTTCATAAGATGAGATTACCTGGAGTACAGCATGTATCTGTACTCATCTGAGGTGTGTGTTTTTAAAGATACGTATCTGTGGGTATTGTTGTCAGCTTTGTAAAGAAATGTTTATCATAAAGCATTGTAAATTGCTGAATTTTTTACCTAATGTTGTATATGTATACCCTAGAATATCTGTGGATTCTAATAGTCTGAAAGTTTAAGCAACCAAGTTTTCTACTGTTTATGGGTTTTGTTTGCTTTTAAATGAGCAAGATGTGTGTATGTATTTAGAGTTTCTTCTACCCTTTTACAGTAAAAATTTGATTTGCATATGGCATTTTGTCACCTTTCATCTTCTCAGCCGCCTTCCTACTTATCAACTGGTTTTATGCTTTTAATTTTGAAGTATTTCTATTTATGCTGCTCTGTACCTGACATACAGAGCAGTGTGAGTTAATGCTTTGTGAAAACACTTGACAAAAAATTGAGATAACACAGAATAGCATTTCTAAATAAGCTTTTTTTTTTTTCCTGCGTAGATACTTTGATTTATTTATTGGAAGAGCTAGGTTGTATACCTTTAATCTAAACATTGGATTTGTGGCATATTGCTCCTGGCATTTATTGCAAGCTGATGAGCAGATCAGAAGTTAGAAATAAAAGCAGAAACTGTGTACTTGATTTCCTGCTCGTGGAGCCCCTTATCTTGGACTTAATTGGATCTACTGTATGAGGCAAGAGTGTAACATACAGTACTGTGGCCCCTTCGAAGCGTGAGTACTGTTTATTGATTAACTTCCTTGCAGTAAACCACAAGTAATCCGTAGGAATCAAAGAAAAATAATTGTTCGTGTTAATTTTCTTGTGTTCGCTTGCTTTGGAAAGAAAATGAGGAAACAGTCATTAGAATACGTATTTAAAACTTAAATGTAGACTTTACAGAGCTTGTAGGTGTGTGTGTTTGTGTAAAGACAAAGCAGACTTGTGTCCTTGTGTGTCCTGCTTTGTGCAGAACACAAAGCAATGACTTGTGCAGTAAGTTTAACTGGTGATCAAAAGTTTGCTGGTGGAAAGTGGGAGAATTCAGGCCACTGAGAGCTTAATAGTGACTGTTCTGGCACTGAAATAACTGCAGTGATCTTCTGCAGTATAGTTCAGGAAACAAGTTTCAAGTTTCGCCTATAACATGTTTAAAACATTTATGTTTAAAATGTTTAAATCACTGGAGAAGCATTTACGAAATACAGTTAAGCTCGTTCTTGAGTTAAATTTGAAAACCACATTACTCAAAAATATTCAGTTTCTCTGCACAAAACAATTCAAATGAGATATTGATCTCTTAGGGTGGACATGAATGACTCCACTTGTTTTGGGTTACTGAGGTGGTACATAGCGGCTAACATACAAGATAATGAAGTGCATCTTTCAGGAAATGCACACAAATGATTGTGTGCATTAGAAGTGGTTTTTCTGCCTCGGAATCAGTGAGTTGGGATTTCATAGTTTGTATTTACTGTCCTCTTTGTCCTCTGAAGTTTTAGCAATACAAATTAAAGTAAATGTCTAAATTCAATAATAAAACCATTTGTTAAGTAACTTAATTCCTACTTGAAGTAATAGTGATTTATGTCAGGTCATGATAAAAACAAAATACATTTTTTGCTTTATAATTACACATTCAAGTATTTCAGAGGAATTAGGTATATTTCCTAGTGAGAGTACTTGCAAACTAGAGCAAGTAAGGTATTCACAGTGTGTGTTATTTGGCATCTGCTGAATTAAGGCCTTTTGGCTTGTTTACTTGGAGCAGGAGGGAGCCTGTGCCAGGATCCAGGTGCTCCTGACCAACTATTGAAATGTATGTAGTATAAAATACCCTTAAGAGTTTTGCAAGGTTGCCCAGATTTTGGAGTAAGATAACACGAGATTTATAATTGTTAGATCAAGTTCTATTTATGCAACTGCTGAGGTAATGAAGCGTTACAGACCTCGCTCTTCTAAAGAGATAATGGTTTTCTTGCTGCTCTTGATTTTCATGTTATATATCAAGCATGGTCAGCTTAAAAGTGGTCAAAATATTTTTTTAGTTGTTTTTTTTTTTTGAGAGCTAGAACAAGAATTGAAAAATTCCTTCAACTGAAGTTGGAAGAGGATCGTGGTAATGAGCATCTCCATGGCCTTGTTTCACATACGCTGTTCAGGTAGTTCTGTAGTGGAGAGAGAAGTGATAGTCATCTTATGCACTGATGTTTGTGGCGTGTTTCCTGGTGCATTAGTTAACAAAGAAGTACAAAACGAAGTGTTTAGTGAAAAGGACAATTAAAACTTTAATAGAAAGGAACCATTTACAAAGTAGTAATGACTAATAAATATAGTACAATATTTCACATTCTGTACCGTATTCCACATCCAGCTGGCCTATCAATTATAACCTATACTCTGCAGATGGTGCAATATATCAGAATTAAGTCAGCTAGTTTGTCCCCAATTAACTGTTAATACTCCCCGTGGAGAATGTTACCCTGGGTCTGAGTTCAGTGCCTCTCCTGTAATATTTGCTTATAATCTTACTTTGTGAGTTTTAGAGATGTGGTGTTTTGTAGGACAGGACTTTGTCTGGTTTGTTTTTCCAAGTGCTGCCTGCATTGCATCCTTCGTTTTTATTGTAACTTACGTATGGGATTTGAGATCTCAGGAGTGGGAAGAAAGAGGTGTCATGAAAAATAATGTGAAGATAAGAAAGGCAGCCATACAATATATGTTTCTTTATACTATATGCTTTAGTGTGTGGGTGTGCTTGCCATTATAAAATTGTAATGCTTGGTAAGATGGTGCATTGTTGGCAAGAAATGGGTATTGTAATGCCCACCCCCTCCTTCTGTGGATCAGAAGCTTAATGAACTTGTTTCCCAAGGCTTACTAGAATTACAGGACTCGCTTTTTTCAATGACTTTCTGGACAGATTACTTGAGCTTGTGTTCTACTTGCTACATCTATCCTCTTTTACTTGACGTTACATGCCAAGTGAGTGTTGCTGCTAATAGGTAGGTTGATATCCAATTTCATCTCGTGCCTTTTTGCTGTTAGGTCCTAGTCTTTGCCCAGTTAAGGGCTGGTTAATTTTCTGACACCTTTCTTCTCGTCCATCTAAATGTCAGACTGATGGCAGATTTGGTCACTTGATCTAATGGGCTTGCTGTCTCCCTCTCTTAAATCTTTAAGGTGGCCCTTCATTGACAAACATTGAGAAAACCCTTTGACAGAATTTGCTTTCTGAAGTGACTCCAGAGAGTCCAGGCAATTACAGGAGCTTCTGGAATATCTTTGTTTAGACATTTAAAAGGCATGCTCTTCCAGTGCCACTTAAATTGCCCTTGTTGCCACGCTATGGGAAATCTCCGTTATAGTATACTCACTGAATCACAGTTGCTTCATGATGTCTTAGTTATGCAGAGATGTATACAAACGTGACCGGTTTTACTGAGCCCTTTCATCCCTGACAAACTAATTTATTTTTTTATTGTTTTGATGGGTCATTTCTGAAACATGCTGTGATCATGAAAGTAGATGCATTGATTTTATTTGCATCAAAATAAAATATTACCCTCATTTTTCACTTGAGCTTACTTGATAAATTTAAAACAAAAACAAATGATTACACATTGTATGCCCTCAGGAATCCTAACAGTCCTGCAGAGGATAGGAATCTTTAGTTGCCTTGTATTGGTTAATTTGTTCTATGAATCAACTGTTCTCATGTGGAAAGCTCCTCTTCTGGAGCTCTGAGAAGCAAAGCCATTGTGAATGCTGGGGGAGACTGCTGCTGTGCCCTGAACACGGCTGGCTGGCAGCATGGCATGGGGTGCCACATATATAGGTATTAGTTGATAAATGAGCACTGAAAGGATAGAAATGAAGGAGTGCTTTCTGTGCATTGACTCTGTATTTTATTGGCATATGTGCTTCCTGCTAAAATTTCGTTTATTAATCCTTTGCAAATAATCAGCAAGTTTTAGGGAACTTAGTTGCTTTAACACCTCATTGAAACTCCTCAGGATTTAGCAGTTGTCAATAATTGGACTATGTAGATGCCTTCCCCTTTATTAATGCTATGGAAATAAAGGAAGGTTTGTGCAGCTGTAGATGGCTGAATTTTGGGAATACAAGTTCGGATTTGAAAAAGAAATAAATGACTGGCATTTTAGTGCAAAAAGGTAATACCTTAAACATATAATAGTGATTAATTCAGAAAATTATGCTGAATGACATACTGAATCTTCAGCATAAAAATGAGGTTAAATACTTGAAATGCAAATATTCATCAGTTCCAAGATAGCAATAAACATGGGTAATGTAAATTCTTGTTTATGTTAAACATATTTATTACTGAATAGTTTTAAACAACAGTGAGTAGTATCAAAAATATGTAGAATTGCTGTAAAATAGTTATTTAACACTTTATAAAATTCTCTAAAAACTGAAAAATGAAAGGACTGGAACAAGAAAAACATCGTCAAAATGAGATAGGAGTGGAAAATGTAACTAATGTATTAAAGGCCAGGCTGGATGTGGCTCTGGGCAGCCTGGTCTGGTGGTTGGCGACCCTGCACGTAGCAGGGGGTTTAAAAGTAGATGATCATTGTGGTCCTTTTCAACCCAGGCCATTCTATGATTTAACGATTCTATGATAACGGGAGACAATGGTCTACGTTGTATTTCTTTGAAAAGAATGGTCCCAAAATCAAGAAGATACAAAAAGCTTTACACATACTGGCCCTTAGGAAAGTTGCATAAAAAGATATGGTTTTATTTTCTTTGTTAGAAAAGTTCCTCTCTGAACATTTGTTTCTTATACACAAGGCTAATAGAGTGAATCATTCCCTGTTCAAATGTAGATACATTTACCATGCACATATTGTCTAGAAAGATGTCTATCACCATTAACTGGAATTGGTAGTGGGCCATCATCCATCTTCTGATAAACTGCATAAAGCGAGAGCGTAGACTGTGATAATAGGGCACAGAACCATGTCAAGTCAAATAGCTGTTTATATCTGACTAATGACTGGGGTGGAGGTAGATGTATTTCTTTTTCCAAAGGAACTTGTGATAAGATTAGAAATGTCCTTCACAGTCACTGCTTTGTCCTTTAGCTACTCACCATCCCTAGCCAGTTCCAGTAATTAAGGTGGGACCGTTAAGCGTGGTTACAAAATCCATAAGGCTAAAGGCAGGGGTACCACCTGGTGGCGGGATCAACAAGAAGGATCTTTCAGTGCTTCTTTTCAATAAATCTTCAGAACAGTTGAAATGCAGTTGGAGCTGAAATCCAGGGCTTTACATGTACATTCTGTAGTCTAAACAATTTATATTAATAATTGAACAAAAATGTAAACATTTCCAGAGATACTGGGTAGCACTAAGCGCCTTCCAGGAATCCCAGTGCTGCATGGGCTCAGGGCCTGCTCCAGCGGGGGCTCTCCATGGGCTGTACCTCCTTCGGGCCACATCTGCTGCTGCACCGCGGGCTCCTCCATGGCTGCATGAGGAGATCTGCTCCGTGTTGTGCCCAGGGGCTGCAAGGGGACAGCCTGCTCTGCTGTAGCCCCTCCAGCTCACCTACCCAAACCTTGCCAGGTAAATCCACGTTGCTGACATTAACTACTACAAAATGATTCTCTTGTAGGATTTAAGGGAGATGTAATTCTTGTGATTGCCTCTTTTTGGATACTGTTGAAGGCATGATCAGGTTGATTCTTCCTGTGCAAGACAAGTGCTGACTGGAGGCTGGAGTCAGTGATGTACAAAGAGGTGGTGGGGTGAGCCCTGCTGTCAGCCACTGCCTGGAGGGGATTAGAGAGAGCAGAAGTTGAGGTCGTCTTTGGCACAGCAAAACAACAAGAAGCAATGGCTGCAAGTGGCCCCAAGGCAAATGCTCCCTGTAAGCAGGAAAACAAATGATCACATTGAGACTAGTTTGGTACTGGAGCAGGTTTCTCAGAAAAGCTATGGGTCTTCTGTGTTTGGAGATGCTGAAGACGGGACCAGACAAAACCGGGAGAAACAGTCTCATTTTGAAGGCAACTCTGATTTGAGCAAGAGGGAAGACTGCATGATCTCACAGATCGATCCTTCAGTTATTCTGCAGTTGTGTTTATCTTGGTAGTGTTTATAAATACGTGTACAGGTATTTGCATTTATTTTAGTAGGGAGTATGAGCTGCCTGGCTCATGTTCCCTAATTGAAAGGTGCAGAATTAACAATTAAAAAAGAAGTGATGTAAGTAATGTGTGACTATTATGTTCAACAGTGTGTGTGAGTGGCTATATATATATATATATATATATATATACACCAGTGCTATGCTATTACTCACCACCTGCCAGCAACATGAAGTCCCACCACCCTCTGACCAAAGCCAGTGACCCCCAGGCTGTTGGCCTTCTGCGCGCTGTGATGCAGCACACCCTGCTGCAACATAAAGGCAGTGGATCTTCCCTACTGAGTGGCACAGCCTGACCCCATATGTGCTCCCACTGTTCAGCAGCTACCAAAACATTTGTGTGAGTGTTGACACTGTCTTGGCTGAAACCAGGACACTGTATTTCATTGGCGGCTGGATTATTTACATTGCAGTTTGCAGTGCATTTTTAATGATTGTACAGAATAAGCGTGTGAGTAGATGAGGCTATTTTGTTAAGTGGAATGAATGTCCTGAAATATATTTTTAAAAGTAGTGTTGAAAATGTAGCCCTCAAATGTATAATTTTGGACAGTAAAAGTTGAGAGATCTTTGTTCTTCGGGAATGTTCATGAAGAATAAATGTGGTGGCTCTTGAATTTCTAGCTGAAAGACAATGCGGGCAGCAGTGTTGATTCATTTTGTTACGCATATTATTCTACCTTTGGGGAGGAAAAAGTCCTCAGGGGGGAAAAAAACACCTTTTGACAAACCCTTGCCTATCAATTTACTCTTTTGATATTGTCAGGAAGATACGTTTGCAGTGATAATTTTCACGATGCAGATATTTGTGCGCTGTCCTTAGTTATAATTCATTCTATATCTGCTCTTGAAAGTTATCAAATGGAAGTATTTTTCAGCATTCTGACTCAGACACGAGGTGTGTCTATTTGGATTGATCAGTGGTGAATGGAACATAAAACGTCTCTTTGTATTAGTTGGTAATTTGATTGCCAAAACAATGCTAAGCACTTGATACAGACTGTTTTTGAAGGTAAGGAGAAAAATGATGTAGTGGCTTGAATTTGTCAGTCTAATATATTGAAACATTGGTGTTGGATTTCATCTTTATTGTGAGTGATAATGTGCTGCTGTTTTGCATAGTCAGGAATCCATAGTATTTCCTCTAAACCATCCAACAGTTTAAGTTCTGAATAGAGAAGTATTGTCTGTTGTATGCAGTGGATGGGGGCATTATAGCAACAGTGTAAGAAGTAGTACAACGCATACCTGTGTTATGCAATGGATGTAGAACAGAACTCAATTCGAAGAGGCCAAACCAGGACTGAAGTAGCTGCTTGTAGTGAACTGCTTGGAGTCACTGTGAAACAGCATATAGTGTGGATAATGTCAGCACTATTATTTTCACTTTTCTGATGCCAATGTTTTGTTGGCAACGTTTTTCAGAATAATAGAATTTATTAAAGCAATTTGCCTGCAATGTATGCAGTGAAAATAGTTTATGTTGTGCTTATATATCACATTAATAATGTTTGATTTGTGCTTTTTTTTTTTACAAATTGGAAACATTGATTTTTTTCTAGTTCGGATTTCGCATTTAGATGAGTGCATTCGGATCACATTTTCGGTTTTGCACTTCAAAACAAGTAGATTTCCCATAAAATTTGTTCTTTCCTAACAAGGTGTACAAGTGCCTTATTGCCTTTTTTAACCGTTGTTTCTCCTTCCTTTTGAAAGAAGATAATGTCTTCAAAATGTAAATTTTGGTTATAATCATTTTGCTTTAAAAAGAGCGCTTGTAGTTTTCTTCCCTTTCCTTTCTTTAGGGCACAAACCTACTAGTCTTGATCTCCGGTGATATTCACCTTGGGTTTTATTGTTGTAATTCTCCATGTTTTTTCTACTTGGTGTCAGCAGTAGTGTACTAAACCATAACTGTCAGTCTCTTGAGATGAGTATCAAAGGCTTCCCCAAAACTGCTGATTCTGAGAGAACTTGTTGTGCTTACAGAACCTTTAGCTTGATTCTTTGTTGCTTGCTAATTCAAATTCCCAGTCTTAGTTTGTCCATTAACAAAATACACATTAATTTATTCATTAGTTACTGCTTAATTTGTCAAGATGCCTTTGGAATCTGTTGATCTGTCAGTCATAACATGTATCTTTAGTCCTTATTTTCTGGATTCAACCTCTAGGTTGAAGTCCTATTGTAGCTTTTGATGAAGTTTTAATCTGAGTTCTGAATAATTCTAAGTCTTTCCTTCTCCGTATAGGATATTTCATGAGCTGGTGGCCAAAGTGGGAATCTGTAGATAAGTTGGTCCTTGATTTTATTATCTCATCTCATTTTCCTGTAAGATAGAGGTAGTCCGGAGGAAAAAAATATATAGAAATGTTTGACACCTTTGTTAGAAGGCAGCCGTTTTCAAAAGCTCAAATCATCTTCAGTTAGTATGGAATTGTTCACAGGATGAAAGGCAGAAGCAAGAGGAAAAGAATCTCTCAGACTTCTATTTCCTTTCTTTTATCCTATTCATTCTCCACCCTCTGTCCCACTTTGCTTTCTCAGACAGTGATTTGGGTATATCTGACAATTCAGGCATGTGCTTTATTTGCTTTTGTGCTTCTAGTAGGAGCTTCTGAAATAGTAATTTGCCAGTTATATTCCGTTTTCTTAGGCATCTTTCTGAATTTCTTTGCTTTTTGTTAACGTAAGGATACATTCTTTACATTACTTGTCTTTTTGACTGATAATATCTGACTGCAAAGATTAAACATATATGTATCCTTGCCAAGAGTTGTAAGCAGGTGTTTTCCATTGTTCTTCCTATGTACGTATATGAAAGTGGATTTTCTCTATTCTTCAGATAATTGCAAGTAAAGTTGCAGCAAATAAAGTCTGAGCAGTAAAAGACTGTTTAGGAAAAATTCATAACTTGTTAGTGATTACTTTCAACAGTTCACAAAGCAAAATATGGAAGCTGCAGCCACATACTTACAAGGATACATGAAAACATAGGTAGCTGTATGATTTGCATCGTGTGTGTGTATTGCCATTAATTCAAATTCATTGTAATATTACAAAGATTGAAGACCTTTAGTTGAACGTGCTATAAAAGTGATAAATCTGAGTTAGATCTACTTTTTGGTCTCTTGGGATTAGACCTTTAGAAGAGATCTATTAATGTGCTTTAAATCTATTGATTCATAGTAGAAACACAAAATTTAAACTCAGAAGTCACTGAGTGAACTTTGCATTAAGTTAGGGAGGCTGTGGTCACAGCTCATTTGTTCTTTATGAAGTAGAAAATGTAATGTAGGCCACGCTGGCATTCTATTAGAGGAAATCATGCATTTAACCATGTAGCGAAATACTGTAGACCAATTATGTGAACATACACCTATTTTACACATGGCTAACCTTCAGAGCATAAAATATGAACAGTGTACCTACTATCTTGTTTTTAGGGCTATTTATTTTTAAATGTTTTAAAAGATATGAGATAATGCTTAGAATAAAAAACGAATTAAAACTTATATCAGTTTTCTACCTGGAAATCAGCCTCCTTTAGAAGGTGAGTAGAATTGCTTCGGTTGATATCAGCACATTGTAATTGTGCTAATAGTAATCCTGTCCTGTTTAAAATGCCTTTAAAAAGGAGAGGAAAACTTTGTTTCAAAATCCATTTTTTTTAAATTCCTGTATTTTAAAAAATAATGTATAGAGATTAAGAAACAAGTTCTGAATTATAACCCAACTTTCTCCTAGAGTAGGATGTATGTGAAGCTATCTGAAAATCTTTACATTTCATAAATTTCTTCAAAAAAAATTGTAGCATTAGGTGTTTAGAATTCAGTCTTGCAGTTCTATGTGTTTAAATGCACACAGGTCTAGATGATCCTAGGGGTATTTTCCCAGCCTTAACAATTGTGTGCACAGACATTTTAAAAAATGCCTTCACAGAATCACAGAATTGCAGGGGTTGGAAAGGACCTGAGGAGATCAAGTCCAACCTTCCTGCTGAAGCAGATTCCCTAAACTAGGTTGCACAGGTAGGTGTCCACATGGGTCTTGAATAATCTCTATAGAAGGAGACTCCACAACCTCCCTGAGCAACCTTCTCCAGTGCTCCATCACCCTTACCATAAAGAAGTTCATCTGCATGTTTGTATGGAACTTGAACTATGTTCAAGTTTTAGGTTGTTGCTCCTTGTCCTGTCACTGTGCACAATGGAGAAGAGCCTGGCCTCATCCATTTGCCTCCTACCACCTTTTAGACATTAATAAGCATTTATCAAATCCCCCTCTCGGTCTTCTTTTCCCCAGGCTGTACAGATCCAGGTTACTCAGCCTTTCCTCATAAGGGAGATGCTCCAGGACCTTAATCATCTTTGTGGCCCTCTGCTGGACTCCTTCTAGGAGATGCCTCTTTTTTTGAACTGGGGAGCCCAGAACTGGATACAGTGTTCCAAATGTGGCCTTACCAGAGCAGAGTAGAGGGGGAGGATTGCCTCCCAAGACCTGCTGGCAGTGTTCCTTATAATGCACCCCAGGTACCACTGGCCTTCTTGGCCTCAAGGGCACGCTGCTGGCTCATGGCCAGCCTGTTGTCTACCAGGACCTCCAGGTCCTTCTTTGCAGAGCTCCTCTCCAGCAGGTCAGCCCCTAACCTGTACTGATGCATGTGGTTATTTGTCCCCAGGTTTAAGACTCTACGCCTGCTCTTGCTAAACCTCATCAGATTGCTTCCTGCCCAGCTCTCCAGTCTTTTCAGGTCTTGTTGAATGGCAGCACAGCCTTCTGGTGTGTCAGCCACTCCTCCCAGCTTTGTATCATCAGAAAACCTGCTGAGGGTGGAATCTATGCCTTCATCCAGGTCGCTGATGAAGATGTTGAACAAAACTGGGCCCAGTATTGACCCCTGTGGAACACTGCAAGTTACTGGCCTCCAACCAGGCTGCACCTTAATGACAGTCCTCTGAGCTCTGCCAATCAGACAATTCCTACTCCACCTTTATATAGTTTAGTCTTTATACAATTTAGTCATAACAGACACTTCCATACTGTCAGGAAATCAAGTAATGTTGAAAGCTGATATAAAACTTGTATAGAGTTTTAAACATCAATGTTAAGATATTGTGTGTGTAACTTGAGAGTAGCTATGGTAGGTAGCTCTATTTTTGTAATTCATTTTTCTATTTCCATTCAGATGTCACCACACCAGCTGTTTAGTCTCTGGGCATCTTGACTGGCAGATTTTTTTTTCCGTATCTCTTGGCCTTCATGGTAAAAATGCTTCTGGGAGGAAAGAAAATCTTTACAATCTAATTCATGATGACATGAACTCTTTTCACCAATAGTTTTGACTTATTCCCTTGCCAGAAATAAATTATGAGCTGGGAAGTTGCAACCTCTATCATTATGAGCTTATTGTGTGTATTGGCACAGGGAAATTGGAATGGACATATGAAGATTAATGTGTTGTATGCCAACATGTCCTTTCCTATACAAAACATTTAGCGAATATTGAGGTGATTTGTACAAGAATTTTTCAGAGAATGCCAAAGCTAAGTCAAAGCAAATTAAATGTCCCCATCTGGCTTTACTACTTGCAAATGGATGCAGCTATACAGTCTAATTCAAATTACTCCATTATAGCTCTTATTTACAGTGCAGTTTTTCTAAGTGCTGCTATATGACTCATAGGTCATGATTTTTTTCAGAAAGATTTCTGGATCTAGAAGATGTCTGAGCTGAGGAATTAAGAAATCTCAATGTGCTAGGTAGCCAGTGTATTCTTAAAACCTGACATCAGGTTGTTAATAATGCAGCGGATTTGAGTGACAGGAAAACAGGTTTACTGTTGTTGAAATAAAAAATAAAGGAAAACAATAACCTGTAGCTCAGTTCTCTGCCATGAGACCAGGGAGGAAAAATGAAATCATTGTGTTTGGTGGTAAAGCTCTATAGTTAAAGTAGCATTTGTCCTGGGAGGTCATGGCTGACCCACCTACCCACCCTGTAGACTGAAATGATGAACAGCAACATCAAGTACCCGGGAAGTGGCAGAGCTTTTGTGTTTAAATATAAAATTTGAATGAAGAATTGTAACCAAATGTATGATGGTATTTGTGTATATATGCAGACCCATATGTACGTACATACACCCAGGTATAAAATGCTTTCCTCCCCATCTCCCCAAAAAAACCACCTGTCATGTGTGTTCTTGGCCTCTAATGTAGATTTTCTTTGTTTTCTGTACTTAGTGCTTGGAAGGAGTATTGGTGCTTGATAATACTTCGGAAAGTTGTTTGTTTGGGTTTTCTTTATTTACTTTTTAGGAAAGAGTTGAGCCAGAGCTGTTTAAAATTAAGTGCTGTAGATCTTTGAACCTTTCTACGTTAATTCTGACACCATGAGGAAGGAAGCTAATATACACTTTTCATCGTAATATCTTCAGTGAAGTCCCTGTCAGGTAAATATTTTTGTGCTTATTTAGACAGTTTTTGTCAGGATAACTTGTTTATGTTGTACTGGTGATAGACACCACACTGTTTCCAGCTGGTGATCGGTATAATTTCCTTAATGTGCAGGTATTTGAGAATGTGCAAGTGTATTTTTATGTGCGCAATATCTTTAATTTGGTAACTAAGGGATGAATTTCCATCACTAAGATTTGTATGAATTTGGAGATGACCTATATGAAGGAAAAGATGGGCTAAAAGTAACAAGAATGCTATTCTGGTTTCTTATCAGCATATGCTCACATTTCCCTTTTCTACTGCCACCTGACCAGCATTACATCTCATGGGAAAGTAATTACAGATAGTTCTAATCCCATATTCCAAAATGTCAAGGATTAGTCCAGCTAGTAGGTTTCACAAAAACTTTTCTGTAAATACTCTGCATCGTATCTGCTGGAATTTCCATTTTAGTACAGCAGATGGTTCTAACGTGGGGTTGATACCAATGGCTGGGCAGTTTTGTAGGATAAAAATAAATATTGTAACTGAACAGCATTTGTTAAATGATGCAATGTTGTGTTTTCGTATTTTCTTTGGCTGTAGAATTATAATAAGTCAAAAGTACAGGTCAGCTAGCGAAATGTAAGTTCATATCCATTTCATTTCAATAGATAATACTTAAGGTGAAGAGATCCAGTATTTGGCACAATCCTGTCTTCTGAGTACTTAACTAGGTGTCAAGGATTATAGATCTCAATCTAATCTCTGAAAGCATCCCTGGTTTCCTCAGGCAAGATCGCTTGATTGCTGCATCAGAATTCTCCACTTCGTAAAGCAGGAATCCATGCTGCTTTGCCTCTGTGGTCAGGCCAGGGCTTTCTTAAATTGCTGCTGCGTTCTGCTGACCCGGGGACTTTGAACATGTGTGATGGTCTTGATTAAAAAAAAAAAAAAAAAAAAGTGCTAATAATCTCGATAAAGTTTACCCAAGGCATCCCACCAATACTAATCAGAACACCTGTGCCAGCAATTTATAGGATAAAGAAAGTTGAAAATGAATAAATATATATTGATGCTGAGAAAGAATGTTGCAAAGAAAATCAAGTAGGAAGTATTGTATTTAAAGCTTTACAGAACAAAACTGAGGCATAATAAAAATGATTGTGCTCTGTGAAACTGTGCAGATTGTTAGGCTGTTTTTGTGCCACGCCAAGGGCAAAGCAGAAATTGTTTCTGCCCTACCGTACCCTATTCACCCCAAAGTAGGTGGAAAAGATGAGTTTCTGATTCAGCACATTCTGTTTTATGGCTTCAACCCTTTTTTCTTGTTGTCAGCTATACAGCGAACTTGTTTTTCTTGCTTCATTTCTGATTTCTTTCTGTTTTCTTTCTGATCTTCTTTCAAATATGAAAAATATTTGCTTAGATGATGTTGTGGTTTAAGCCTGCAGGTGTAAGCAGCGCACAGTCGTTTGCTTCTTCCCTCTCCCATTCCCAGTGGGATGGGGGACAAAATAGGGGGGAAAACAGACAGCAAAGCACAACTGGTGGGTTGAGATAAAACTATTTACTAAGAGAAAAGGAGAAGGATAATTATTATTATGACTAGATATGTATGTGTGTATACATATGTATATAACAAGTGATGGACGAGCATTTGCTTACCATGCACCAACCGTGTACCTGGTGTCTTAGGGAGGTAAAGCAGGAATGCATGGATGGTTTTGTATGCTGAGTGTATCCAAAGCTTGGTATATTTTTTTATTCATCTTTACCCGCTCCACAGAATGTAGGAAACCAATATGCCGTGATTTTCAAGCTGAATATTTTCCAAATAGAATTTCTGTGCCTCAAGAACCAAAACTGCAGTTTTTCTAGAAGCTAATTGGATAGGTTGGTTCTTAATGAAGCGATATAAGCTCTTCTTAATCTTAAAGGTGGAAACAGTGTGTATTTGAACGCACAGTTCATAGTAGTCTGTACTATAAATAGTCTTTATCTGCTTGAAAACTTCAAAACTGAATGAACAGAATAAAACTTTTGTTTGCGCTGGGGTCTCAGTAGAGAAGCTAAGCATCGTTCAGCATGAATTACTTGTTTGTCATGCAGTTGGGTTTTTAACATCAGGGCAGAGAGACTTCTGCCTGTCAGTAGGAATCAGTTTTAGTGGTGAAATGAAGTCAGGTGCCCAGAACAACAGGAACTTCATGGAAATTAGGAACAACATGGAAATTTATTTCTCTGTCCATCCAATTTCTGACATCTGATAAGTGGAGTTCAAGGGAAATGAGTGTCCTTAAATTTCTGTAGTAAAGAAAGCAAGTAAAGAAATCTGGTGCTCTGGGCACTTGTTAAAGCAAGGAAATTGGTTCTGTATGGAAAAATTATGGAAAGCCTTTTGAATGCACCCGTTCTGGAATCTTGGATGTATTGCGTGGCATCTTATATTATCTAACATACACTTAGCCAAACCACTTATAGCTGAATGCAATTATAATAGAATGCAATTGTAGGAACAGTTTGGGAGTTTCTAATTTCTAGATTAGTATAAAAAAATAGATTATACCCTTGCTTGAGTAGTGATGAAACTGCCTTCATTGTTTTGAGCATAGTGAACTCAGATCTTAATTTCTTCATCTAGCGCGTTTAAATTTTTATAACAAAAAGACTTCAAGGAGGAGAGATTAAAAAAAAAAAAAGGAAAAAAGAAAGTAAATAAAATGTAAAATGTAATTAAGCTTCGACCCCTTAAATTGCTAACCTTCAAAGCTAATGCTGGAGAAGCACGAGATTATTAGCAATAAAAAGAATTTACTTTGCCCTTTCAAAATTACCATAAACTGAGTGACTGAGATGGAATGATGTTAATATTAAAGAAGTAGGACGCTAGATTCTATTATCTCAGAAGCTCTGTCACCTGGTACGCTCTGTAGTCGTGTTATCTAATTATTGCCCATGAATTGCATTAGTGTGCCAGCAATTTGTCTACTGTTGGAAAAGTAATTGACGTTTGGGTTACTGCTTCGCATTTGGAAGGCTCCTAGGTAGTTCCAGAGTCCTCTTCTGTTGAAGGAGATTAGTTTCATTCTATCTATAAGAAAAGAATCTGTATTTTAGCATATATTGCTTATGTGCTCTTATAGTCAACACAGAAGAGTTGTATCTTTTTTTTCCTCAAAAAAGTGAGTTTCAGTGGAAAACTGACAAACTACTTAAATGACTCTTCCGAGTTTAAATTAACTTCAGGGCATTCTGCTCTTCTTTCACTGGCTGTGCAATCAGTCGTATACTGATGCAAAGAGCCAAAGTAAATATTGCAATGAAGTGGATAGAGGGAAATGTTTGTTTCTTGCCATCTGCTGCACTTGTTTAAATCTACACATGTTTGGTTAGTAGATGGATCTAGCCGTAGAGTCATGGTCACATACACTTCAGTGACCTTTTCTGCTCTCAAAAAGTGAGCCATCACAGAGAAGCTGAAAGGCTTACCTAATAGAGGAACTGAACTGAAATTTGCTTAGTACACATGTGGTATTGTGATATTTGTCTCTTTTAGATGGGGTCAAGAAACAGATTAAAGATTTCTTTGCAAGTACTGATGCTGTTTATGCCTTGCTATTTTCTGCTGGATAGGTAATACTAACTCCTACTTGGCTTCTTCCTTATTTGTTTCTAAGGCCGGGAACAGACTTGGTTTTCTTTAGCTTTAACTATTCTTTCTTAAAGGTAACTCACAAATATTATTTAAAACAAAAAACAATCATATTTCAATCATCTTTCTCCAGATGTTCTAGGGTACTTCTTTCCTATTTTGTCATCATTTGGAGAAGCACTTGGGAACTCTTTATACAAGTTCTTTTATTTAAAACGTAAAGGACACTTGTTACTGCATATGCCTGAACAAGGGAAGAGCAGGCTGTCTTTCAGCGATTACACTGCACCAAACATGTTCCACGTCTCTGCGAAGGGTTTGGTTCATGGCTGTGTACACTTAAATGCTTGAAACTTTCCAGACCAATGCAATTTGGGAGCTAAAGTTGATTAGAGATGCACATTTACAAAACGTACGTAACAATTTATGTGACAACTGGAATTAAATTCAAAAGATATGTTAAATTGCAGTGAGGAATGCAGTTGTCTAGTGGTGATGGTAACTTTGCTAATATGATACGTTTAGGAACTTTATCAGTTCATACTTGAAAAGATTTAAGATTTTCTTGTTTTCAATTTGCTTTTTTTAATGCAGTGCTGCTGCATAAGCTAAATTTAATGCTCAAACTTGTAGGTGATATCCATCTAATACAAATGAATTTTTTTAGGAATGATTAGGTAAAATAGACTTTTTTTTTGCTAAAACTTGGAGGGAAAAAAATCAGTTTACAGCACTGATTATGCATCTGTAAATGTCTCTGCCAATGTGTCTTTATTTCCATCATTGGAAAATGAAGTCTTTTGAGGATCCATCAAGCAGGGGATTTATTACTTACGTAGTCACCTTTTTTCAGTCATTACTATCATTTTGTTATGGCCTTCTGGAGACTGTTTTGCATAAAATACACTTTATCTTCCACCTCCCAGTAATGTTTTTAATGGGAGTCCTCACTTCAGAAAAGCTCTTGCTGGTGTTGGCTTGGTGTCCTATGGCTGGATTTTCAGAACAGCTGACTGTGGCAAACTCAACTGAAACCAGAGTTGTGTTTTGAGTATGTAACATGGTTAGTAGTTTTGATTATCTTCTGACCACAGCCATCTCAACTGGGGTAGCCAAAATGGACTCGATTTTTTTGTTATATTCCTCAGTTAGATAAGTTGGAGTGAAGGAGAATGTGGGGAAATAGTGATGACTGTGTTGAAAAATAGTCTTTTGTAGCTGATAATTTGTTCTACCAAATAGTGTTACTGTGCTTTTTGTATCTGTTGTTACCATGGAGATAAATATGCGGCAGTATTTTTGGAGCAATCTATGTGCATAGGACCTATTGTTAAATACAGAAGCAAAAAGTATGTGTGCATGGGGTACACACACCAACTAAATAGCACGCTTTACATTCTTGCAAGCTTGTAAGCTTTCACAAAACTGATTGTAATCCAGTTTGATATAACTAACTGATTGCAATCTGGGAATCCAGAGGTAAACCAGGCTTCTTGGCTTATCTTTATTATCCCCTTTACAGGCAGATTTGTGAAGCGTAGCAGTACTGGTGTATTTCAGGTGTACCGGTGAGCTCCCTCCAGTTGTGTTTCTGAGATCTGATTATTTTGTCATGCTTAAAGTCATTATCTGGAGCGCTCATTCTTTGCCATAATGTTTCTGCTCATGCAGGGTGCATTTTCTGGGCTGGAAGCGCTGCTTTGAGTGAGAGCTGCTTGGCACTGTGCCGTGGTGTATGTGGAGCCGCAGCTTTCACAGGGTCAGCGTTAGCATGATGGCAGAATGGGAATGGAAACCATGTTTTAGGATTATTTGCACGTTTTCATCTGACAAAAGCATTAGTGAACTGCTGTTTCTTAGGAAAAAAATCATCTGCCATGGTGTAGAGCTCAGCTTATCCAAATATACACAGACCACGTTACAGGACTGAAGGACTTGATTATATGCACAGTACAATATAAACAGTTCTGGAATGAAGAATGGTATGATTCTTGGAGGTGGAAGCTGGCAGTCCAATTCCCTAGCTTTTATTCATTTTGAAGTTAATGTTTCAATCTCATGTTTTGGTCTTATTTCTCTCTCATCAGCAATTAGATGGGGTCACCTCAGAGCAGTAATTCTTCCCATCCTAAAGTAGCTGTCAGAGATGGTTCCAATGAGCTGCCACTGGAAATACAGATAAAATTTTTTTTTAAAACCTAGATTTTCATTTTAAGTGTATCTATTAGAACTGTGGTGAAGGGTATTGAGAGATGCCTGTATGTATTGTAGACTTGAGGTTGTACCTGGAGAAGGACAGGTGGCTCATGGTGACCAGAGGGTTACATTAGCGTAACTCTGTGCATCTCCTGAGTCAAATGCTGGGCATTATTTGCTTCAGATTTTTAATGGTACCAATAATGAGGCAGCTTCACTGTTAAATCAGGAAAAAAAAAAACTAAGACCTTTTTGCCTTAAGTATTACATTGAAAAGGTCACAGCTATACGTGGAGGCTGAGAGATGCCTGGCAATAATGTCTGCATGTGTATAATAATGGTAATCCAAAGTTCCTTAATTGCGGTACTAATGAAAGCACTGAGTGGGAAAGTCTACTGCGGAAGAAACAGTCATTTCTCAGTGTTTAGGATTCTTGCTTAAAATGCTGTTAAGAAAGTTAGGTATGGCCAGACATGGAGCTGATGACCAGAATGTTGTATTCGCAGCCTACACAGCAGCTGCTAGGTTTTCAAAATAGCTCCAATCTTAACAGCTCCTGTTCTGTGAGGCACAGAGCTCCTGCAGAAGCCTGCCTCTCATTTGGATGCCAAAATGAGATCTGAACTCTCCTGGGAGTCAGATCTTCATGACAATCTGTGAGGACACAAGTTTTGCTTTCTTTCTGCGTGTAACTGCCAAACCATTTTCGTAAGCTTTTCTGTGGCTTTCTTTCCTGAGAGACTATGATTTTGAGTGATTTGTGGTTTAAAACATTACTCTGAGCATTTCTTAAGCTGCCTCTTCACTTCTGTACTTGCTAATGCTAGCAGCCACAATTTGTCATGAATATATATTTTATCATTGAATGAATACTAAAAGGTATGATGGTTTTATCTGCCTATACACATTGATTTCATGTACCTGTACCTGCACATGATAGAAATGTCTGTGTACGTGGAACTTAAGTGTTGCTGTATGCCTTTCCCATCCCATCTATCTTGGTTTAACAGTTGAAGCTTTTGAAAAAATCCCATTCATATCTAAAGATGTTTTCAAGAAGGATGCACACATCTACCTACACTTCCTGAATTTATGCAGTGTTTCCTGAAATGAGAAGAAAGCTGTGTGCTCAGGCAAGAATATATATACCAGGAGCACTAATATGCTCTTCAGGAGCATTTATAAAGATGGAGAAAAAGTTCACTGCCCCCAGGAAAACAAATCTATTTTTTTCCCTTTTGCAGCATCTCCGTTCAAACAAATATACCGAGAAAGCAAATTCAGCAGCAGACGCATAAGCAAATAAATTAATTTTAATGGCAGCTCTTGAGTTGAATTATTTTGCTATTTTAGCATAGGCACCATTAATGTAAATATGTATAAAATTCACATTGTGTCATATGTATATTGTATTCTAAAATGTGAGTTCTTTATAGAAAAAAGAAGGTAATGCAAAACATTTTCTTTCATCCTTCTATTTTAGAACTGCCTTTTGGCATGTTTGAAATGTATGTGTATTTTTCACCTATTAATTTGTTGGAATATAGGAAGGCTCAACTGTATTTTTTTCTGCATTTATCTGCAAGTACTGAGCCCTGGAGTAGCTTTGATTTGCAAATGAAAGGACTACATTACCATTGTCCAGTTGCAGATATATATTTGCTTCCGAGGTTTATGAACTTCTGCTACAAGAAACTGCATCTCAACTGATTAACATCTCTGGAAAGATGTCATCATAAGTCATAGGGTAAACTGGCAGTTCCGTAGTAGCCTGTATGATGCACACTCAGAGTGATTCTGTTCCAAAATATGAAACCTGCCTGATGTTAACCACCAGATGAAGGTAGTGAGCAGAGATGATGACCCTAAGAGTTCCCCATCTCTGCATGAATGATTTCAGTTCAGGAAAGCTCCAGCCTAAGGCTGACCTCAGGAGTTCATGTCTTTGCTGTGACACTGACTATGGAGGGGTATAGAAAATATCTAACTTCCTCTTATTCCCCATTATTTTTTAAAGGCAATAGCAGCACCTTTTTGCCTTTAAATAGACTTAGTCATGCAAAGTGAATATAAGAGTCTTACTCTTTGTGTCAGAGGACAAAAATCATTATCTTTAGACTGAACTTCTGAGAGAAAGTCACCTTTAAAAATGTATCTATTTATGAAAACTTTGACTCCTGCCATGTGTGAGGGGGCATCTAAATATTGCAAGGAGTTGATAATGCAGTATTTTTCTTGCACCTGATAAAACTACAGGCAACTATATTCAACTAAATTAGCAAACAAATATGGAAAAATCAAGGAAACATGGGAAATCACAACTAAAATAAGTCAATTACAAATTTTAAGGCGTGTAATGTCTTAACTTGAATACTAAGATATATAATTAGTAGGTTTTTTTTTAAAGTGTATCTTAAACATTTTTTAATGTGCTTGCTGGCTAAATAATGAGCACGACAGATCTCATCTGGGTGCTGACATGTGACAGCACTGCTCTTCAATGCATTAACTCCTACGGAGTTGACGGTTGAAGTGGGGCAACGTTTCTCCACCGTGGAGATGTCAGGATGTGAGTTACCGGTGCTCTTTGCAGCCCATCTGAAAAATACTTTCTTATGTATCCTTGAATAAAATTTGAAAGAGAAGATTATAATGAATCAAAAAGTTATTTGCAAATACATCTTACTCCTAATCCTTTTGTCCTTGCATACTCGGTTCTCAGAAGGAATTCTTACCCTTCACTCAGCATGCAGAAAGATCGTGAAAAGCTGAAAGATTGTTTGCCAGTATTAAGTGGACCTGAGATTTCTTTGATAGGTGTTTTCCTTAAAGAGAATAGGAGAACCTGGTATTCTATTGTGTGTCAACTTAGTGTCTCAACAGAGGAAGAAAATTTGTTCTCTTTAAATTCAACTTCTGATGATGATCTCTGACTCGCAACCTCAGACCTATATTCTCTTCAAGGAATTCTGTTCTTGTGCTAGTAATGCTTGGGCTGATCTATTGAGTGCCTTTTGGGCAGGCTGGCTTACAGAGTAATCTGTGTTGTGTTGGTGGTTCCTTACAATGATAGTTTGACTTATGGTGCTTTTTGATTCATCATTTTAATGTGAACTAGCAGATAGCCTCCCGAAGTGTTGAAGTGGAATGTAAAAAATTTTTCTAGTGCATCCCTTGAGGAGACAATCTGTGTTTGCATTTCATGTAATTTCTATGCTCAGTAACGAGCACTTTATAGACTTATGAGTTAACTCTCCAACTTTGCTCTTCTGTAAATTAGTACCCGTGTTGTTCCTATTTTGCATGGTGAAAGAAAAGCATTTAAGTATCAATTAGTGTGCCCAAGGTCACTTCAAACATAATGATTGACTTGAAACTAAACTGTTGATCCATTGCTTGAAGTTCTTCAAGCACCTTTATGAATTATCTTTCAAAACGATGATTGGAATCTTACAGCATCAGACAGAGACTTTATAAGTTAACTAACTACCCTGAAAAGCTTGCAGTCTAAGAAGAGAAAATGGAAGGTACACAGAATTACTGAGAAATAGTTACCTGCCTGAAGCCCTGCACAGCCTTAGGCGAAAGAAGGAAGTGTTATCTGCTTTTCAAAGTAATTTCCTTGATACAATTTTCACTGAGTATTTCTACATTCCTTATTTGTCTCATAGCTCAAAGGTTTTTCTGTATTTCAGAAGCTTTTTAAAAGTGATGTACTCTAATGGGAATGGCTTACTTGGGAGTTCATTTTAAATGTAACTTTAAAGGATGAGGAGTGTATCCAAAGATTGACTTATAATATTTATTAATCTGTTGATACAGCCTGTCTTCTGGGCAGGGAGCATTTCTGTGAATAGTAGGAAAATAGTAAGTACCTTTGTGTTCCTATGGGTTCTCTAAGATCTATAAACAAAACCTGTATAATAAAAAAAAAAGTTGGATTTGTGATAAGTTTCAGTGTTCTGTTTTTTATTTTTTTAAATCTATTGCTCAATCAGCATTAACCAGCTAACAGGAACATAGCACTACAGCAGTGAAGCTACCTTTATCTTTGTATTAAGACAAGCTTAGGCATATGGTATGTTGGTATTAGGAAGAGGAGCTCAATTTTTTTTAAAACCACATGTGATGTATTTCTGTGTATTTGATATAAAAACTTTCAAGTTGTTTTTCGTGAAGGAAATTAGTTTTCAGATCTGTGAAATGCTGGAAGGTGAGCGAATAGGAGAAAATCTTATTTGTGTGTATGAATGCAAGGTGTTAGGAAATCACCTTTTGAACTCTAGAGGTTGCTGAGTCTGTGTGAACCACGGTCAATATTAATGCTCTGTCCCTGGTAGAAATCTGAGAAGAAAGGAGTGGTTGCTGAAATCATCAGATAAAAGGATGAGGGTAAAGTTGTATAGCTTTTTCCACAACTGTTGTGATTTACATAGCATAAAGAAAAAGAGAACTCTGTATTCTGGATAAATAGTTAAGATGATGATATAAAATCTTCAAATGTGGTCTCTATTGAAACAGAGCCAATCTATTTTCATTGCACTTATTGCACTAATGTATTCTTATATGAATATTACAGGCTTGATTGCTTCTTGAGTTTGACACATAGCTATGCAACCCTATGGCCCCCTAATTCAGCTCTCTTAATTCTCAAAGATTATCAAAGGAAAATTCTGGATGCTGATCAAGTATTATGTGGGAGTATTCTTTAGGAAGGAGATGGATATAAGGAACAGCTAAATACTGAGTATGGAAATTCAGTCTTCTTTGGCATCAGTAGGGAAGGACTTCTTCAGTCTATAACTGTGGGAATTTGGAAGTTAAGAAAAAGGCAGCACCATATTATATTCTGAAGAATCTGATAGAAAAATCAAAGCTTACGTGCTGACCACGGAAACTATCCCTCAAAAATGTCAGAAAAAATGCTTTTAATGCTAGGCTGAGGTTGTAAACAATTCATTATATCAATGGCATTTTGTTAGGTTGAGCCCTGTTTCCTCATCCTAGGCTAATAATGTTGGTGATTTAAAAAATAACAAAACAATTAACTGAGGACAAAAGCAATTGTTCCCTATGGACAACAGTATAATTTGAAACAAAGAGACTTGCACAAAAATTTTCTGTTCGTTTCTTTGGGAACTGGAATTGCTGTGTGGATTGCTTCAGATGCTCCTCAGCACGTCAAACACGGTGTGCCAGCTCACGATGTCACCTCGTGGGTTTTAAAGGCTTATTGTGGAGTTAGATTTGAGATAGGGAAAACGTTTCGGTGAAGAACTGGGGCCTATTCTGGATTATAAAAGAAATTTCTTGTTTCCTTCGAATAATGGCTCTAAATGTGAATGGAATATTTCAGTTTATTGTTCTGATGACAGGTCTCTTGGGGTGCGAGCGCCTTTGTGCTTGGCATTATCTTTGTGAAATATCAAGTAGGAGAAGGATAGAGAGAATGCCTGTATCTGTGTGCTTCAAGCAAGTGTTATTAGATGAGGTCTAGGTTGTCAGTGGCAGTCCCTGGGAAGAGGGAAAGCTGCTTTTGCTGTTTTGCTCAGGGAATGAGTAGTGCTCTTAAAGCACACGGCTCGAATCTCCTTCTGCACATAACAATAAAAATGCAGGTTATGCTTTGAGTGGGGGTAAAATTAGCATAAAAAGAGAAAAAAATGTGGTATTATACAAGTTTTCTGCAGTACAAAGTATCAGAAGACTTTTTTTCAACAGTTGTTAAAACGTGTGACTAATGTTTCTATGTTCCCCTCAAAGATACGATGCATTTGGAAATGGCTGTTGCACAACGTTGAGTGAAGCAGAGGTGCCATTTTCTATTAACAAGCAATCTTAATTGTTTTTACTTCTGTAACGTTTCCATTTGTACACGTGTTCAGGTGTGTATCCCATTTTTGAACACTAAAAATCTCAAAGTTTTCCCTAAAGGTAAACCACCTTGTTTTTTGCCTGGTTTAGTTTTGTGCTGTGCAACGTTCTGAGCAAAACGTGTTTTATTTCTGAAGTTAGTACTGCAGTTATATTCATAAGGTGTAGGAATAGAAACGTACGTTAAATCCCTCTGAAAATCAATGGTGTTTGTTGTCGTCATTGCTGGAAGAAATTTCTTTCTCCTCTCCAGTCTGAGTTGAGGCTAAAAAGTGAACTTATAATGTTACTTATCTGCAAGTGACCTTGTGAATAATTTCTTTGTCTTTCACTGTTTCAGTTATGTTTTTTGTGGTTAATATTAATTCTTTATACTGTGTTCTCTAATCATATTCTTTTTGAAGCATGCAGCAGGAGCTGTAACTTCTGCCTTGCACTCCTGAAATGAGTTTGCTTATGTCCTTCTATAGTGATGCTTCCACATTCTTATATTATAGCTACCTCATTACTTCACTGAAGCATTCTTATACTAAAAGTAAATATTTTTAAATATATTACTAGGAAAAATGCTCAAGCTTCCTCCATTTTAAAAAGCTGTGCCTTTGAAGAACTTACACCTGAGTAGCTTTAATGAAACTCAAGGTAGAAAAGGACATGATTCCTTGAAAATCAGCATATCTGGCAGAACTCTAAGATTAATGCACCAAATCCCTGGGAGGAAGCGGAAGCTTTCTCATTAACCACAGTGATTTGGGATAGAAGCCACAGGAAGAGAAGTAGTCAGTAATGATGTGTAAAGGTGGATATATAAATGGTCGCTAATGAGCATTCTATGAAAGTTTTTTTTTCAGCAGCAAAGTGGTTGTGCTGGGATGAGTGAACTCTTAGTGTGCAGTGCAGTAATGGTCACTGAAAGTAGTACTTCTCCAGACGACCTTCATACTATTTCAAGCAAGCCATTTACTTCCTAGGGATAAGATTAGTTTATGGAAGCTAATTTGAAGGAGTGTTGGATTACGCTGGTGAAGAAATGTGGCAAAATTGATTTTTGTTGTTAAAAAGTATCAGTGCATTAACTGGGAATCATCCTGCAATGTGAAAGAAGGTTTAGCAAGAGAAAATCGGGCAGTGTTTCTTCAGGTGGCGCTTTTTTACTTGATATTTTTTGTTGCGTGGAAAGCACTGAGCATGTTTTTGCATACTGGTTTATTGATGTAGTTGCTGAAAGATGGAGTGCCGCATTTACAATTCTAATTCTATAAGTTTTATTAGTTACAGGGAAGTTGCATTGATTTCAGTACGTTCTGAGGATGTAGAGTAGTTCTGAAAACTAAGACTCCCTTCCTAAGGAGCCAAAAATACAGGCTGAAAGCACTGCTGGGAACATTATTTGGAAAATTTGGATTAGAGATTTTAAATAGTACGTGATACTACAATCAGTCTGAATGAGAGACAAATTGTAACTTAGAATGCTCATGCAAGTCTCTGGCCTTACTGTCATGAATTGTTTGTGAAGGTGTTTGCACTTGGAAACAGGTTTGTGACTGATAACTCCAGGCTGCTTTTCATGTAACTACAAACTGTGCTACAAACGGAAATGGGGAAAAAATGATTACATCCAATAGGGTAGCAACTGTAAGGGTACCGTTGTATTAAGTGACTTAATGAATACCGATCTTGAAGCAATAAATCAACAATGAAACAGTCTACACTAATCAAGTAAGCAAAATTTTACAGAGACCTAAAATATATTAAATAAGCACTTCAGCCAAGAAGTGCCTACGAATTTTCTTCTTTGATCTGGTTATTATTCGTGTAACATCACACTAGCCTTTGATCTGGTTATTATTTGTGTAACATCACACTAGCCTATTTCTCTTCTGCATTTTCTCTTTTTTTTGTTTTTGTCTGTTTGCTTTAAGTAAAGAACTTGTTGAGTTGTGAACAATCAATGTTAAATCCTGTGCCATTGCTGGAGGGAGGATTTTCTGTAAGATCATCAACAAGAAGGTTGTTGTGAGAGCTGTGAGTGGGGAATGGCAGAGACTGCTGCAAGTAGGCAGTGGCTCTGTGCGGGTATGTACAAGTGAATGCAGGGCTATATAGGTCTGCATTTATACATTCCTGTGCACGTGCTTTTGTGTGTACAGGTCACACTAGTGCATAAAAATAGAGAAAAAGGAATAAGGGAGTCATATATCTCTACATCTTGAGATTATTATTGATTTCTTAGACGAGTATCTGTTTGACACTGTAAATATTTAATAGAGAAATTACAATTTGTATGTTACAGGTGTAATTCTGGTGTCACTTTCTGCAGGATTATGTAAGTGCTCTTTCACAGTCCAAGTGCAGTTGGGTCAGTTTAGGCTCTGAGCTTACAGACATTCACATGTATATAGACAGGCGTAATTTCAGGAAAGCATTTACAATGCAGAAACAACAACAGAAAGCCACTTGCCCACACCTTTGCAAGGTGCAGATCGTAACTTACTCCATATGTATTTGCACACCTTGGCTTTCTCCTATTTCAGTTTGCACAACTGTTTAATCCTTTTTTTCCTCTTAAAGATTTATGTTTCATCTAGTTTACTTACAAATGAGATTGGTAAACCTCCGGATCAGAGGGAGGTGATGTGTGTTGGGCATTTTTGGGCCACGCTTGCATTTCTGTTTGAGTTGCCTGAGAATCCATCACTGAAGAATCAATACCTACCTTTTACGTTTCTCAATTTATGCTTGCCGTTTTTCAGATGTGGAAAATAATACCAGTGAGACTTCTGTAGCTGATTAAAGTATTCAGAGGTCTTCAGTATTTGACTCTTCCCTTTATTTTGGGAATAGATGGATGCTTTCGCATCATGAATCATTCAGCTCTGCTTCTGCAGTCTCTGTACTTTTTCTGAGATCAGAAACATGCCGTTGACCTGCTTCTTGATAGTTCCACAACAGCAAACTTGATTCGTAACAGCAGGAGTGGGGAAAAAAAAAAAATAAAAAGAGCTACCTCAGTTTTTCAGACTGCTTGTCAAAGCTGTGAGTAGCAGGTGAAGGTCTGCATTGTCCGCTAGCAGAATGAGGAGGATGGAAACACATTCATCTTGATGGTGACTCAGAGATGGACTGTCTTTGCATTAACGAAGTAAAAGGATGGGATATAGCTGCAAGGAGTAATTATGCCATGCAGCTCAACAGCCTGGCTTTTCAGACTGTGCAAGATGTAAGAAACCATCAGGAAGAAATCCAGTACAACAAAAGTCTTATGCTTGAGCTGCTGACAAGTATCTACTTCAGTGTCTTGACGGGGCTGGTTTACTGAGAGTCCAGCAGTAAGATTCACAAATCACATTGGTACAAGCCTCGTATTTGGCCATTGCTATCTCTGATTGTAAGATGCTCAGGGAATGCCTTAGGGTAGGTGAGGATTGATGTAAAGAATTTTGGCATTAATTTTCTTTAGTTAAACAGCATACTGGAAAAAAAAAATAACAGTGCAGTAAAGCAGCACTGAACTAATTTTTGTGTTATCCCAACCCTATTTATATTAAGAAATAGACAAATGCAATAGGCTTATTCTGTATTATTGTGGGTTTTTTTAGTTCTTATTATCAGTTCTATTACAGCATTTACATTCAGGATTACTGCTAGGTAACAACTTACAAGCAGAGCTGATCTTCACTTGTCCAGACTGCAAATCTAGTTAGCTCAAATTGCATGCCAGTAGAAACGCATCCAAATTTTAACTGTAGCTTGCAATAAATAAAGGACAAACCTTGTTGGTGCAGGCTCCAGCATGGTAGAGTCTGATAGTACCTTAAATTTAAACCTGTAAATGTTGCACTTCTATACTTTACAAAGAACAAAAAATGGTTTTATTTCTTTAAAAATGATGTTGCTGGGGAAAAAAGGCCATAAGCAGTTAATAGAGCAAGAATTGTTCATACTGAAACTATCAGTCTTTTGCGCACTGACGTTGATGTTAGTGTCAGTTGACAGTGAGCTTTTATAGTCAATCTATTGAAGTACAAAGGGCCATGTTTTGAAAACTGTCATTAAAATGCCTCTGGTTTGTAGAGCAGCACATCCTTTATTCACTTATAATGGAGTTTGCCATTACAGATGAGACAGGGCAAATGTTGAAAATGTTAGCATAAGAGGAAAAATGGGATGAAGTGCTTTTATTCTTGTTAATCCTTTTGTTCTTTCCAAATTACAAGCTCATCTTAAAAAACAATGGTTCTCTCAGTTTGGTTAATTCATTTATATGATTTTTATGATCAGAAGTTTTACTGCTTTCCAGCATGGTCTTTCAAATGGGTTTCAAGCAAAGCAAAGTTATCTGTTAATTTGAGTAATGCAGCCAAAAACTAATCACTTGGAAACTGCGTGCTACCACTGCTTTGCTAATTGCCACAACATATTGATTGGCCTCATTTATCACACCAAATAATCTTGAGAAGTAAGCCCTTTTTGTTGTCCCCCAGAGTACAATCCAGATTAAACTCTAGTTGAAATTTGACTATCCAAATTTTCTCTCTACAATGGCATCTCTGTAGTTCTTCTGTGTTGCCTGACTTCATTTCCAGTCCCTGTACACTTCCCTTTTCTGCCTAAGCCATGCAGACTCTTCAGCCAAGTGAAACTTGTGCCCTACCTGTCTGATGCTTTGGAATTGCCTGCTCCTGCTCTCTTAAGAAATGGCTCTTAAAAAGTGACCAGCGCTGGTGGACCCCAAAGCTTCAAAAGCAGTTTCTCAGGGGACCTTTCTGACTAGCTCCTTAAGCAGCCTGAAGTCTCCTCTTCCCTTATCTAATGCTGAAGTTGTTTTGGCAGTTTTCTTCTATCGAGTTTTTAATCTCAACTACTTTATGGTCACTATGGCCAAGACAGCCACTAGTTGTCGTTTTACCCACAAGACCATCTCTGTTTTCAAGCAAGAAGCCCAAGAGGGCACCTTTCCTAGTTAGCTCCCTTAGTACCTGTACCAGGAAGTTGGCTTGAGTGTGACTCAGGAATTTCCTGGACCTGTTTGTTCTGCTGTGTGGTATTCCCAGTTAACGCTTGAGAAGTTTAAAGTTGCCTAAAAGAGCAGCTGATCTAGAGAGTTCCCTTATGCTTCATAGCTCCTTTTTTTTCTTCTATTATTTTTGGCATTTTCTTCACAGATGTTCTAGTTAGGATGATAGAAGTTCAAAACAGAAAGATACTATGAACGCTGAGTGGCTATAGCTTGCTTGAGTTGAATTTTAATTGCTGATCGAATAGCGGAGGACTTTCTCTTTTCTAAAGATGTTTCTTCTTGAGTTCCTCAACAGAACTGTTGTGCTTTATGTGAAGTATCCATACGTTTACTAAGAACATGAGAGCCTTTCAAAGTGCAAAGCACATGCAAGTCTTAAAGGCTTGTTTTCTTTTTTTTTTTTAAAGACACATCTGTTTTCCAAAAGTTAACTTATTTTCTTTGGTCTTTTGGTTGGCTTTTACCTTCTTACATTTTCTTGTGTTAGAAAAATAGGTTGGCTTTCAAACTCTTATGGTCAGTTACTTCAGTCTGGATTATTGACTTTCTTATTCAGTAGGTTTTTATACAGCGTTATGGATATATAAATTTGGAGGGGAATGAGGGTAATTCTTTATCTTTCTTTTCCTTTTCTTCTTTTTTAAAATTCATTTGTAAATGATCTTGGTACAGTTGGATGGAAAGAAAATACTTAAGGAAGTGCTAAAAACATCCAGTTTGTGCAAGAAGAGGTTACCAAACTTGTCAGTACCAAGGTTATTATGTGTACTTGAAGCAGATTTATGGCATGGTGACAAAAAAAAAAAAGATAAGAGGACTTAATTTTGGAAATTTGTATTCTAAAAGTCTCTTAACCTTGATTATTTTGTGGATGCATAAAGGACCATGTTGAGCTGCCCTGATCGTATTAGTGAACTGTTCAAGAAGGTGTACCATCCCCACGCTGTAGTCAGCCTCCCTGTATTGCTAACAATGGACAAGGAGAAGGCTGAGGTATGCAACAACTTTTTTTGCCTCCGTCTGTACTGGCAGCTACTCTTCACACACCCCTCAAGCAGATGGATGGTAAGGTGGGGACTGGGGGAGCAATGCCCATCCCACTATAAGCGAAGATCAGATTTGTGACTGCCTGAGCAATGTTAGTGTTCTTAAGTCTGTGGGTCCTGATGAGATGTATCCCAGAGTTCTGAGGGAGTTGGCTGATGTAGTCATCAAGCCACTCTCAATGATACTTGAGAAGTTACGGCAGTCAAGTGAAGTCCATGGTGACTGGAAGAAAGACAGCGTTACGCCCATTTTTAAGAAGAGTAGAAAGGATGATTCAGTGAACTACTGACCTGTCAGCAGCATCTCTGTGCTGGAGAAGATCGTGGAATAGTTTATCCTGGATCCATGCTAGGTGCATGGAAGAGGGAGGTGATGCAAGACAACCAGTATGGCTTCACCAAGGACAATTCCTGCCTGACCAACCTAGTGGCCGTCTATAATGGTGTAACTGCATTGGTGGACAAGAGAAGAGCCATTCATGACATCTGTCTGGACTTCAGTAAGGTCTTTGATGTGGTCCTCCACAATATTCTTCTCTCCAAATTGGAAAGATATGGATTTAGTGGGTGGACTGTTCAATAAGACAAGGAACTGGTTGTGAGATCATAACCAGAGAATGGTGGCTAATGGCTCATTGTCTGGATGGAGATCAGTGACTAATGGTCTCCCAGAGAGGTCAGTAAAGAGACTGATGCTCTTTAATATCTTTAGTTACATTAACTTTTGGGATCGAGTGTACTCTCAGCAAATTTGCAGATGACACCAAGCTGTGTGGTATGATTGACATGCTGGAAGGATGGGATGCCATCCATGGGGACCTAGACATGCTTGAGCAGCAGGCCCAGGAAAACATCATGGGGTTCAACAAAGTCAAGTGCAAGATGTTGCACCTGGATTGTGGCAACCCCCACAATCAATACATACTGGGGAACGTAAGGATGGAGCACAGCCCTGCCATAAAGGACCTGGGAGAAGTGGTGGATGGCAAGCTGGACGTGAGCCAGCAGTGTGCCTTTGCAGACCAGAAATATCTTGGTCGCATCAAAAGAAGCAAGGCCAGCAGGTTGATGGTGACAATCGTGCTCCTCTATGTAGCAGCTTCACAAGGATGAAGAGTAAGGAACTGTTTTTACATGCTTTGCTGAGTCAAGTCTGAAACCGCAGTGTAAAAGCTGTCCTAAAATCAACTTGACTAACAAGAAAAGTAGTGCAAAGCGAATGTAGGCAGTGCTTCACTTTCACCATCTATGAGCTTAGGGGAGGCAAAGGAAGGCTTCCAAGGCCATCTCATGCATTTCATTTCTCTGCAGCTGTGCAAAGACACCCATGAGGCCAACCCCAGTCAAAGCAGGCTCTTGGGGGCCAACCAGGCATAAAACAACTCCAAAATAAATGCTGTACAAAGCCTTCTAAAAGCAAGGAAGCTGTCTGTTAGCCAGTAATAAAGCCTAGTGGGCCTATACTTCTGTATAGAACATGCATCTTGTTCATTATATTAATTTTGTGGTCCGTCTGAGTTTGTTAGTTCATTGCAACTTGCAGTGTAAATTAAAGCTACACACAAACTAGACTGGAACTGTTTAGGAATAACTTCAGTGTATGTATAGAAATAAAGCCTTATCTTTCACATCACACACCCTTCAGAAGAAATGCTATTTAATGTCAGTCATAACTGACTTAGTGTTGATATCTAAGCATGTTTACTTGGATTTATATAGATTATAAAACACTTCAACACAACATGAATTAAAGATAGAATGCTTATGCTTCTTGATCCCGGTTGGTTTTGTAGCTCGTTGAATCAGTAAGTTGGCATTCATCGTTTGTCTGCGAGGAAAGTGAATGCAGTCTCTCACTCAGCTTGTCCTAGAATGACTCTGGGAATTGAATACTTTTTCAGCTGCAAAAGGGTATTGGTGTGTAGGCTGCTGTGTTCACGTCCACCATCTATCGAGCCTTTTCTCTGCCTTCTAGTGCTTTTCATTGCTACAGAACGTATGAAATGGGTCATAGTGCTTGGTTTTCGACTAGGTAGACCTTACTGCTCTAAGTTGTCATTCAAATTTGAGAAGATGATAGGTTCGGTCTCTAAAGCTTCAGCATTTTTCTCCATTATTCTGGCCAAGAACTGGGAAATAAGTTATCATTTTACTCCATTTACAGAGAAATTACTGCCTGCAGTTCTGAATTCTTGCAAATGGTAGTTCATTTTCAGACTCAAAATTATAGTAAAAGCATTGAGATGTAAAATTTGGCCCATTTTCAACTCAGCCCTCTTCATATTTTATAATTGGTCTAGTTGAGGGCTTCTGAAACTTTCCATGCTTTTGTGGCTGTAGAGACGGCTCCTGTGTGCGTCTCATTTGGACTTATGCCAAATGTTTTGTTTTGTCGAGCAATGGAATACTGTTTGGAGATTAAAAAAGGAAATGAGGAATTTATTAATATCATCTATTTCAAAGATGTGCTGTCCACTGGTATATGCCAAAATGTCATTAAAAATCTGCTGTGAGTTCACTACAGATCTTTTAAAAATGTTTAGGTTTTGGAATTTAGATATTATTGATAAGGTATTGATTTGGGTTTAAGGATGTGTAGTACATCTATTAATGTTGATTTGGTCAATTTTTATCACTGACTGTATTTCTCGTGTATTAAATACTCTGTGTTCATGTCTATCAGCTGTGGGCAGTTTTCTGTTCGTGAACCTTTTTATGCTGTCATGTCAAATGTTTTCCATTTTCTGTATACTGAGACAAAAATCTATAGATCAGGTTCTCTTCCAGGTTCCATAATATACCGGGGAAAAGGTATTGCTTGCTGACACCCATCTGGCTAAGAACATAGCAAAAATCATTGTCTGAGTTACCAGGCTGTGAGCAAAATGCATTTCATACTGTTAACAAACTGGCTGCTATTGACATCTCCATCTAAAAATGTAATACCGTAGGAGATAAAGGTGTTATTTCTGAGAGAGAGAAGTCTAATCTTAGCTCTCAAATGACACCTATCCATGAAAGAAGTGAAGGGAGTCAGCTGCTTTGTTAGCTTTAATATTTTAATTCAGGTAGCTTGTCTGATCTGACCTTTGTCCTTCACCATAAATAAAACTTCACTGATGAAGAGTCTCAAAGCTCAAGTAACTTTGACTTCAGATACTAGGGGTTTGTTTTTATTGACTTCTCAAGCATAAATTTTTCATGTTTAAAATGTTTTTGTATAACCGGGTTGTATAGGAGACAAACTGTGGTCAGTATGTCTATTTTGTTTTAGCATCCATGCTGCAGTTCAACATTAGGCTGTCATGACAGATATCTTTTTGCTTTCTTTCCTTTTCTTTCTTCATTCGTGCTTCAAATTGTGGACAACTACTTGTATAGTGACCAAAACTACTGAAGTATGCCTTGGGATTTTTTTCTTGTTTGAAGCTGAAAATCTCCTTGAACTTCATTATTCAAATTTCAAGGGGATTCTGCACCAAAGAGGTGTTGTGTATATGATGCCTTTTTTTCCTTAAGGAACAACTTTTTGTTTTAAAAGTGTGACTTTTCTTTTTCTCAGTGAGGGATCAACTTTGTGAGATTCAGAGCTGATAATTTTTATATCGTAGGCCTTCACTTAACAGGCAGTAAAAATGAGTTACTCGTGTTTTGCATTGCCGTGTCTGTTTCAAAGTTCTCATTTTCACTTGAAGTGACTCAGAAGCTCTGGGTCTGGCCAAGGTGTGCTCAGTGTAGGACAACTCGGTGCAATTGCTGGAGCTGCTCTGTAATTCTCAGCCATGGCAGCACACTCTGTGACACACACTTAAAGCACTCGATTTGATGGAAGGCTTCTGTGTGTCGTTTTGGTTTAAGACTGCTGTTCTCAGTCCTCTGGGGAAATTGCAGGTCAACACTTGATGGCAAATGGTCAAAGTAACTGTGTTTCAAGGCACTAAGTACAACTTCTATCCTCTGAGGATCTTCATGGACTTAAAGCATCAATTTTCTGAGTAAACAAAATGTAAAGCAAACTGCAATGCAACTCCCCCAAACTTACATCCTGTTTGGAACACTGACAGTGCTCAAAGGGTTCTCTAACTTGGTCCACCAGAAAAAGGTACCAATATCCGGAATAATTCCTTGATGAAGCAAAATTTAGCTGCTTGTTTTTTACTGGGAAAAAAACCCACAAAAACAAACCCAAAGTCTTTGTAATTCAGAAATATTTTGCCATTTATTATGATTAAATTATTCTTTAAACAAGCACAGTAGTGAATTGATAAAATAATGGTCTTCAGAGCTCACTGAAAGTCTGGCAGAAGGATCAGAATATGGAAACTACGTAGTCAAAGATTCCTGTTTATAGTTGGATTTATGTCTGATTCGGTAATAGAAATTTTGATGAAAAATTCTGTAAATGTTACTGTGCATAGACATACACCATTTAAATTGCTCCTACAACAACTGTATCTTGCAAGTGCCTGCGTTTTTTTTCTTTCCACATTTTCTGTTTAAAAGCTGTGGGAACAAATTAGGTTTTTTGTTCCCAGGTAGAAATAAACATGTCAGATGTTACAGCAGCAATCCATATAAATAATTTGAGCTCACATTATACGCGTTTCCATACAGGACAGAACTATGATGACTGCTTTTTGTCTCTATAGTGAAAAGGGTTATTCTAGCTGATTTTTACAAATCATCCATTTTTAATATGTTTAATTTATTCTCTTTTAATATTGCTTACAGATTTTCAGCTCTGCTGCTGTTGCTGATAAGCAGCTACTTGAGACTGGGGAGTGGTTGCATCAGCAGAAACTGTGAAATTCGTTATATACACAACTAAAATGAAATTGGAAAGTATGTACTTTTATGTTGGCTGCAGGAAGTGGAGCATTTACATGAGCTGCAGCATTTTTTTAAATGATTTTTTAATAGAAGATGGAATGAGTTACAAAAATCCTGTTCATTCCTTAAGACAATTGTAACTGTTTTTCTTGACATATGAATACATGGATGAAAAATAGGACAAACAAAACCTGGAATTTATTGAGAGGAAAGAACAGAGTGATTTGACACTGAAATTATTCTGGGGCTGATCTTTAAGAACCTTCTGGGGGAAGAACTTGCTTCTAGATTTGAAACAGAAATGTTTCAGCCAATTTTAAGATCTGTTTCTTGGTAGTACCAATTCATTTCAGTTCTTTGTGTTTCAGTGGGAATGCAACCATGCTTCCTACAGTGTTTATCAGTGATAATGTTTCTAAAATGCCAGTGTGATTCTGAACTTTTTATTTAGAGCAGTGTCTTTTGTCTTGGATTCAGTGTGTTGTGACAACTGGCATATTGTTTCTGAATGGAATGTAGTTTTTCCCATTGCTCTAGGATGGAGGTGAATTCTGTTTGTAGCTGTTCCAGACCACTTGTATCAAATTCCTTTTCTTGACTGAAAGAGTTTTTCAGCTAATGACTTCTGTTAATTATCTGCCTGATACAGATCTTGATCGTCTGACCAGAATATCTTATTAAAACAGCACAAAAGTGAAAACAAAGCTTTTCTACCAACAGTTACTTTGGAAGTTTCTTAATGCTATTGAACTACTCAGGCACAAACTAATTGCTTCTGTGCTGAATAACATGATATGCTGAACCAAATTAGTCCCTTCTATAGCTCCCATTAACAGTGAAATTACACTCCATTGAAGCTGATTGGGTGCAACTGGAGTTAGAAGTTAAGATCTACCTTTTAGGAATGTATTAAGGTTTTGTGTTGGTCTCAGCAAAAAGATTTCAGTTGCTCTGCTTTCAGATAAAGCATCAAATAATTTTTACAAGGAGTTTTCTTGGTAATTTTTGTTTTCAGCATTCTGGATATGTTCTTGCCTTCCTTTGCTATAGGATCATTGTGTTAAGCTGGCTACCTCAGCACATAAGAGGTTATCTGTAGAAGTGCAGAGCTGTGTGTGGGAAATGGTTGGAATGTATGCAGGAGGAATAAGAGTGGACACTACTGGAGTTTCTGTTCTTCTGTTTGCTTTGACCAGCACGTGGTCAGGTTACCTGTATGTCAGCATGCAGGCTTTTGTTTAGGTCTTTTAATGCTGTTGATCTATCACGGTTTAAATTCAGTGCAAATAAAAATGGGAGGGATAAACTTGTCTTTTTGTGTGAATTAAACCAATGGCAGCACTACTGGAAGTCATGTTCAGTGCAGTAGCAGAAATGAGATGGCAAACACTTTCTGTTCTTCCCTGTGCTCCATCTATTTTCATTTAAAATTGTTTTTTTGTGCTGACGCATCTTATTCTATAACAGGAGCACATCCAAATATACAACAGTGCACCTGGGTAGTGGCTATAATAATACACAGCATTGCAGAGGTTAATCTATATTCAATGCTGACATTAAAGTCAAGCCTCCTTTGTGAAATGGATCAGGGAACTGACAAAGTACACCTATTCCTTCCCCTTTCTCAATACAGTCTGGTAGTGCCCTTTGCCCAAAGGCAGACCAAGCCAGGAATCCCTTTCCAGCCCCAGGCAGGCAGCAGTGAGGATTCAGGTGAGATATCAGTGGGATTTGCCTGGCAGTATGTGGGTCCTGAATTCTGTCACCTTTGCTGAAAACACAGCAGTTAATTTGCTTTGTGAATAGTGCTGTGACAGTTAATGGGACGAGTAAGATGGCATCCAGCACAAAAGCTGACAAAATCTGATTGTTAAATACTAGTCAGTACATTAAATCTCATCTCTATAAAGTGTGAGAAGGGAGAGAAATCCCTTGTACGATACGGAAGGATATTACAGAAGGCAGATGCCAAGGGACTTTCATAAAACTTCTGTGTTCTGATGTATTTTTTTAGTCAAACTGCGATTTCTGTCTACCCTTCATTATGACAGCTGCAGTGTGTCAAAGACCTTAAATCAACAAGAAGCAGTAGAGCACCTTACTCTGGTTGGCAAAGCTTCTGTTAAAGTCACTGCTTTAGAGATGGCTTCCCCATCAGACCATCTGGCGTGACTGTGTTGAGACTTTTATTTTTGTTTGCAAATTTGATGACATCTTGTCTCAGCAGAAACAAACACACTGATAGGAAATTAAGTCAGTGCCGATGTGGAAGTTTTGTAGGTATGATGAGGAGGAAAAAAGGACTGGAAAAATTGGAAGCGTGAAAGAAAAGTAAGATCCTAATTATCAAGAGGAACATTGGAAAGGGTGAGCACTGAGTACTGAGGACAACAGATAGAAGCAGAGCGAGTGTGATGTGGCACAGTGAGCCCAAATGACTTCATTTGGAATGTTGATAAAGGTGCCTTTGTAAAAGGCACAGAACAGTAATTAATTCTCTTCATGAGTAGAACTTATTCTTGGAAAGCAGTACAAAGTTAATTTTCCCTCAGAGTTTTCAGAAATGATTTATTTTCCCTTCTTGTGTCTCTACCCCTGCTTACTTGTCACCTGTTATAAGTCTGGAGAGCAGACATGCAAAACTCTTAGATGCCATCAGTATATTGTTCTGTAATCAGTAGAAATGAAGTTTGAGAAATATAGACTAACGTTTTTGTTCTTTTTGTTTCTAACCAAGGCTGTTTCTAACCCAAGATATGTATTCACAAAGATGTCGTTTCTTTTTAACCCTTCACTAGTAGCAGGACAAAAAAAAAATCTCAGTTTAACTTTTCTTCAGGATTGCTCATTTTCATTTCAAAATTGCATCGGCATCTTGTCATCTTAATGTAAAGCTTATAATCACTTGGGTGCAGGCCTTCTGAACTCATCTTTGAAAAATGAGGGCATATTTCAGCTGCTGTTTTCATATCATTTCATATGCCTTTATTCATCTCTGACACTTGTTCGTGCAGTGCTACTATTTTTCTTATGCTTGAATAATAGCACATCATTTCTGTTTTGCTTCAGTGTGCCACATAAAATGTGAAAAGATGAAGTATGCTGCTGTCACACCATGAAAAGAATATTTTGATTCCGAGGAAGCACAAGCAATACATTCCCTTTGCAATAAAAAAAGCGTCCTACCTCAAAGTAGCTAATCAGTTTTTATAGCGTGTTAACAGAATATGTAACTTGAGTAAGGATGCAACAGTAAATCAGATGAAGTAATTATATAAATCGAAGCATCTTCTTGAGAAGTGGGACAACAAGTTGTCTGAGAGCGTTGTTTATTTAATACCAACTTAATATTACAAGAGCAAACAGTAAGACAGGTAAAGTACATCATAATATTAATTATATGGATTCATCCTAAGGTCTGTAATAAATGTTCACTTACTGCTTCTCTTCAAGGAAATTGTTGAAATAAGTTAAAGCGTAACATCTTGAATTATTCAGAAGTATCTGAATTACGATGGGCAGATCTAAGTGATACCCAGAAGAGCTTTGATATTCAAACAGCACAGAGCCATCAGTTCTCTAAAAGTTTTTTTTTCTTTTATTTTAAAGAATACTTAGCAGAGTAGAGATTTCAGTTATTCCTTCATGCACGTGTTTTTAAAACTACAAGCTACCGTGCTGTGGTTTTTAGAACAAAAAGAAAGTACTCGTGCTTTGTGTTTAGTGGCATACGATTTTCTTCAAAAATAAAAATAAAAAAGAACCCCACAACGAATAAATCCAAAGGATCTCCAAAATATTTGAGGTGAGGAAAAAGGACTGAATAAAAATATTACTACGTTTCCCTTAGATCAAGAGTTATCCAACAGCAACCTGTATCTGTTGCTTTCAAGGTGATTGGTTTCCATGGCATTGTCTTGAGCCATTTGATTTAGTACAACTCTGTCTAAGCAAGCAGTTACCTTTGAACAATTCTTCTTAACCTCCGTAAGAGTTACTATGAGTAAAATACAACAGTGTTAAATCTTATGATGATGATATTCAGATTTTTTTTCATGAAATTGGCAAATAGTAGTTATTCCTAGCATTTATTGCCTGCTGATCTTCATAGCTATTCAGACTACTTAAAGCAGAGTTACATATGCCTTCTATATGCCAAAGCCTTGAAGGAGAGTTTGCAGATTAACATAAATGAGAGCACTGAAGCAGAATACGTGAAAATAACGGTAACACAAAGAACTCCTCCAGCTGCTGTTCCTTCTCTCCAGTTCCTGTAGGAGAACTCCAGTAGCTGGAGCACAGACACCTTCCCAGCACCACTGGGTTAATTCTGCTGGGCGCCTAATCTGGAGTATAAATTAGCTTGGAGAAGATTTTATCTTCTTAAAGTTAATAATACTGGAGAGTGCGTTACAATGGCAATAAGAGTTGTTCAGGTGCTCTTGTTGTGAATCAACATCGAGAGGAATTTTGACAAGCGTGCACTTTGAGAATTGTTTTAGCGACTTCATCCTCAATTTGAGTTCATGCTACAGCACTTGTCTGTGTGCCAGCTAAAGAAAAACACTCATCTGTTGCTTGGCAGTGGAGGAGATTTTTTTTTCCTTGAGGCTCAATCAAGAAATCTGTGAAGAACAGGATTTTATTTTTCTGGGATTAGGGAAGTTGTTGTTTCATTTATGTAAAAAAAATACAGTTTAATTTCTTGTGGTGTTAGCTGACTGTGTATAAGGAATGCAAATGAAACAGGTGAGATTAAATGCAAATTTTGGATTGTTTTGGTTAGCAGTTTGGCAGGAAAATTTGCAAATACTCAAAAAAATGATAGTGTTAATGCTGGAAGTGATGCGAGGTTGAATTATAAAGAATCATTGCACAAAGTGAGACTCATCATTTTCAAAGGTAATATGAGGAATAGGAAAAGAAATAAGGTAATTTAAATTTGAAAGGCGATGAAATGAAATGCATCAAAGTATGACTAACAAGGTGTTCTAGTGAGATGTAGTTAAGCTGGATGCAGTGTGCTTGTAAAAGAAAGAGATTTAGTAATGGAAATGTTCAAAACTACATACAAAATAAGCAAAAGATTCTAAATGGAGCTCACGTTTGGTAACAATATTTTCAATGTTAAAACTATTAGGCATTTAATTATAATTTCTTTAATTTTAACCTGCTTCCTGCGTNATCGTCTGTTTTGCTGTTATAATGTATAAGGTAATATGTTGGCCTTCACAACTTGCCTTGCTGATGCTGGATCTCGAGACTCATGGGCCATACTTACAAGGTCAATTGTCTTTTACTCTTCAATGAATAACAGCTTGTTTGTGGCTTGCAACAGAACATCCTCCCTGTTTCTGTCTGTAGGTTAAAATGAACTGTTCATCCCTCTGATTTCCCTTTTGCATGTCGGGGTTATGTTGCTGTGTTTATTTTACTTTTGACTGATTCTGTCACAAAGAAATTTTTGTATATTTATTAGATGGTTCAGTCTTCCCCTTAGAACAGCTACGAATAATTCATTATGCTTTGTTGTTCAAGCTCATAAATTTATAGAACTTGTGATGCAGTGGTTGTGTTGGTTCATTTTTCACTTTTTTCCTTCCTGAAAACTACTTTACGTCAGATGCGAACAGATGTTTTCTTGTCCAAACTTTTTGTTGCTGTTTCATACTTAGAATGTATTTTTTCTTGCAAAGCATTTTAACCCATGCTTGGAAACTGTATTGATTAAGCACTTTTTATTAGGATACAATTTTATACTCAGTGGAATAAAAGTTGCAAAAGAACAGAAAAGCTAAACAAAGTGTATGATTCTTGATGTATCTGGTACTTCGCAAAAATATTTTACCAATTCTCTGCTTAAAAAAATGCAGTACTCCATCTTTGTACTGTATAATAGGCATGGCTTGTCCTGTGGTACAGCAATAGCAGTCACACATGTGGCTACACTTAGTTCTGTATGGGGCTCACCAAATAATAGGAATATACTTGAAATTAGGCTTTTCTCTGTTCTGTGTGTAGTAAGCAAGTTGCACGAGTGCTGACAAAACAGGAGAGTAGGCTCCCTTTTCTCATACAAATACATAAGTGTTAGTCCTCGAATTCTGCCCCAACCAACAGTTTTGTGTCAGTGAAAGAATTTGGCGTGCAGTCCTTGTTAGGAATAAAAAGTGTTTTATTCTCCTACAGCGTACACGATCTACCTCTTAATGCCTTTGAAACAAAATTTTATTATTTCAAGAAAACTGCCTGGTTTACAGGATAGAAATAAGAAAAAGGTTTGTTCATCTTGAAGGCAGATCTAAATCAATTCTGTTGTACTCAGCATGCTTGTTGCTTTTAGCTTTTCCTCTCATGAATACTGCTTTCTATCACAGAATAACCTTACATTTCTGAGCAGAATTTGACACAACTGACAGCTTTTGTTGGAAAAATTGTAATGAAGAATGTAAGAATGAGGTTGGGGCTTCCAACCTGTGGGAGACAGTTGTCCCCAAGATAATTACCAGCATGTTTTTAGGAAGCTGGCATTAATTTAACTGTGAATATACTGCTTCACTATCTAAAAATGTACTTAAAGGAAAAGATATTCATGTTCTTTCAAGAAGATAAACCAGAGATTTGGGATATATGACAAGAAAGAAGAAGAAAATACTTGTTTGTAATTTGGGGAAGGTCTAATGCCTCCAAATCTCCATGTGCATAATTGATTTATTATTTTCCCTTGTGATCATAACCTAACCAGCACAATGAATATCAATCAACTTCTGGGGCTAAGAGGTCATTTTTTTCTTACCAGGCTGAGACTGGAGTCCAGCATGTTGCCTGGTAACAAGCGATGTAGATGAGTTGGCTCTTAAGTGCACCATATGGCTGGGCGTTATGCCCTGGTCACCCATGACATGGTGTACACATGTAGTACATTACTGATTATGGAATGGTTTGTCCCGTCCTCTTATTTAGCACACTGAAAAATAGCCATAAGAATCCAACGCAGATTTGTTAAGATCGTGGAATGCTATATAGTGAAACAAATTTCAAAGGAAGAAGCTGTTCAGAAATCACAGTAAAATTTGTTCAGCATGTTCAGTATAGTTGAAGAACAGTTTCTAGCTTTGGCTTCATTGCAGTGCTTTCATTTTGATAAATATGCCCAGGTAAGCATAATCTTATCAGTTCAATTATAAAGAAATTCTGAATTTTAAAATTGAATTTTTTAATTTTGTAATGTAGTTCCTTGATTCTAATAAAGCCTGTGGATTTATTTCGCATTTGAACTTTTATTAATTGTGTAATAGTGCCTATGCTACCAAAGAAAAGGGCAATCAAAATTGTACTGCATTGAGCAAACCAGTTAAGCAATCACAGACACTTCTGGAAAACAACTAAAAATAAACATGAGAGGCAAAAGAGAATTGTTCCAAATTTACAATGGGGAACCAGGCGCAGATTGCGACTGGATGGGAATTTTTAGTAGAAATGAATATAAAGCCTTGATCAGCAGAGTTCTTGTTCAGTTCCTTAACTAGAATGTTTCTCCTGTTGTGCTGTCAAACTTGAAGTCATTATGAAAGGAATACTGTGGAGAGTGGAATTAGACTAACATATGCTATGATCTCTGTGCTCTGGCTGTCCAAAGCCTGTATGAAGTGAAAGACAGGGAATAGGATTGATTTTGTATGTGTTGTCAAATGTGTATCTATGTATGTGATATGGAAGATCATTAACTGGTATCCCAATTCAGAAGGCTGGGCAGTTAAGCAGCAGTTATTCTGTGTTTTCATATTGTCTGATTTACTTACAAAGATGAATTGCTGTCTGTAGCCCTTCCCTACACAGCTGCACTTACCTAAGGGAACTGGGATTGTTCAACTTGGAGAAGAGAAGGCTCCAGGGAGACCTCATTGCAGCCTTCCAGCACTTGAAGGGAGCGTATAAACAGGAAGGGGAACAGCTGTTTACGAGGGTGGATAGAGACAGGACAAGGGGGAATGGTNTATGTCAGCATGCAGGCTTTTGTTTAGGTCTTTTAATGCTGTTGATCTATCACGGTTTAAATTCAGTGCAAATAAAAATGGGAGGGATAAACTTGTCTTTTTGTGTGAATTAAACCAATGGCAGCACTACTGGAAGTCATGTTCAGTGCAGTAGCAGAAATGAGATGGCAAACACTTTCTGTTCTTCCCTGTGCTCCATCTATTTTCATTTAAAATTGTTTTTTTGTGCTGACGCATCTTATTCTATAACAGGAGCACATCCAAATATACAACAGTGCACCTGGGTAGTGGCTATAATAATACACAGCATTGCAGAGGTTAATCTATATTCAATGCTGACATTAAAGTCAAGCCTCCTTTGTGAAATGGATCAGGGAACTGACAAAGTACACCTATTCCTTCCCCTTTCTCAATACAGTCTGGTAGTGCCCTTTGCCCAAAGGCAGACCAAGCCAGGAATCCCTTTCCAGCCCCAGGCAGGCAGCAGTGAGGATTCAGGTGAGATATCAGTGGGATTTGCCTGGCAGTATGTGGGTCCTGAATTCTGTCACCTTTGCTGAAAACACAGCAGTTAATTTGCTTTGTGAATAGTGCTGTGACAGTTAATGGGACGAGTAAGATGGCATCCAGCACAAAAGCTGACAAAATCTGATTGTTAAATACTAGTCAGTACATTAAATCTCATCTCTATAAAGTGTGAGAAGGGAGAGAAATCCCTTGTACGATACGGAAGGATATTACAGAAGGCAGATGCCAAGGGACTTTCATAAAACTTCTGTGTTCTGATGTATTTTTTTAGTCAAACTGCGATTTCTGTCTACCCTTCATTATGACAGCTGCAGTGTGTCAAAGACCTTAAATCAACAAGAAGCAGTAGAGCACCTTACTCTGGTTGGCAAAGCTTCTGTTAAAGTCACTGCTTTAGAGATGGCTTCCCCATCAGACCATCTGGCGTGACTGTGTTGAGACTTTTATTTTTGTTTGCAAATTTGATGACATCTTGTCTCAGCAGAAACAAACACACTGATAGGAAATTAAGTCAGTGCCGATGTGGAAGTTTTGTAGGTATGATGAGGAGGAAAAAAGGACTGGAAAAATTGGAAGCGTGAAAGAAAAGTAAGATCCTAATTATCAAGAGGAACATTGGAAAGGGTGAGCACTGAGTACTGAGGACAACAGATAGAAGCAGAGCGAGTGTGATGTGGCACAGTGAGCCCAAATGACTTCATTTGGAATGTTGATAAAGGTGCCTTTGTAAAAGGCACAGAACAGTAATTAATTCTCTTCATGAGTAGAACTTATTCTTGGAAAGCAGTACAAAGTTAATTTTCCCTCAGAGTTTTCAGAAATGATTTATTTTCCCTTCTTGTGTCTCTACCCCTGCTTACTTGTCACCTGTTATAAGTCTGGAGAGCAGACATGCAAAACTCTTAGATGCCATCAGTATATTGTTCTGTAATCAGTAGAAATGAAGTTTGAGAAATATAGACTAACGTTTTTGTTCTTTTTGTTTCTAACCAAGGCTGTTTCTAACCCAAGATATGTATTCACAAAGATGTCGTTTCTTTTTAACCCTTCACTAGTAGCAGGACAAAAAAAAAATCTCAGTTTAACTTTTCTTCAGGATTGCTCATTTTCATTTCAAAATTGCATCGGCATCTTGTCATCTTAATGTAAAGCTTATAATCACTTGGGTGCAGGCCTTCTGAACTCATCTTTGAAAAATGAGGGCATATTTCAGCTGCTGTTTTCATATCATTTCATATGCCTTTATTCATCTCTGACACTTGTTCGTGCAGTGCTACTATTTTTCTTATGCTTGAATAATAGCACATCATTTCTGTTTTGCTTCAGTGTGCCACATAAAATGTGAAAAGATGAAGTATGCTGCTGTCACACCATGAAAAGAATATTTTGATTCCGAGGAAGCACAAGCAATACATTCCCTTTGCAATAAAAAAAGCGTCCTACCTCAAAGTAGCTAATCAGTTTTTATAGCGTGTTAACAGAATATGTAACTTGAGTAAGGATGCAACAGTAAATCAGATGAAGTAATTATATAAATCGAAGCATCTTCTTGAGAAGTGGGACAACAAGTTGTCTGAGAGCGTTGTTTATTTAATACCAACTTAATATTACAAGAGCAAACAGTAAGACAGGTAAAGTACATCATAATATTAATTATATGGATTCATCCTAAGGTCTGTAATAAATGTTCACTTACTGCTTCTCTTCAAGGAAATTGTTGAAATAAGTTAAAGCGTAACATCTTGAATTATTCAGAAGTATCTGAATTACGATGGGCAGATCTAAGTGATACCCAGAAGAGCTTTGATATTCAAACAGCACAGAGCCATCAGTTCTCTAAAAGTTTTTTTTTCTTTTATTTTAAAGAATACTTAGCAGAGTAGAGATTTCAGTTATTCCTTCATGCACGTGTTTTTAAAACTACAAGCTACCGTGCTGTGGTTTTTAGAACAAAAAGAAAGTACTCGTGCTTTGTGTTTAGTGGCATACGATTTTCTTCAAAAATAAAAATAAAAAAGAACCCCACAACGAATAAATCCAAAGGATCTCCAAAATATTTGAGGTGAGGAAAAAGGACTGAATAAAAATATTACTACGTTTCCCTTAGATCAAGAGTTATCCAACAGCAACCTGTATCTGTTGCTTTCAAGGTGATTGGTTTCCATGGCATTGTCTTGAGCCATTTGATTTAGTACAACTCTGTCTAAGCAAGCAGTTACCTTTGAACAATTCTTCTTAACCTCCGTAAGAGTTACTATGAGTAAAATACAACAGTGTTAAATCTTATGATGATGATATTCAGATTTTTTTTCATGAAATTGGCAAATAGTAGTTATTCCTAGCATTTATTGCCTGCTGATCTTCATAGCTATTCAGACTACTTAAAGCAGAGTTACATATGCCTTCTATATGCCAAAGCCTTGAAGGAGAGTTTGCAGATTAACATAAATGAGAGCACTGAAGCAGAATACGTGAAAATAACGGTAACACAAAGAACTCCTCCAGCTGCTGTTCCTTCTCTCCAGTTCCTGTAGGAGAACTCCAGTAGCTGGAGCACAGACACCTTCCCAGCACCACTGGGTTAATTCTGCTGGGCGCCTAATCTGGAGTATAAATTAGCTTGGAGAAGATTTTATCTTCTTAAAGTTAATAATACTGGAGAGTGCGTTACAATGGCAATAAGAGTTGTTCAGGTGCTCTTGTTGTGAATCAACATCGAGAGGAATTTTGACAAGCGTGCACTTTGAGAATTGTTTTAGCGACTTCATCCTCAATTTGAGTTCATGCTACAGCACTTGTCTGTGTGCCAGCTAAAGAAAAACACTCATCTGTTGCTTGGCAGTGGAGGAGATTTTTTTTTCCTTGAGGCTCAATCAAGAAATCTGTGAAGAACAGGATTTTATTTTTCTGGGATTAGGGAAGTTGTTGTTTCATTTATGTAAAAAAAATACAGTTTAATTTCTTGTGGTGTTAGCTGACTGTGTATAAGGAATGCAAATGAAACAGGTGAGATTAAATGCAAATTTTGGATTGTTTTGGTTAGCAGTTTGGCAGGAAAATTTGCAAATACTCAAAAAAATGATAGTGTTAATGCTGGAAGTGATGCGAGGTTGAATTATAAAGAATCATTGCACAAAGTGAGACTCATCATTTTCAAAGGTAATATGAGGAATAGGAAAAGAAATAAGGTAATTTAAATTTGAAAGGCGATGAAATGAAATGCATCAAAGTATGACTAACAAGGTGTTCTAGTGAGATGTAGTTAAGCTGGATGCAGTGTGCTTGTAAAAGAAAGAGATTTAGTAATGGAAATGTTCAAAACTACATACAAAATAAGCAAAAGATTCTAAATGGAGCTCACGTTTGGTAACAATATTTTCAATGTTAAAACTATTAGGCATTTAATTATAATTTCTTTAATTTTAACCTGCTTCCTGCGTATGTAAACTCTAATATACATAAAAAAAAAAAAAAAGAGCAAGTTGCCAGGCTGTTGTAGTGCAAAATAAACATGGAGACATAGAAAAAATAAACAGGTCATGACATTACACTGTCATTGTAATATAAACAATGCATTTTCTGACTGAACTAAACAATGTTGAATAAAATGAGCGATGGATGAGACTGAGAGGTGAAAAATTAAAAGGAAGCTCAAATTCCACCTAGAAGCCAGAAGCTCGTTCTGTATGATGGGCAGAAAATAATGCGGAGATCAACGAAGGATGTTACCAATTGCCACTTGTTGGTTATCTACCATTAGTGACTTAATATCAAGTTGAACTGTAGAAGCGATGTCTGGGCGGCATGTATCAAGCCTTTGGGATTCTGTCTAAAGATCCATCAAGATTTAGAGCCTTTCTCATGACTGACTTTCATAAATGGCATGTTTGGTACAAGCTGTAAATCTGAAATTTGGGCAGGTTTTTCTCTGGTTTAAAGCAGTGGATTTCTGGCTGAAAAGATTTGGCTTTGTGAAATCAACATGTATATGTTGCTTGATGCATCCCTACGTCTGATTAGCAGGATAAGGATTTCATACGGTGTATCTATACTGCAATGAGATAAACTGGTCTTAAGGCATGCTCCTTTTCCAGCATCTAAATACAGACTGAAATTTTATTTCCTCCTTTCTGTTGTTTCTCTAACTAGATGAGAAGTGCTGATGCTTCATTTAAAAAAAAAAATATTCCTCAACTCTCTTTAGATTAAAAAAGGAAGGTATTCAAAATGGGCTCTGTGCTGAGAATTTGTATGCTGAGCTTGTCAGACCATGAATCTTTATTATTACTGAGCTTTATCCTTGAGTACATCGCTTGCAATTCAGTTTGAATATTAAGTGTCAGGCTCAAATGCGCTGGTGAGAGATTTGCAGCAACCAGCAGGTTCCTGTTCCAACCTTAGAAGCCTTTGACCTCTCTCTTCTTTGATAAGTGGTCTTATTTCACATGTGTCAGCTTACTGGTGTGAAGCTTCTGATGCCATAAGTGATTGAGAAGGGACCCTTACTTGCAGTTTGATTTTCTCAGTACGCTGTGGAAGGTTACAGATAAAGAAAAAGGTGGTGTGGAGCTGGTTCTTCAGGAATGCGGATGAAAACCTGCGATGCCTACTAATTTTCTCAGTGGATATGGTGCAAATAGAAAGAACAGTGGATTAAAAAGGGGAAAAAAAGTCATCTTTTGTTGCTTACAAATAGCAAATCTGGGACAGCTGGTTCTGCAGAGATGTCTTCTGTGTGCCTGTGCTCTAGGTTTCATAATTTATATTTGTGCTTGTCCCTTCTTCCCATGAAAACCAGCTTAAGGCAGTGCTTACTCTAGAAAGAGAAATAAAACTTTAGTGTTAAGATGCCTGGCAGTAGTGTCCCGTTTGGGTTGTCCACCTGTACTCACGTATTTTACAAGATGATGATTTTAATAAAGAGCTGAGGATAGCCAGATTCTGTATACTCTTCCTATAAGCAGGAATAAATGCTTTTGCTTTTTTCAGTATGTAGGCATGACTAAATACTTCTGCAATACTAACAGAAAAGGTATATTAGCTCTTCTTAAAAATGAGCTGCTTCTAAGGCATATGGGCATTTGCTTCCCCAATTTAAATTACAGAATTATGTTCGTTCAATTTATAGCATAGTGATTAACTGAATGAAAATGAACTATCAAAAATAATTTGGGGTCAGCAAGACTAACATTAAATGCTGTATCAGAATGCGATATCTGAACAAGGTAAGAGTAAGCTGCATTTGGCCTTTGCTGCTGCTTTACTGGTTCCAGTGAGGCACGCTGTGACAGCTTCGTAACCACCAGAAATTAGTGCTTAAGTGTGACGTTGTTACGTGGTGCCTGTAGCTAAAACAATATTGCTTCCTTTAAGGAAGACTGCTGCTGTTAGTTAGGTGTTACGGGGTCTCTAGTTCCTGCTCTTTGATGAGAAAAGACCCAGAAACTTCCCTGCCTGTCAGCATGCTTTAAGCAGTAATGCTCTGTGTCTGGGAAGTGGGATTGGGCTGACTGGCTCAGAGCAGCTCCACAAGGCAAGGGAAATGGGAAGGGACAGCTCTGGGAGAGTGAACGTTCTTGGATCTATGTGAGTGGCTGCCAGCCTGCACACTCAGACTCAACAGGGTTTGTGACATCAGGTGAAAGGGCCAGACCCTATCCAAGACTAGATAACCTTACATAAACTGCTTTTCCTGAAGATTGATAAATGTCAACCAACCCATTCTATACCCTTACCATCCAGGGTGCAAAAGGATACTCGTATTTCCATGGTGTGCAAATTTTCTTGAGTTCAGAAAATGTGGAGGGTGTGCTCATCTAAGATTTTTGTCCACGAGAGTCGTGATTCAGTCAGAGGAAAGTGCTGTGCCCTTTAAGTACAGTGTTGCTTTTAGGGCTGCTAGCTGCTCTGCTGTTACATTTTCCCAGTCCAGATGCATCCTATAGCTGAGCTCTTTCAGTTATAGTGAGAGCATCCATATCATGTTTGCAAAACTATTGGATAAACTGCCTTTGTTTTCCTTTTTACAACTTTTCCCTTGATCTGGTCATTAATTTCAGATGATGTTTATTAACACTGAAAACGCAATGTCAAAATTGTCATTTAAAAAGAAGAGAAAAAGTAAGCAAGTGTAGCATTATTTTCTCTACATCTGAAGCTTCTTTCAAAGCTACGTTGCTTTGTACAGCTATGATTCATTTCTTGACTCGTGACAGATCAGAGAACTATTAGTTTCAAAATGGAAAATATAAAAACCCCGTTCTCCAAGTATAATGCTCCAACTTCTTGGTCTTTGTCAGCATCACAGCATTCAGCACTAAAAGCTCGTGATTGATAGGAGAACTCTACAGCTAGTTGATGACAGTTCAGCCTTTTTCACGTTATTTCAGTGTGTGCCCTCTTCACTTGAATTTGTGGTAATCTTCTAATCTAGCGGGCATGTAAGTGTATTATTATGTGGAATTGTGTGATTAATCTTTCTGATGTTCATGGGACTGTTCTTCCTGCTTAAGAGCTTTGGTAGAACAGCCTCTTCATGCAGAAGGATAAGGGAGAAAAGCAAAAAATCTGAAGAAAAGCTTAAAAGTGATTATTTGTTAAGTAGTAGTTATGATACCTATATTAATAGAGAAATTTTGATGCTTTCTGTATGAGGAGAAATTAGCTAGGAACTGATTTTCCAGAGTTGCAGGCTTCTGCGTGTTATAGAGCTTTCTGAGCATCAGAAGTTTAGAGATGCATTTTAAAGGACCTTTGAGGTGCTGTTCAAGAAGACAAGTAAAACAACTGACTGTACTTCTCCTGTACTTGGTTGTACTTTTTCCTTCTAAAAGGTGCTTCACTTTTGATGTTATATCAAGTGTTTTTCTAATTCTTAAGTTTCTTCTTTATCTCCTTCTGAGTCCGGTCTGTGCTTAGTGTTCATTCTTCTCCTGATGCTTTTCCTTTAGGATCTTGATACAGACAGGGCACACTGTCTGTAGGTCCCCCTAACATCACAGGTCTCTAAGCAGCAACACTCCTAAGAGGAAAAGTGAATCAATGACAATCTTAACATGAGTTATCATTAAGGTGGTGACTGTGATTGCATCGGACTCTTACTGCCAGGTTTAAGCAGTGCTGTCTCAAATACAGAAGGTCTGGGGCCAGCTGGCTGTTCCTGAAGGGAAGCTGGAGCTGAGGGCACCCCATGCAACCCAGGGGGTTCCCCCGTGGGCTGTGGGTCCATTGGGCCTTAGCAGGGAGAGCAAAACCAGGCCCTAGAAGTGGGGGGGCACTGACAACTTTAGGCAAGGCCAGGAGGCAGATCCAGGAGCAGCAGCAGTGAACTGGGACAGAGGTGAGGTGACAACATGGGTCTTGAGTTCCTGAAGGAGCTGGGACTGGAAGAAATGCTCAATACATAGTTTCAGTTTACCGCTTCTGTGGCTAAAAAAATGTGTGACATTCTCCATCTACGTGGTATAAGTATAAAATACAGTTTATCATATTCCAGTTGCCTTTTTTTTCCTCCTTTCCGCTTTTTTTTATTTTTAACGTGGTGTTCTGAGGATTTCCTTTTAGTGCTGACGAACGTCTCCTTTTGACAGACAGTGTAAATTAAAAGATATGGCGAGGCAAAGGAAACTGGAACCCAAATATGCCCCCTGGGTTTTCATTTACAGTTAGGAGCTACAGATACAATTACTGCTGACAGAAATTCAGAAGCCAGTGGCAGAGTGCATGTGGCAGTAGACTCATGCCAGGCAGTAATTGGGAAGATTATTTTTAATCAGAGCATATCCTACAGCCCAAACATTAGCAATCTCTTGTAAGGCTGACAGGAAATTAAACTGATACCAAACAAAAAAGCCTCAAAATAGAAGTAATGTGGTTAGAAGTCTAATGATGGCAAAGCTCGCTCCTTGTTGTATTTTGCTGTTATCTAAAGGGAATCGCTTTTAACTTAAAGCAGCAGATATCATTGTTCAGTGGTATTTTAGAGCAGAATTAAAGGTGTCCGATTAGGATAATTTATACATAGTCTTTTTGATAAAGTTGTGAAGGTGTAAATCAAACCTGGAAACTGCGTGTAGGTATTAATATTTTTCTTATTGCCCTGGGACCTTTTATTTATATATATATATATTATGTATATATATGTATTTATATATGTATACGTAAAATACTTAAGGGAGCTGCTTATAAGGGAAAGCACTGTAATGGCTGGGATGCTCTTGGAATGCCCAGGTATGGTAACTTTATAAGCCTGCATGGCCTGGAGCTCTCTGTGGCAATGACCCGGCAGGAGAATCTCTGCTGGTCTGGCTGCATGATCTGACTGCCCTGAGGGAGCCAAGGTATTCTCACCTGAAAACCCAACTCTTCCATTTTTAAGGGGATATTAACATTTCTCAGCCTGGCTTCTTCCTAGATGCTTGGTAAGATTTCTTTTAACTGACTCAATTCTTCCTTTTATTTACATTTTCAGAAACTAAGGACTTGAGCCCTGCAGAATGTTTGTTCTGCTGTTGACAAATGTTGTAGTATCGTGTGCTAAATGGATGCAAAGCAAGAACCTACTTCTTGTTTTTCTGTGCTATATGACAGCTGTTGAAAACAAAATTTAGCATGTTAAAACCAGACAAGTTTCCTTTTAGTGGTGTGGACCATCTTAATGATATCTCATGTCAGTCCAAAGCATAACATCAACATCTGTGATGTTCAGCTGGGTTATCTTGGGGCTTGTGAACATGACATTGTCAAAATGCAGGTTTTCTCACAAAATTATTAGCATTTTCTCTGTTTACTTCTATTGAAAAATGCTTTGTAGAATCATGTGAATATGACTGAAGAATAATACTTGTTGTTTAGCTATTGGATAAGTAAAGTATGGTTCCTAATATATGGATAACTTGTAAGTGCAACTGTTACTACCTGACGTGTTATAAAATGCATACCTTGGTGGTTGTTGTGGTTGTTTCTATTCCTCCTCAGCTGCATTAGGGATAATCATGACTGAATTTTGATTCATATATATGCTTTCAGCGCATTTTGTGAGAAATATTCAATGTGTTTACTGTTTGGAATTATTGAAGTGGATAAAACATGATAAAATTTATCTGTTTTAGTAATACAGAGACTTTGGTGTGTGTGTTCTTTCTAGACTCAAAATGCACAGTATTTCTACCTTTTTGTGTGAGGGAATGTACGCTACCACATGCACATGGAAATAAAAATGTATTTAGGGTGAATTTGTTATGGAAAACATGCTTGAGCTTACTGTAACTGCTAAGATTCAATGAATAATTCAGTAAAATATTAGATGTCACCACCTGCTCATCGATTTAAACAAAAAAAAATAGTATGGGATAGAATGATAGAATGTTACCCTATTTTAATTCACAGCTCTGTGCATGTAGAATATATTTTGGATGCTCCCCTCTGTTTATATATTTTATGATAATTCTTCTGCAAAATTGCTTGAAGTTTACAATTGAAAAACACGCAAGTAAATCGTAGTTGTGTATTCCTATTGACACAGAAACCTGTACTGAGGGTGATTTCGAATTACAAGATTGTATTGCATTAGATGAGTTCCCAATGCAAACACAGAATGTAGATTTCAAATAAATTGACAAGTGTCTGGCTAGTTTTCTGTCTTTTTATTATTTGTTACTTAATAAGTAATAAATTATTTATTGGTGTTTATGAATGATTGAATTTTGCTGTTTTTGTTCTGAAGTAAAAATGCTATTATGTCCCTATAATGTACGGTACGTTTCTTTCTTGTGAAAGTCCTCCTCAGTGCAATATTTTCCTTATTTTTTTTGTTATGACATTTTGAATTGTGAAGCTTACCTTGGGCTTTCAACATTAGGAAGGCCAAAATATTATCTCCTTTGAATCTACCTTGCGCAGTAAGAATTCATTTTTCTTTGCTTAGGAAACTACACAGAAGCCCCATGCAAGTGGTGCCTATTGTTTTCATGATTGCAGCCTTCTTTCTGTAAGTATGCTGATTTTTTTTTTTTTTTTTTTTTTTTGCTGTTGTCGATTTTATTTTTTCCTGGAAATGTGATTGAATCGTCTGTTTTGCTGTTATAATGTATAAGGTAATATGTTGGCCTTCACAACTTGCCTTGCTGATGCTGGATCTCGAGACTCATGGGCCATACTTACAAGGTCAATTGTCTTTTACTCTTCAATGAATAACAGCTTGTTTGTGGCTTGCAACAGAACATCCTCCCTGTTTCTGTCTGTAGGTTAAAATGAACTGTTCATCCCTCTGATTTCCCTTTTGCATGTCAGGGTTATGTTGCTGTGTTTATTTTACTTTTGACTGATTCTGTCACAAAGAAATTTTTGTATATTTATTAGATGGTTCAGTCTTCCCCTTAGAACAGCTACGAATAATTCATTATGCTTTGTTGTTCAAGCTCATAAATTTATAGAACTTGTGATGCAGTGGTTGTGTTGGTTCATTTTTCACTTTTTTCCTTCCTGAAAACTACTTTACGTCAGATGCGAACAGATGTTTTCTTGTCCAAACTTTTTGTTGCTGTTTCATACTTAGAATGTATTTTTTCTTGCAAAGCATTTTAACCCATGCTTGGAAACTGTATTGATTAAGCACTTTTTATTAGGATACAATTTTATACTCAGTGGAATAAAAGTTGCAAAAGAACAGAAAAGCTAAACAAAGTGTATGATTCTTGATGTATCTGGTACTTCGCAAAAATATTTTACCAATTCTCTGCTTAAAAAAATGCAGTACTCCATCTTTGTACTGTATAATAGGCATGGCTTGTCCTGTGGTACAGCAATAGCAGTCACACATGTGGCTACACTTAGTTCTGTATGGGGCTCACCAAATAATAGGAATATACTTGAAATTAGGCTTTTCTCTGTTCTGTGTGTAGTAAGCAAGTTGCACGAGTGCTGACAAAACAGGAGAGTAGGCTCCCTTTTCTCATACAAATACATAAGTGTTAGTCCTCGAATTCTGCCCCAACCAACAGTTTTGTGTCAGTGAAAGAATTTGGCGTGCAGTCCTTGTTAGGAATAAAAAGTGTTTTATTCTCCTACAGCGTACACGATCTACCTCTTAATGCCTTTGAAACAAAATTTTATTATTTCAAGAAAACTGCCTGGTTTACAGGATAGAAATAAGAAAAAGGTTTGTTCATCTTGAAGGCAGATCTAAATCAATTCTGTGGTACTCAGCATGCTTGTTGCTTTTAGCTTTTCCTCTCATGAATACTGCTTTCTATCACAGAATAACCTTACATTTCTGAGCAGAATTTGACACAACTGACAGCTTTTGTTGGAAAAATTGTAATGAAGAATGTAAGAATGAGGTTGGGGCTTCCAACCTGTGGGAGACAGTTGTCCCCAAGATAATTACCAGCATGTTTTTAGGAAGCTGGCATTAATTTAACTGTGAATATACTGCTTCACTATCTAAAAATGTACTTAAAGGAAAAGATATTCATGTTCTTTCAAGAAGATAAACCAGAGATTTGGGATATATGACAAGAAAGAAGAAGAAAATACTTGTTTGTAATTTGGGGAAGGTCTAATGCCTCCAAATCTCCATGTGCATAATTGATTTATTATTTTCCCTTGTGATCATAACCTAACCAGCACAATGAATATCAATCAACTTCTGGGGCTAAGAGGTCATTTTTTTCTTACCAGGCTGAGACTGGAGTCCAGCATGTTGCCTGGTAACAAGCGATGTAGATGAGTTGGCTCTTAAGTGCACCATATGGCTGGGCGTTATGCCCTGGTCACCCATGACATGGTGTACACATGTAGTACATTACTGATTATGGAATGGTTTGTCCCGTCCTCTTATTTAGCACACTGAAAAATAGCCATAAGAATCCAACGCAGATTTGTTAAGATCGTGGAATGCTATATAGTGAAACAAATTTCAAAGGAAGAAGCTGTTCAGAAATCACAGTAAAATTTGTTCAGCATGTTCAGTATAGTTGAAGAACAGTTTCTAGCTTTGGCTTCATTGCAGTGCTTTCATTTTGATAAATATGCCCAGGTAAGCATAATCTTATCAGTTCAATTATAAAGAAATTCTGAATTTTAAAATTGAATTTTTTAATTTTGTAATGTAGTTCCTTGATTCTAATAAAGCCTGTGGATTTATTTCGCATTTGAACTTTTATTAATTGTGTAATAGTGCCTATGCTACCAAAGAAAAGGGCAATCAAAATTGTACTGCATTGAGCAAACCAGTTAAGCAATCACAGACACTTCTGGAAAACAACTAAAAATAAACATGAGAGGCAAAAGAGAATTGTTCCAAATTTACAATGGGGAACCAGGCGCAGATTGCGACTGGATGGGAATTTTTAGTAGAAATGAATATAAAGCCTTGATCAGCAGAGTTCTTGTTCAGTTCCTTAACTAGAATGTTTCTCCTGTTGTGCTGTCAAACTTGAAGTCATTATGAAAGGAATACTGTGGAGAGTGGAATTAGACTAACATATGCTATGATCTCTGTGCTCTGGCTGTCCAAAGCCTGTATGAAGTGAAAGACAGGGAATAGGATTGATTTTGTATGTGTTGTCAAATGTGTATCTATGTATGTGAGATGGAAGATCATTAACTGGTATCCCAATTCAGAAGGCTGGGCAGTTAAGCAGCAGTTATTCTGTGTTTTCATATTGTCTGATTTACTTACAAAGATGAATTGCTGTCTGTAGCCCTTCCCTACACAGCTGCACTTACCTAAGGGAACTGGGATTGTTCAACTTGGAGAAGAGAAGGCTCCAGGGAGACCTCATTGCAGCCTTCCAGCACTTGAAGGGAGCGTATAAACAGGAAGGGGAACAGCTGTTTACGAGGGTGGATAGAGACAGGACAAGGGGGAATGGTTTTAAACTGAGACAGGAGAGGTTTAGGTTGGATCTTAGGAGGAAGTTTTTCACCCAGAGGGTGGTGACGCACTGGAACAGGTTGCCCAAGGAGGCTGTGGATGCCCCATCCCTGCAGGCATTCAAGGCCAGGCTGGATGTGGCTCTGGGCAGCCTGGTCTGGTGGTTGGCGACCCTGCACATAGCAGGGGGGTTGAAACTAGATGATCATGGTGGTCCTTTTCAACCCAGGTCATTCTATGATTCTATAAGTAAGCTGTCTGTCTTAGGCATTTCAGCTTACGTTCTGTAAAAGTATTTCAGAAAAAAAATGTAAAAAGCTGCATTAACCACATTGTGCAAGATGTTTTCAGCCATGCTTTTTGAGGGAATTTCTGTATACTTGCTGTCTTGATCAGGTTTTTTAATCTCTGTATTGTACGTAGTTGCTGTTGGTAAATGTACTGTAGTTGAGGGATACAGTTTTATTACTGGTACTTTTCCTTGGCTATAATTTTTTAAGGTAATAAGATGAAATGCAGGTGGTACTCCTTGTTAATCTAATAGGCATATCTATTGGAAGATCTGCCATTTTGATCCACATTTTAAACCCCGATGGATATAGATACGTGTGTGCAAGTATTCTGTCCATTCCAAGTCTCATCTTTCCTTCAGCGTTAGGGGCGGTTGTCTTCGTGCAAAAGCCTATAGTCATAAAATGAAAGGCATTTCAAGTGCTTTTCTGCCATTTAAAGCTGTTTCACTTTGACTTGTTATGTTAAAATAATGGATAGATACTCATAGATATTACTGCAGTGAGAATAGATTCCCCCATTTCCCTCCCTCATTAAACCCATCTTTTAAAAATGCAAAATAAAGCAAGTTGGTGTTTCAAAACAACATGGCATACCACAGGGATCTGGTGAGCTGAGTGTGATTGAGGGATTTCTACCTGAGAGGCATGAACAAAATGATATAAAGTATTGTGAAGTACAAGTTTTTTGCTTTGTTTGTGCAAGCTACAAATGAAAATATCAACTGTCTGCTTTCCACTTAACAGCTGGATGTGCTGCTCATTTCATTTAAGTCTTGATCTTCCTACAAAAAGGATGGAAAATACTATCCTTCAGATAATGCTTAATCACTGCTTCATCACACGCAACAGTTACTTGAGAGGGAGACAGATGTCACAAACAAGAACGTACCCTGTTTCTCCTTTCTCTGAGCATTTATTGCAGAGAACATGGTGTGATATGGAGCATCCTTTGGTCAGTTCAAATCAGCTATCCTGTCTGTGTCCCCTGCCATCCTGCACACCCACAGCCTACTTGCTGGGGAGGCAGAATAGAGGGGGGAAAAAAACAAGCAAACAAAAAGAGCAAAACAAAACCACTGCTCAGCAATAGGCTGGTGTGGTGCTAGCATGGTTTCAGTCACAAATGCAAAACAGCACCAAACAGGCTACACTGAAAAAATTAATTATATCCTAGCCAGACCCAATACACCATAAAACTGCTGCTTTTCTTCTTCATTCTTAACGATGATTCTCCTTGTTTCATCTACACCCCCAAGGACAAAAAAGTTATGAGCACATCTGGAAGAAAGAAAAAGTGGTGGGATATTTTTTCCTTAACTTGAGGGATATTTTGCACAGCTAAATGACCCAGTAAAATAAAACCCTGTGAAAAGATTGATCTGAAATTCTTCTCAAATTATGCTTTTATCTAGACCAAGTTGTTGTGTGGTATTGATTTTTAGATCTGAACAGTCTACAAGTAATAAAAGTTTCAGAGCCAAAATAATTGAAGGTGGTTTTCTGTCTTTTGTATAAGTCAGGTTAGGATATTGAAGTACGAATCAATTACTTTGTCACTCAGGGTCCTTGGAACTCAAAAGAAAATTTTAGCATGACGTATGGCTTCCAGATGCTTTGGTTCCTTGAGTCTTATCATACAGGCAGTAACGTTTGTTTTTCTTCACAAGGTTGTTAGCAGCTTGGTCACTATTAGTCCGACATGTAGCTATCAAGAAAAGCAGGAGATAGAATGATAAAATTTATGATGAAGGGACAGGAAAAATTAAGACCAACTGGGGAAGTGCCAAAAGATTAAGTAACAGCATAAAATCCACTTTTGGAATTTCATAATGGATGGAAATTTGTTCTTGAGGAGGGAGTAAATGACCGTTATTGTTCAGAATCCTTTCCTGGAAACATCAGATGGAGCTCTCAGCAGCAGTATTTCAATGCTTGACAGCTGTCAGACAAAGCAAATTGAATATTTAGTAATTTTCAGGAAAGGCCTTCAGTGCAGAAAATATAGGACTGTGTCTGCTAGGATTTGCATTGGTCTTACATGTGCTCACTAAGCAGCTCTTGGTTACCCTGGATCCCGAAATGGTGTCACACAGGGAAATGAGAGGAAGGATTGGAGGTTATCGAATGGCTGCTGTCCAGGGGAGACATAAGCTCAAGCTCTTCAGCTTGGAAAAGGTGACACCTGAGCAAAATGTGAGAAAAGTGATGGACTGAAATTGTTACTGATATGTGTATTGATGTAATAATGATATGACTCATAGGACAAGGATCACAGACTCAGTGAAATGATCTAGCAATGATGAGTGAGGCAGTGAGTGCCTTGCAAAAACATTGTGTTTTCTAAACTGAAAACAAATGCTGCAGTCTTTACATTTGGGTTTTCTTCTATATGAAGTATGCTTAAAAGCATCTAATTTGAACCCTGAAATGCACTATGAAATGTTTTTTAGTTTTGTTCTTAGTATTTCTTGTAATGAACTACTAAGGTTCAACAAGTAATTAGCCCGGTATTATCGTCTTAAAAACAAGAAATATTTCTGAGGTTTTATTGATTTAAAGATTTTGCGAGCTGTTTATATATTTTACAGACATACACCAGAAAGGATTTGGAAATGGTAAGCCTTTTTTTTTCCTTTTTTTCCCCTTTCTTTTTGCTGTTCCAGCAAACGTGTCTGAAATTAAATTGCTGGACTAAGGTGGTATTTGAGTGTGTCATTAAGTGATGTGTTATTGGTCATGTTATGTCTTCGGCACTGAGACGTTCTCTATCATTTGATTTTATTCCAAATGAATATCTGTAAGAGGGCAAAAGAAACAAAATGTAGTAGGGACATCTGTGAGTAATGTCTGCTATATTGCTTTTGGTCCAGTGTAAAAAGCAGCTTTAATACTCTTAGTATCATAAATAGCAGTATAATAGTAAAACTCAAAATGAGAAATTATCTTCTGTACATTTTCTCAGTATGCGTGTGTGATTGGCATATGAAAATGAAATACTCTACAATGAAATATTTGTTTTCTCCAGTGGCCCTGAGTCCCTCTTGAGAGAGAGAACAAGATATAAGGGCTTCTGCTATGAAAAAATAGGGATTTCTTTTGTTGAGCTGTAGCCTGTGGCAGAGCACTTGTTTGCATCCAAAGCTGTTGTGTGAGAGGCGCTCGTAAGTGTATTCTGTTAGCACAGGTGCAGTGGTTAGGGTCTGAGTGCAGAAAATACTTCATGCACTTAGATTGGGAATATGAAACACAGCAGGACTGCGGGTCTGTGCTCTGAGCCAAGCCGTGCAGATGAGGAAGAGGAGCAGAAGGGTGAACTGTATGAGCAAGTAAGTAGAGGTTCCTTTCTCAGTCAGGTGAATTCCTGAGGATCTGAAACATTTCAAAATCTATTTTCCTATCCTTGCAATGGTTTATTTGTCAGACCGATACAATTAAAATGGCATTTTAGCAAACTATCCATATACGTGAGTAATAACTTAGTGATTATCTCTATTCATAAAGCTTAAATTATTCTTTGACCATTTATTAGAAATAGAGGTTCTTCCAGGTTGTGGTTCAGAGAAAGAAGTCCCTGTAAATAATATTCTGTTGGTTTGAAGAATCCAGGTGGGATTAAATTAACTGTACCTTATCAATGTCATACCTACACTTGCAGGCTTTGTTGATGATTACGTTGTGTCTGCATTTCTACACCTGTCCATGGCTGGGCTGTTGAAATCCTTGCAATCCCCAGCGTCACCATCTCCCTTCACCCCGTGCCCCAGATTGCCACCCTGCCAGTGCTCTGCCTCCTGCAAGCAGTACTACAGCCTGTATGTATAAAGGTCTACACCACACAAATCACCAGCCAGGAACTGAGTTGTGCCCAGCCACCTGGCTATGAGGGTAGTGGCTGTTACAGCTAAATTAGGCAAAAGCAAACTTCCAGGTCTCTGATGGGAAGCTCCTATCAAGCCAGCCTGAGGAGGCTCAGCCCTGAGGCCTTGCAAACTCAGTGCAGTGCCTGGAGCCAGTTACTTGCAGTGTGACTGTGTTCTGAGTCATAGGGCTATGCTCTGCACATCTAAATTTGGCTGTGTTCCTTAGTTTTTTGTGTTGTTTTTCTAGGAGATTGGCTAGCTCCAGTTCAGATCAGAGTTGCTCAGATATATGTGTGCATACACAAAATCAGAGCCTTGATTGTAAAGCAAACCTCATCTCAGTGTACAGTAGGGTGGGATGCAATTTCACTCAGGTCTGATGCTAAACTACCCAATCTTTTTTTTTCTTAATTACCATTAAGAAAATAACTGCATTTGATATCAGTAACTCCTAATTATGTCTAAAGACAACTATGTTACTAGGTAGTCCTGATACAATAATGTTTTTGAAGGAAGTGATTTTTTTTGTTAGCAGTTCCCTTGTCTTGGATAGAAAATCTGTTACTGTGGGTTCTTTTAGTTCTGGCTTTGCATTCCTGCAAATGGAGTATAGTTTCATGAGCTCTGTTATATCTCTAAGTTTGGCAAAAACATTCAAATTTACCTTCAGAAAATGCTTCAGGTTAATTGAATGTGTGTTTTCAGTGATCTTGTAATTTTGTTGTTTCCTGATGTTCAGAGGGAGCCTCCCGTGTTCTCGTTTGTGCCCGCTGCCTCTGGTCCTGGCACTGGGCACTGCTGACAAGAGTCTGGCTTCGTCCTCTCTTTGCACCCTCCCTCTGGGTGCTTATGGATATTGATGAGATCCCCCTCTTCTCCAGCTGAACAGCCCCAGCTCTCTCAGCCTCTCCTCACATAAGAGATGCCCCTCAGCATCTTATCCAGCACATCCACATCTCTTTTGTACTGAGGACCTCAGCGTTGGGCGCAGGATGCCACAGCCTCACCAGTGCTGAGTGGAGGTGAAGAATCACCTCCCTCCACCTGCTGGCAACCACTGATTGTTGTTGTAACATGAACAGTGAGCTGTAAAATGGAGGAGGCTGACACTCTGTGGTGGATATAATTAATATCATAGGATCAATGACAAACATGAATAAATGTTATTAATGTGATAAATGCTACCATACTTTGCTTTTTAGTATCAGTGTGACTAAGTTCAACAAAACACATGAGGAATCATGCTTTATACGTGAGGAAGCTTTGTTGGCTTTTTTTTTTTTTCAAGTAAATGTGAATGAAGTAAATTCTAAAATGGAGAAAAATGGGAGAAGAAGAATCACCACGAAGATTCAGGAGCAAAACACAAGTAAAATCAAGACAACGGCATCGTTATTATTACGTTTGAATGCAGCTTCTTAATGAACTTTGATTTTATAAAGACCTTTCTTGTTCCTGAATAAGCGTACTTTGCAATGTCAGCATCTGTGATGGGTTACTGGATCAACAGAAGTAAACTTCCTGTCATTAGGAAGTTATACTTAAATCTGATGAAATATGATGACTATTTTAAGTGCAAATAAACTGAATCTAGCAAGTAACTATCCAAGTACTTGAGGTAGGATCACAAGGAAATGGCTCAGAGGAGTGAAAAAATAATATTGAACCCTTTTTGGAAGAAAAATACATGAGATACTGAGGTACCATTTATCACCATTACCAATATATTTTAGGGCAAACCGCTTGTCCCTGAGCAGATAATGGTGATTTTGTTTATGTGAGACTTTTTAAAACACTGCTGCTTTGTCAGAACATCTGTCTGAAGTGAACTCGGAGCTTTGATATATCAGGTTTGCCAGTGGTTATTGCTGCATCTGTGACTGCTAAGATTATCTACAGCTGGGCCGGCTGGAGCTTAGCAGTAGCCAACTCTCAGCAATTTGGCTGGTGTGCTGGCTTTTAGTGGAGCATTCTGGGGCTAGAAATAGATTGCCATAAGGTAAAATAATCTTTTCTGATGGGGGGGCTGGGGGAAGGAAATTAAATTAACTTCCTGAAAGACACTTGTCAACTGTAGATGAATAACAGCTATTTTGAATGTCAATTGATTAATCCCTTAATTAAAATAATTTCCTTTTTGTAGTCAGAATACTCAGATGAATATAGAAAAATGTGGTAGTGTAGAAGATACATTTGAAACGTATTTCTGTCAATCTGGGTTGACATAGATGCTTCTGTAATTGAGTTTGTCAGAGAAAACCAAGGCCGCAGGCATCCTCTCATAGGTGGGTGCAGAAAGCTGTCTTCATGCATCATTTTTGTCCCATTATTCCTGAAAATACGGGAGATGCAGGTGTTGTGAGCTTTGTTAATGGTATCAACATAGAACTAGCGAAGAGAGTTCTTGCCAATGGGAAATCAGGCATTGTATTGCAAGGGAAAATTTGAGGTAGAATTAAATTTGCTGTCAATATCTGTGATTTCACAGTTTACAATAAACCGACTTTTCCGTTTCATTATGGATCACATGGCTTTCAATATCAGCAAGATTTTATAAAATTTTACTCTATTTCTACTCTAAGTAATTGTAAAATGGAAGGTCATTTACATAATAGATACCCTTGCATTAAATAATAGAACCCTTGCATTGAAGGTTTACCAAAGCAAGGAAACAAAACTCAAAAAGATGGAGCTTCTACCATAGTCATGTTTTCCCCTCGGGAATTATAAGCTTAAGAATCAGAAGAAAAAACCTAGGCAGAGCTCTGAAATAGCTGGCAACCAGTCAGAAATGTATTTGAGTTACAATAAATGTACCTGGGCTATGATAAACATTTAGCTTTGGTCAATTAATAGATACACGCATATATTCTGCAATAGGCTGAAATATTTCATAGGGACTGTATCTTACCTGTTAAGTGTGCATGATTTGTGCATATGTTTCAGGTGCATCTTCGTGGAGCAGAACCAAATTGCTTCCTTATGGTAATCCTGTGCATTAAGTAGTTTCCTACTATTAAAGTGAAGGCTTCTTAATGGAATAACTCTGAAGTTAAATATCAGTTTGAAATCCTCTGTGTGCTTGCAGCTCGTTGCAGTTCATCCTGTTATATTTAGAACATAAGGCTTCTACATTTTTTTTACTCATGCTTTGGTTGTTCTCTTATATTTTTTACTTGATTTTTTTTTTTCTGTAGTGTTTTCTAAAGTTAGTTTAGCAAGTCCATTCTATATTTTCCAGTGAAAATTGCTACGTAAGTATTATGCAGAAGAATACATGTTTGCAAACCAAGCTGGAGAACAACTAAACACAGGTTAACATTTGTTTTCTTTTAATGAAAGTAAATAATCCAGTAATGTATCCAGCCATCAGCTCCCCTGCTTTCTGGGACAGCCAGGAGACTTGCAGAGGAGCAGCGATTCGCCGTGTGGCCGGGCCTTGAGCAGTCCATTTGGTGATGTGTCTTTGGAACAGGAGCTTTTCCTTATTCCTAATTCTGTGTTCCTCCCCACGTATGCCTGGAGTTGAACCACTGATGTATAAAAAGCTCAGGTGAATTTCTGTTGTAGTGGCTACTTAGGAAGAATTAAAATGCTTGGTAATAGATACCGAAGCTATTGATTGCAGAGCTTTCTTGCATCTAGTGTTAACAGTTTTATAGTATGATAGATACTGAGATTTTTGTGGTGGCTTTTACTTAACTTCTCATTTTAATGGCTTTTATGTTGCTTATGCTTTTGCTTAAAAGGTAAATTAAGCAGTGATTCAGTTCACATGGCTGCGTTTGCCTTGCTCCCAGTTGTACAGAGTTTTATTTCTTAAAAAGTTGAGCCTCTATACTCACAAATGACAGAGTTATTCTGCGAGTATACCAAGAGAAAACGTTGCACGGAGTTCTTCTGAAAGCTTTTGAAAGTTGATTAATGTTTCATAGACTTCATTTACAATATGTATAATAAAATTCTGCATAATTCAGAAGCACGCTGTTTGATCGTGCAGCATTTATTGAACTAAGAGTTTTTATAAAATGCATAAACAAATATATCAAACCAATGGTAGAAGTACTGCAAGGGAAAATGCATCAATTTTTCTGAGAACACTGTTCTAAGATACAGCTCCAGATTTTCGGCTGGTATGATATCAAATACACAATGAGCTTTTTACAAACAATTTTCACCTTTCAAGCAGCTCCCCTATTCTATGGTTGAAAAACATGATTTGACTTTATGAAGACATGAACTGGTAGACTCCATATAAAGATGTAAGTTAGACCCCAGAAAAGAGTGCTTTCTGGAGTGATTGCTGCAGACTGCAATACAAAGAGTAAATCATCTGGGAGTCCCTTGGCATTCCCCCGGATTGAGGGGCTGGGGGAGAAATGTCATGTAATGCATTCCAAAATTAAGAATAAAAATAAATGCTTAAAGCAGGGTTAGTTTTTAAAGAGGTCCAAGAAAGCTGAGTCGCTGGTTCCTTTGAAGCTCCAGGGAGGACAGAGCGCTGAATTCCCCCAGATGCAGCGAAATCTTCTGCTCACAGTGCATTGCATAGGAGTGCCAGCTGCGTGGCTTAGTGCTAGGGCTGAATCTCACCTGTCAGCCCTGACGAGAGCAGACAAAACATCCTCAGCTGCAGAGAGGTTGTATGCATGTTCAGACTTAGAGTGAACTCTACTATATACCTCTCAGAGTTATCTATGCTTTCTCTGTTTGATTTTTTTTCTCAGTTGGCATTCTCCCATGTTTTTCTTGACTAAGTGGGAAGGATTTAGAAGGAGAGAGCATTTACTCAGACAAAAACAATAATTTTGCCAGTGCTTTTCACTATTTCCTTTGCTATAACTGTTGATGATTTGTCTTGGTTTGTCTGGCTCTTCTGGGGGGTAGTGGGCAGACTTCACGTTGAGGGGCTGTGAAAAGAGCCTGCAGCAAGAACATCTACAAAGTCAGTAAGCAAAGGGCATAATAACAGAAAAATATAAGTTCAGACACTCCTTTTTTAAAATGTTCCATTTTTATTTATTTCAGAATTTTCTTTATTTAATAACATGTAATCATTCCAGCAGCCTGTGGAAGAAAGCACTGTAACATATGCATATTATACACAAGTCCTCATTACTGCGTGTAAAAGAGAAAAATATCTCCCAGCGACTTCTCCCACCCCAGTCTATTCAAACCATTGGCATATTGATGTTGGGACAAGAGAGTGAAGGAATAGAAAGCAACCTTAGGAAAATTCATAATGTCATCTCAGATGCGTGCTTGTATTAATTTCACTATCTTCAGCTGATTACTAGCTGCTGTTCTTAAGAGTTCTGAGGGTAAGAATTTGTGTCTACCCAAGAATCCCATATCCTTCACTTATTCTGTGATAGACCTCTACCTCTGTCCGCTGTGCACATGGATTAAGCAGTTACTTGCCAGTGCTTCTAAGGAAGGATTTCAAAAAATAGTGCTTTTTTCAGTAATATGGAATGAACAAATCCAGCTGAGGATGCAGGAGTTCAGGAGGAATCACAAATGTAGTGAAAATTGGTGATGTTACTGGAAAAAAACAAAGGCTGTACATTAGAAGGTAAAAAGTGGATTCTTGGGTTTTTAGGCTGCTGTAAAGGAATTCTCTATTTTCTGCTCTGAAAGTGAACGTAGTTGGATAATGTCTTCCTTTCCTCATTTTCATAGCACTTTTCTAAAGATTTTAGGAAAAGGCATCCTTTTAAAATGGCACATTTTAATTAAAACATACGTTTATGAATACATTGGAGTAACCAATCTTGGCTGTATGGTGAAGGGCTCTCTTTTTCCCCTCCAATATTCAGAACATACTGCTTAGGATACAGAAAATCATGGTCTTCAGTTTTAAATTTCTTTCTCTTACAACTTATCTGCATCTTACAGGTATGTGTTTGTTTATAATGGGATCCTGTTGCAAACTCTAGGAAAAAAAAAAGAATATTGCAAAAGAATTGTGAGGGTGTCTGTGTGCATTTAGTACCAACTTAAAATTCCAACACTGAGGACGTTTTCTTTCTCATGGACATCCTTTGCATTTCTTTGGTCAATTATGTTCTTGTGTATATTAGCTACATGTCAGATGTTAAGGTCGACGAAAAGCTATCATGAAGGAAAGGTATGAGAAGCTTTAATTTAAAAGTAGGTTTCGGGTTTATGATGAAAACTTATGAAGCAGGTCTTTAGCAGAGTCTGTGGTGATAGAACAAGGGAATATGGTTTCAAGCATGAGGAGGGTAGATTTATTTTGGATATAAGGAAAAGATACTTCACAGTGAGGTTGGTGAGGCACTGCAGCAGGTTGCCCAGAGATGTGGTTGATGCCCTGTCCCTGGAGACTTTCAAGGTGGGGCTGGATCAGGCCCTGGGCAATTTTGTCTAGCTGTGCTGTCCCTGTGCATTGCAGGGGAGTTGGACTTGCTGACATTTAAAGTTCCCTTCCAACTCTAAGGAATCTATGATTCTATACTTATGAAACTTAAGGTAGAAATGGAACTGAACTTAATACATGGTGCTATCTAGAATGCACCAATTCCAAAAAGAAGTTTGTGTTCTTTATCAAAAAAAGAGGAGAAAAAAAGAGAAATATGTAACAATGCAAGAATGAAAATATACGAATACTGGGTATTAGCCTATAATAACTCACATTTTAAAATCAGAAGCTTCTTACCATGTAAGAGTTGAATACCTGAGTATCATAGAATCATAGAATGGCCTTGGTTGAAAAGGACCTCAAAGATCATCTAGTTTAAACCCCCCTGCTACGTGCAGGGTCGCCAACCACCAGACCAGGCTGCCCAGAGCCACATCCAGCGTGGATGTGAGATTCAAGAAGAGTAGAGATTCAAGAAGAGAAAAGTAGAGTGTTACTTTACTGAGGATGGCAGGTGACTTAATTAAATTAGCTAACAGTCATAGCCCTTCATTTATAGCTGCAGGTTCTGCTCTTCTTGGTGTGATCTTGCAACGTTCTAAGTAATTAAATGTTGGCAATGGTCAGTAACATGTAATATGACATTTATTCTTGTCCTTTTGTTACAAATGAATTTTGATTTCATTGCCTTGAAAATGAATTGAAATGAGAAGAAAATATCCTACAAACAAAACAACAAATACAATGAGTGGGATTGGAACTCTAGTAAAATAGCCTTATTAATAACTAAAACCCAACAAAACAGAAATAAAACATTGAGTGCTGTAGTCTACTATAGCCAACTCTATTATTTTTCCTTAGCTTTTCCTTCTACCTATGCTGCTTGCAAGCAACACTTATCTGAAAAAGAATTCTCACTCTGCTGCTTTCCTTGCTGTGCTAATCACCTCTATCTTGAAATACATCTTTAGAATTGTTTTATTGTGACAGGTCAGCAGATAAAAGCTGAATACTGGGGGGTAAATGGCACTGACTAACAGCCTTGCTTTCTATAGCCTAAGCACTATTCCAGAAAAAAAAAGAGTTTGTTCATCATTGCTGTCGGGTCTGAAGGCATTACTGGAAAATAAAGTCCTATACTTAGTTGCTGGAGGTGAGATTTTGTCTTACATTCTTGTCTCTCAGTAAATTTATGTGATAATTGCCACCACAGCTGTCTGACCAAAATCTTTAATGATAAAACTGTAGGAGCCTAGGCACCATGGTAAGGGTTGAGCTATTAGTATTTTTATGTGTGAGAGACACGAAGAGTGCTTTGCCTCGTAATTTCTTTTTCATTCTCATACAGCACAAAGATGAAGAACAGAAATGCGAGTAGCATGCAGTGTTTGTGCTCCTTGGTTCTAGGTAGTGGATGTTCTCTGTACCGAAGTGGATAATGTCTCTGTAGTGCTGATTTCACCAGGTTCCCATCTCCACTCAGAGCTGTAGGAATGGGTGCTGTTTTGCTATATCCTTACACCAGAACTTTCTGCATGATCTGAGGTCTTGAATACAGCAAGGCTGAAGGGACAAGTGGCATTATTGTTCGTTTGTGTTGATAGCCTTATTCACTCTTTCTTTTCCATGCTTGATGGCTTATGATCTTACAGTGCTATTCTTTATGTTATCTATAAAATATGTTTTTTCTGGTTGAGGTGAAAAATAACTAATTGATATATTTTAAACATGCATTAGTGGCTTGAATGTGAGTGTCTTATATTTAAGTTAACCACTTATAACCTGGGCTGCCTTACTATAGTACGTGGTCAGTTATTTTTCCCACTGTCTCATGTTTGTTTCAGTACAAACATGATTTGTCATAATGTTCTTTACTGAAGTGTAGTTTTTGACACATTCAGTACAGTAAAACAGAATTTGTATATTAATTTCTGTGACCTATGTTTGATGCAAATCCAAATGTTATCCTTGCTAATAACTGAATGCTTGTAGATGGAGGAAAAAAAGTATCTGAAAGCATTGGGCCATCAGTTGATTCTTCAGAAAAGTAATATTACATCTTCACTGAAAACATTATTCACTGTGGATTCTGCACATCCAGTTCCCTAATATTTTCTCCTGCTGAAGTTTAAATAGTGCTCTTGGAAATAGAATCCTGGAATTCTTATGTATATGAAAATATTTCCCTTTTCAGGGTTGATTATGTTAGGCAGCTAATTGGACTGTGAAAATGAGGTGTGAAGTTAGATTTTGAATGCTTCAACTTGCCCCTATGCATTTGACAGCTGTGGGACCACTAACACCAACATATGGATACAGAACCAGCACTGCAAGGGCAGCCCTGCTCACTGGGCATCTCTGCCTAAGCCACGATGTTTTCATCTCAGCACAGTGCTATGAAAACCAGAAAAGCACTGGTGCATTCTTTCTCTTCTCCCCATTCCAACATTCCAAGATTCTTATGTACCGCTACCCAAAAAAAAACCCATGAAATCAGCAGGCAGACAGGGCTCAGAAATTGGTGGTCAAAATCGGCATCAACTTGAGCTTACTTTCTAAAGACTACAATCTATTTGCAATGGCTTGCCGGTGACAGCAACAGTTTAGAAAGCAGAGCAAGAGTCATGTTCACGGGCCATGAAATGAGAAGTTTTCTGTAGGTGCCAGAAACCTTTTCCTGAGAACAGGGCATGTGTTTCCCTCCAGCCTGGCATCCTGGCTCTTTACTCTGTTTGGCAGGCAGGCAGGCAGCCAATTAGATAATATGAAGTGTTTCTCTGCAAACTTAACCTGTCTTCCTTGCCTGTATCTTACAGGTGCACCCTGATACGCTTAATTCTATTTAATTTTGTGACTTCTTTCTCTCCTCTGAATACAGAATTAGCACCCTACTGTCAGTGAAATCACTGTCTGCTGGTGAGGATGGGATGTTGACTTATGCTGCTAGGCTCTGGTGTGCAGAATAAGGGGACTAGAGAGCAGCATTCACTTAACTTCTTCTCTCAGGATGCAGGCTGTGGGTAATAAAACTCAGTGCAGTATTATTCTGGAGAAGAAAACAAACTAAAGCACCTTTATTTCTTGCATTCTGAAAGCCACCAGCAGTGGTTATAAGTGTGCTCAGTCTCTTCTGTGGAGATGCTCTGAGTTGTGTTGGAATTTCCTGGCTAGTTTCTGGTTTAAAGGCAAAACAACCAACAACACCAAACTCCCAACTATCAGCGTGCCTCAACAAGCCGTTACATTGCAGCTACCGACATCTGCTGTAAAATACTTCTCAGCTCTAAAGTGTTCCTATTAAACTTCAGAAAATGACACCTATGTTTCATGGACCACCTTCTGCTAACACAGAAACAAGTGAAGTGTGATTTGTAATGAGATGGACATTTGGTGCCTCAGAAAAGCTTCATAGTAAGGAGTTGTTTCTGGTATGTTCTCGTTCTCACTGCAAATGGCTGCTTTTAGTGCAACTTCTGAAAATTATCAAAGCCTGAAGAAGGAAACTAAGAAAAAGGGAGAGAATGAGCTCAATATTGTTAGAGCTGACTTCTTGAGGCTGTTTTCGCACTTCCTCGGGCAGTAAGATTAAAAAACAAGTTAAAAAGTGGCAGCCTTCAGCATGAAACCCCCTACTTTGGACTGATAAGATAAACCTGGACGTGCTAAGAAGTCCTTATTTCTCAACAGAGTTATTGGTTCACATCTCATGCTCATAGATTGGAGTAGAAATTGATCTTTGCCTTTGGAGGAAGAATTTTTACCATTCTGTTTCTGTCAATTTAATTGACTTAGTTCTTTTTTTTTTACTCAGTGTTGTCTGTTTTGGATTTTTGTCCAGGTTTTTACTAAACTCTCCTTAATTTTGCTCAGAACGGTGTTCCTGAGAGAGTACTCCATTCGTATACAGGCACTTTTCAGCTATGTAGGCACTAATCTATTCCTACCACTTTAATTTGTGCGATAATGTATTTCCTCTCTCAGTACTGGATTTGGACTTCATTTTGAAATGACTATAAAGGAAAAGGGAGATAGGACTTCATGAAGTTGATGCTGAAAGAACACAGGATTTTTCCTCTTCTTCATTTTCATAGACATACGTAAGTGGGGACAAAGTGCAGACATATATATCCAAGTGATCTTGGCTCCTAAAATGAATGTATCTTCTGCAGCTTAGTAATGTGCTGCCCATGCTAGTACAATTGACTTTTCCAGGCTCTAGAGAAGCAGTTTATGTTGAAAAGTATTTTTCATATACTGTCATAGCATTTACTCCAGCTAAAAGAGGACCCATCTTTTTATTGCAACTTTTAACATAAAGTTTGAGACAGAACAAAATATGACTTAAACACCCCCAAATTCAGTACACTTGCTGAATTTGTTATGCAATGTGTAATTTAAAATGACAGTAAATGACAGTAAATGCCACGGTGTATTCCAAGATGAGAGCTATTTTGCATCTGATTTTCCTTTGAGAAGCAGCAGTGTATTTTTGTAAAATCTGACCTGTGCATTCTGTTTCATGTTCTCATCTTCGGTGTTGAAGCCTTCTCCCACAAGGTATGGTAACTAGAATGTACCTATTTCTCTTAGATCCAGTAGTATCCTCCACAGACACAACAAAACTTTGGCTTGTGTTAGGTTTAAGTGGCAAGGTTTTGGTAGCCGGGGGTCACAAAGAGTGATGGTGCTTGTGCTCTCAGTGGTAACTTAAGAAAGGATAAGAAGTGCTCTGTGGCACATGAGAGACAGAAGAGAGAAAAATGTGAAAGGAACAGCTCTGCAGACTCCCAGGCTTGAGGAGGAGGAGGGCAGGGAGTGCTCCAGGAACCAAAGCAGAGGTTCCCAATCAACCCTGAGAGACCCCATTGGAGCCTATGGAGCACCCCACGATGCAGCAGGTGGGTTTGGCTTGGAGGAAGCTGTAGCCTAGGCAGGGACAGGCTCTTTTCAGGGACTGCAGCCAATGGAGAGGAGCCAAGGATGCAGCAGGCTGCCTGGATGGGGAGCTGTGTGGGACCCATGCTGGAGCAGCCTGTCCCTGCAGGAGTGCACTCTGAGGAGTGGACTCATGCTGGAGTGGTTCTTGAACTGCTGCCTGTGCAGGGTTAGTTGATGAAGGATGGTATCCTGTGGGAGGAACCCCAGAGCACAGGCTGGAGCAGGGGAAAAGCATGAGGAAGGAGTGGGAGAGACTAAGCATTACAGACCTCTGTTCCCCTGCACCGCTTAGGGGAGCAAGTTTTAAAAAAAAGAAAAATAATAATAAAAATTAAAAAAAATCAGGATTGAAGATGAGCCTGGAAGAAGAGGGGGGGGTGGAGAGAAGGTGTTTTTAATTTTGTTTTTAGTTCTCATTATTCTGCTCTCTTATTAATGGGCGATACATTAAATTAATCTTCTCCAAACCAAGTCTATTTTGCCTGTGGCAGTAATTGGTGAGCAATCTCCCTGTCCTTATCTCAGCCCATGAGTTTTTTCATTGCATTTTCTTTCTGTCTTCTGCTGAGGAGGGGGGGGAGTAGGAGAGCAGACTGGTGGCACCTGTGGTCAGCCGAAGTCACCCACCACACAGGTGTGGATATATACAGTCTCTTTACTGTCCAGCCATGTAGGTTCTCTGTGCTTTATTTTTTTCAATATGTGAGCAGGGCTTCCATTTTAGCGTGGGGTCTTATTATTTAAAACCAACTGGGATGTGGCCTGGGCTAACGCACCACTGCTCTGTTCAGAAGCTCCAGCAGCTGCAGGGATGTCTGCTTACGGCTCCCAACCAGTGCTGGCTCCTGTCCCTCAGGGCTCACGCTGGCTGCAGTGCTGGGGCATCTCCACTGCTATTGTGCCTGCCTAGATTAAAGCTGATCAAAACAGCTGGGAGACCTCTTCAATATTTATCATACTGTACATATAATGAAACTCTCATATCAGTAATTGCTAGGAGATTAAACCTTTTCAAAGATACATTTGGTGAATACTAATGCTCTGCTCTCAAAAGGAGAGGATGTTACAAGAACTGGGAAAGGGAGAGGGGAAAAAAAAAGGAGCAAAGAAAATTCTTTGTCTTCATGGACCAAGAACAAACTTTTTGTGTTGAAGGAGCCTAGAAAGGGATTTTCTTTAGGCCAGAGGACTACTGGTTCCTTCATTTAAAATAAATAAACAAAAATATTATTTCATGACAGCTGTGGAACAGTTCAGTTCAGTCCTGGGCCCTGATCCATTCTGGAGAGGCCTTGATTCGTGCTTTTAGTTCAATACCTTTTGTGGGGTGGAACTCCCGAACTGATGAGTGGCTGAATCTGCTTAATATTATTTCTTAAAGCTGATCTTAACCTTTCTGGCTCTACAGATGTTTTTCTGCTCTGTGGTTCAATGTGTATGTGATCTTTAGTAGAATATGCACAGTAAGTGAGCAATACAGAAATCCCTTTGCTTATAGCAGTATGCCAGGTAAGTGGTTTGGATCATCCCCTCTGATAGACAGGAAGATGAGTAGTGGATATTTCCTGACCTTTTGTGCTGTGAGCTAGCACGTCTAACATTGCCATCTCTCTCTTTGGCTTTGTTTACGAGGCATTTTTCTTTTCCTTGCAATCCTCATAGGGAAATGACAGGCAAGTAGTTTGAGAAAAGCTATCAATTCCTTCATTGTTGGTGGGATCGGTGCCAGGTGAAGGATGTGTTTTGTGGAGTGCTGACCTTGTCCGGCTGCTGGTGTCCCCAGCTCCCCACGGCCAGCCACTCCCCCACTGCCCTCCTCTGCAGGACAGGAGGAGAAATCAGGTAAATCTTGTGGATTGAGGTAAAGACAGAGATAATTTCTGAGCACCATTGCCAGCAAAACAGACTCAACTTGGAGAAAATTAAGTTATTGCTAATTAAAAATAGAGTGGGCTGGTGAGAAATGCAGGTAAAACCTGAAATACCTTTCTCTCACCTCCCTTCTTCCAGGCTGAACTTCAGTCCTTTGCTCCCAACTCCTCTGGATCCCACCAACAGAGCGGTGTGATGGGGAGTGGGGGCTGTGGGCTATCACAGCTGTTCCTCCTCAAGGCGGATGGCATCAGGGCAGCATGATAACTGGATTTGTTGCGCTACACACAAAGTGTGTGAAGTGCAGGTGAAGTGACAAACGTTCTCTGATCCTTTATGCTGCAGTGTAAACTTCAGCATAGCCCAAACCCCATACGTTACTAAATATTTTTTGTATAGCTAAGGAAAATATCTGGCATAAACAAGAACAAGCAGAAGACCACAAGCAATTTGCGTGGCAAGATACCAGTTTCTTAAATAATAAAATTTAACATTTATAGTTGTATATTCAGGCAAAGGTATATCCATACATAAAATCATTTGCTTTTGGAAATGGTATTAAATTGAAGAAGAAAAATATTTTAGCTGATCAGGAAAATTGATAATTCAGGAAATCTTTGCCAAGTTCACTGAGGAGAGATGAAATTTCTGTGGGCTTTACTTTTAAGTTTATGTCCATTAGGAACTCGTAGCTGCCTTCTGAATTAACTATGTCCTGTGAGACTTAAACAGTAAAATAAAATAAAAATCTAAGCTCTCTCCTCTACATATTAAAATTATAACTGGGAATCATGGTGTCATTAAAGGATCTCAATCCCATTAAAATAAACATTTAAATACTCTTGCAGGAAAAAAAAAGCCTTGCAACATGTACTTGGAGTTTATTTTGAAGAGTTCAAGGAGAGCACTGCTGCATGTGCAACAGCTGCCCAAAGAGCAAGCAAACCTCTGGAAAATGGGGAAAAAAAAACAGGATAGGAAGCAGTTCTGAAGATTTATTATGTTATGAACTCAATTTAGAAAGTTTTTTTCTAGCATAGGATGCTAACAAACTGTCATTCAGTTAAATTGGATGATAGCAGATGTACAACTGAGAAAAGATGCACTTTGGGACATAATATTAAATTATTCCATAGCACTCAGCACAACAAGAGGTCACTGTGGGCATGCACGTGTATAAGGTAAAATGGGGTTGTGTTTTCCAAGCTGCCTCGGCAGTATGGGGAAATGGAGTGAAAAGAAGACGTGATTTACAGGAAGGAAGTGTAGGGGGTGTGGGCTGCTGGGTGACCTCTTGAGTTCTGTTTCTTACTGCTCAGGGCCTGCTCTGTATTGCTGAGGTATCTTGTACATCTGTCTTGGTGAGTCTGATGCAGTCTGGGGCTTGGTATAGCCTGTGTTTTATGTCTGCCTCCGTATCACATTCCTCCTGCTTGCTGCCTTTGCTTTAAGGCAAAGCTCAGCATCCAGCACATCTGTGAGTGTCTTGCAGCAGCCCGTTCCCTCACAGCTCCCTGCCTTGGCTGTGCCTACAGCTAGCCCTGGGTGTTATGTTGTAAGAATACCACTGAAGTACTTCGCAGTGCTCTATAAAAAGCCATTCCATGTGTATATAAAAATGTAGATGTGTGTTGTATAAGTCTTCATTAAAGCTGAAATATGCTTAATGAAAAAGGAATGTCCCGGTTCTGACAGCACGTCAGCTGACAGGCAGTTGGAAGAAATGTTGCTACAGGGAATTTAACTATTTTTCAAGGTTTCTGTAGGCTAACAGCTCCTGATGTACAAAAATGACTGTTGTGATATGAGTACTATCAGTGTTTCAGATGTCTTGTACTATGATATTTCCATTTAAAACTGCTGGGAACTGGCTGGTGAGCATCTCTACTATGGAAAGAGGACTGGAGGATTGTGGTGCAAATAACGAGGCTGTATGGTATTGCAGAATGAGTCAACAAATGAAAGCACGTTTTCTTGTGTGCTGTTCCTTGTATTTCTGACTGACCTCTAAATATTCTGAGAAATGTTTCTTGAAGTAATTTAGGGATCATCTAAACAGGGATATAAGAAAACTTTGCTATGAAGTGCTCAGGAAATCCTGATGTAATTAATCTCTGCCTGTACTTGACCTTTGTGTTCCCATGCAACGACCCCATGTTTTCCCTTGGTTAAAGAACCCCTGGAGAAGACAGCAAAAGGACACCTAGAATGGACGTTTAGTCATGTTTTTGTGCTGTACGTACACTCATTTTTCTAATAGTCAATTTGATTCTGTAACAGTTTTACAGGCAGTTTTATTACTTGAATAATGAGTAAGTGGCAGAGAAAGTCAGGTGACTTTTAAGTCCTAAATCTTGTGATGCTAGAGGGAGAATTGGAAAGTGAGTCTATAAAGAATTGGTCATTCCCTCTTCATGGAAAGAAGCCGTGTTTGTGAAGGCAGTAAAACATAACAGGTCTGTAACGAGTCTAGCTGGACAACTTGTCCAACTGACTGTTAGGCAACAGCTTCAGTGTAATGGTAATGTAGTTCACGTTGTATTATCCTTTGGACTGAAATGCCTGTCAGTCAAGAAAGACCAAAACAACACATGATGGAAACACAGAATGTGACAGCAATGATTTATATGGTTTATATAGAGAGAATACATGCTGCTGATCCCAGAAGAACTGTAAAGGGCACCAGCGACCCATACTGGTACTGAGGAGCTGCGTACCTGACCTCAGCATGATGTGTTGGCAAGGCGTAAGTGTCTTTTTTAAGCATAGAGTTAGAATTTAGCCAAGGTTCAGAATTAAATCTGGACAAGATATGAAAATTGAACCTGAACAATAGGCAGCAAATGAAGGTTAGACAGCGAGAAAAGAGACAGAGGAGAAAGGTCAGATAGAGTTTCTGTAACATCAGAAACGCATTGTAGATTAAAAGGAGACACAATAAAATATAGTTAAGTCAGAGGAGGTATTTGAGAGGGAGAATTACTTGGTGGTTTTTTTTTGTTTTTTTTTAAGTTATATACTGAAAATCTCTTTCAAAAATGGTTGTGCTGTTGAGGAGGAAATACAATATCTGAAGCTTAGCCTGTGGTGACCTCTGTGAGCAAACTTGAGTTAACAGCTCGAGAGGAAGAGCAGTATAATATGATCTGGGCTGCAAGGTTCTGAAACTGTGGGCTTGGACTATGGATACCAGAAATACTTTATTTATAATAAATAAGGCCATTTCCAGTGGAAAGATGAAAAGAGAAGTAGTTCCTACAGCTTAGCATATGAAGATAAAAAGAGAAGTAGGTTCTGCAGCTCTGAGATGAGTCTGGGCCTGCAGGAGACTACAGGTCAATACTTGACTTTGAATCGGACTGGGGAGCAGTATTAAAAAAATAGAAATGTTTGCATCATTTCAGAAGAAAATCCCTTCTATGCTCATGTTCCCTATTTAAATGTTCCTTAAAACAGCATTTCATATTTCTACCTGTGCTGCTGAGTTTTTAATACATCTATTTAAATGCAAATTTTGACTTTTGGTCTGTAATCATAAAAATGTTTGTCACTAAAATTTATATCAGAAATGTAATTTCATATAGAAGCAGCAGTGGCGTGGCGGGTCACAAATAACAGAATTATTTCTCAGTGCAGGGAGGTGCTTAGTATCATCTGAAGAGCATGATTTTTTCTCTGAAACTCCAACTTACTTTAATATGCGTGCTACTAATGTACTTCTAAGCTGTGCTTTGAGTGTTTGCTTTTGCACCAACTGCTCCCTTATTACCTTTTTTTCCTTTCTATCCTCTGAATTACCAGGATGGCAATCCTGACAAAGTGTCTAACCTGTGTGTTCAGGAAATGAAGGCTCTCTTCCAGCATAACGTTTTTCCTCTTCTTCACAAGCAGACTTAATAAAAGAGACTTGACTGGATGGCAGGAAGTTTTGCCAGGCTGATATTGAATCAGCGACAGATTACTCTTTAGATGCTGCTGAGTGTGTCATTTGTATTTCATTTTTTTCCCACTCATGGAAACTGCTGGCCCTCATTAGTCAGACTGTCTGGGTTTCCATGGCCAGCAGCCCCTTGTCTGCCAGGACCACAGCTGCTGAGCAGGGCTACAGCTGCTCGTGGTGACTGAGCTCCAGCTGCAGCAGGCGAGGGCACATTTGCCAGAATCGTTTTCCTGTCCATCTCATTTTGATGGATGTGGTGGTGCTCAGTGATGAACAGATGAGTTGCCGCAGCTTCAGACCACTGGTACCCCTGGCTCATGGTTTGGCGCAGCTCCTCGGCGGCTTTGCAGCTCCTTATACCACTAAGCCATCATGTTTGCAAGTCCCCCTTTGCCATGTGAGCAGGAGGAAGAACATTACCTGCTTGTACAGAAGGACCAGCCTTTGGACTGGTCAGCTGCAGGGGGCATAGCAGAATGTGATGTGGGGAATCAAGAGCGCGAGATCCATCCTTAACTTCTAAAGGATGAAGAGTTCAACTTGTCTCAAGATACCTCTGTTTCAAAGAAACACTATACAGACACTGAGCAAACTGTATGCCTTCTTGTAATAGCAGGTTTTTATTTACCTAGTTCTGCTACTAAGTGAATACAGGTGGCTGCTTTCATTTTGCTTGTTGTTTAAAATAATTCTGATATTATTACAGGGACGATGAATGTGAAATGCCAGATACATTACTGCAGTCAAAGAACACAATACTCCTTAGATCTTGCACATTTTGTGCTTTGTGATCCTGAGATGTGCTCCTCATTAAATTAAATACTTGAGATTTCAAGTGATAAGAGGATCTGAAGGACACATTGCTACATTTTAATTTCAATCATTCCTATTTATTTCCTGAATTTGGATGGCTTAAAAAAAAATTACAGTAAACTTATGCAATATTGAAGTCATTTTAAAAACAGAGATAGCACTCCATGTGTGTTGAGCAGTGAGATTCCTGGTTGTTTATAAGAGAGGAAAGTCTTAGTGTTAAACCAGAAGTTGCTTCACTGTATTGAGATTCTGGAGAAATCTTCATCCACACTCTGTTAGATGAATTCACTTCTTGCTGAAGTGATCAAGGGGACTGTTTCATTGCCGTTCATCTCTTCTGATTGGTTTTGCTTTGCTGTGGTATCATCTGTTTGTTCAGCGATGCTAAGGTTGAAGTGTACCGGATCACTGAGCTAACAGTTGAAGGTTAGCCAACTTTTTATGTTGAAGTGGCCTTTTATAGAAGGCACGTTAAGGTTTTGAAAGTGCTGGGCATTCCTGTATTCCAAAGGAGTTTGACTTGAATTCAGTCATCGTTCTTTGGGGGAGGTTAAGATGTTTCTCTCGCACTTTCTGTCTAGGTACCTAACAGCAGACAGGCATTGCATCTTCTTATAACCCACTGACTGTCCCTGTTGGGTTTATTCACTCACAAGGCCAACAAATGTCATCTGGTTGTATCTGTGGGGTACTTTATTTTTGAAGTGCTTATGTGATTTGTCTAATTTTTTATTAAAAAATAATATTTATACACTCAAAAATACTACACTAGTGTTTTCCATCCAAATTCCAGTCAATCTTTTTTTTTAGCAAGTTTCTTATGCAAATTTCATCCTGTAATCATGCATTATTTTCTAATACATTTAACACTGCAAGTCATTTCTAAACTTCATCAAGATGCGTGTTCCGTGTGATGTGTGCACACGCTAAATCTCCTGTGGAAAACTATGATAAGTGTCAGCAAGCTCTTAGGATGTTCCCCTTTGTTTGTGTTAGCTCTTTGTGCTTTCATCAACGTTAGGAGGAAGTTTTTCACCCAGAGGGTGGTGACGCACTGGAACAGGTTGCCCAAGGAGGCTGTGGATGCCCCATCCCTGGAGGCATTCAAGGCCAGGCTGGACGTGGCTCTGGGCAGCCTGGTCTGGTGGTTGGCAGCCCTGCACACAGCAGGGGGTTGGAACTGGATGAGCATTGTGGTCCTTTTCAACCCAGGCCATTCTGTGATTCTATGATGTATATGTTGTCATCAAGCCTAATTTTCCAAATGCTGTCTTCTCCAGTCTGGATGTTGAGAGTTTACATATTCTCCAAGTCACCAACAAGCCAGGTGGGACCTGTGTCCTGGAACTGGAGGTACAGGGGGCACCAGCAGCAGCCCCCACATCTTGTAATGTCTGGAAGGATTTTTAGATCACGCATGGTTCACCTAAGTCGCTCCTGCGCACCAGATTATTACTACAGGTAGCCTTCTTGACCTTCCTTGTCATGTTTTGCCTTTGAAATTAGTTCAATTCTCCGCTTGACAAATGAAAATTTATTGAAAGTTGTTTTGGTGATTATATATCTGTTAGAGGCAGTGGGAGTGAAGAAGATGGGATAACAGCAGTTAAAGTCAATCCAAGGTCATAGCCCAGATGAAATCCAGAAAAAGAGAAATCCTAAGGGGAAGATGACTATTTTTATAAGCACTTTATCCCCTTATAGTGACCTAGATACCTGTGCTGATACTGGGGAAAAGGAAAGCATGGTATTACCAGTAGTGAGGGAGGTTATTTGTGCTGGTCTTAGGTTTCAGGGGAAGCAGAGGCCAAAATGAAATGCACTTTAAATTGACAACATGAAAAGGGAGCTTGTATATAAAAGCTTCAAGCTTGCAGTTTTTCAAGTCTTAAGGATATTTCCTGTATATTTGATCTCGTGCACTTCTTTTTAAGGAATTGTCAGTATTTTATTGCAGAGGAGAAAGTATTGGCAAAAAGATGATTAATGGTAAAACATCTATCATCTGCTGGGTGAAGGGAGACAGCGCACGACAACTGAGAAGGTTTGGATGCAGATTTGTGGTGCTTGGTTCTATGCCAAGGTACTGTTCAATTTCAATTGTGTGAAGGCATGTGTACATATGTATTATTACTTACTGCTTGGCACAATCCAGAGGTCAGGTTCCTTAAGGTGGGTGGCACACTGGCCAGAAGGACGGGACAGATTTGGTGCATTCCTGATGTCCACGTACTGTTGAAAAGTTAGGCTTAGTATCTGTGTACAGATTTAAAATAGGTTGTGAACTCTGCCTAAGGGCATACCATCAGTCTGAAAGCAGCCCAAGAGAAAACTGGGGAGGCAGTGATGTATGGTCATAGAAAAGAAAGCAGCAAGTGGGAAGGGTAAAACCGAGTGTTCTAGCTGTCTTATCCAGAGAGCACCTGTGGGAAGAGAAACATAAGAGGTATGCAAACAAACTGAGACTGTATATATACTAGCAGGCCATTTTGCTGTTTAAATTTAAAAGATCATTTATTTTTCTAGATTTAATAGACATATGTTTTTGTCATAAGTGCTGCTGAACAAAAATTATGCTGTTGAAGTTAGAAAAAGTAATAAGCAAAAAGGGTTAGGATAGGGTTTTGCTTAGGTTGTAGGTTATAAGGGTTTAGTTTAACCAAAACTGAAAGAAATATGAGACAAAATATAATGAAAAATACTACAGCAAGCAAATTCTGTTTAGCTTTCAATAATGATGGTAACTGTGTGAAAAATGTACTTGGCTTCTATTTTTTGAGGGTGGCTAAGATTATGGTTTAGAAACTTGAATTTCCTTATGTTTACAAGTACACGAAGGACACATTTGTGAAATCACTGTAGAATGAGCAGTTGTGCCTTCTCTGTCTGAGCTCTTCCATTTGTCATGAAATCCTGAAGAGCTCATAGTAGCACATTATAGTAAAGTAATTCTGAAAACAAAGGTGATATCCTTCCTTTCTGTATTCGATGATTGGGTTTGAATTTTGTATTTAAAAATAAAAATGTGTAATTTTGAGCATACTAATTTTATGGACACTTGCATTTGATTCACCACCCGAGTTCATCTGAATATTCATATTTCTTTTGTATTGTTGCATGCCATTCCTTTCCCTTCCTCATAACCATACTGGACACAGAAAGGTTGAGAGAACTTCAAGTCATGTGCTTACCCTCCAACAAGCGTAACATAGTGACGAATGGGCGTGAGCTGCATGTCATGAATCAGAAAGCCTCGAGTCAGCAGTGTATCTTTAATCTTTTGGAAGGTAAGCTTGCAAGTTAATTGCTGGATTTCATAGATTGTAGGAGTACATCAATATAATTGATTTTTGACACACTGGGAGAGCAGTAAACATACTCAGTTTTGAATTTTAACAAGTGTCATACCTGATAATTTATCTGCTTTGGAATTAGGAGGTCTAGAGCTGGCTCCTAGGTAATTCACACTCATTCACACACATTAGTACACTGTTATCTGCATAATTCTGTGCCATCAGTGACTGGCTGATTCGCTCAATTTTAAATTAGATAAATAATGCATAAATGTGCTGTGTTTAATGAGAACTGCAAGGAAAAGCAGAAGGGAGAAAGATATCTTCTTTTGATGTCTTGGAATATGTTCCATTGGTTCTTGGTCTTTTTAGCTAAAATTCTTGTGATGATAATAGTAGGAGTTCTCAATGATATTCCAGGTGTGATATGAAACTTCTTCTATTTGTAGAGGTAGGTATTTTCAGTCTGAAAACTGTGACTTCAGGTTGTGCCTGGATCTCAGCATTAACTTCTCAGTACTACGCCCTTCTGGTGATGCAGTTCACAGCCCCCAGCACATGCATTTCCTCGGTTCCTCATGCAGTTTGACACGGGTTCCTCATGCAGTTCCGTGCACCCTGCTTCTATTGTAGGATGCAAAAGTTAACCATATGTATTAGCTTAGCTTAGACATAGGATAGCCAAATAATCAATATACTTCATATAAAAAATGCACCAAGAGTATTCTTAATTTGCAGTTAGAATTGTTGATCATTGTCTAGCCCTAGCATGTAATGCATTTCAGACTAGTGTTTGTATTTGGAAAGGTAGAGACTTTTAAAGTCATTCTGAAGTCCTAGCCAGTATCTGACAAACCAGTGTGAAGTGCTGTTTCAGAAAGTTCTGTCTGCATTTGTCATCCTTCCTGGATTTCTTAAAGTTGCTGCTTTTGTCTCAAGGAAAGAGTTTAAAACTCTGAGAGAGAGAACGAGTAGCTGTAGCTCTCTGAATGAAGATACAGAACCAGTCCTGCCTGATAAATAGCACTGATCTTTGTAGGGAGAGTGTTTGGAACAGATCTAGTTGATAAGGCTGCTGGAATCAGTATTTCATGTTACTCTCCTATACAAATCTAATGCTGGTAGTGGCAGTACTGCAAGAGGCTTAAACCAAGTCAGGGCCGCGGTGTTCTGTCTGCTTATCCAGGAGGCAGCTGCTGCATCTCTTGCTGTCATTTGTTCAGGTGCTATCTGATCAAAAGGAAGCACCCACCATCCTACAGCATCTGCAGATGCATCTTCCTATAACCTCTGCTCTCTGCTGGAGCCGCACCATGGAAGTAGAGGAAAATTTCTGTAGATAGACTGACACTGTTGTTTTGTTGGGCTTTTTGTCTTCTCCATCCTTAAACTGAAGCGCTGTGTTTAAAGGATTCTAATTTCTTCGAATCAAAATTTGTTACTGATCTTGGAACTGCAAATTACGCTCAGGGAATTAATCTGTCTTTGAATCAGATAATTATCACAATAATGACTTGGTGAACTCCCTGGAAAGGTGGATGCTCCTTGGCATTGATGTTTGTGAGTTAGATAAAGGAGCAATCTGAAGAGGGATTAATGAATTAGCAGGAAGTCAGAGAAGTTGGAGGAGCAGAACTGGTGCCTGTGCCCGTGATTGTTGCAGTTTTCTGACACTTCAAGTGGTTTGCAAGTCTTCTCTTATTAGAGCTAATGTGAGACAATCAGTCACCTAAGCATAGCAATGCTGTGTCTGTTAGAAATGCTGCTGATAATTGATGTGCAGTAGCAGAACTTATAAATGAAATTAGCTCCCCAAAGTTAAAGCGTGGCAGTGATTGAAGCAGTAATGATAGGGTTCATGCAAGTACATTTGCCATCTATCTAAATGTATCATTACTGACAGAGCTATTTCGTTAACATATTGTTATGCTTATTTCTGTCATTGTTATAATGTCCCCTTAGATATCTGCAAATTATATTTGCTTGTACTCTGTTCTGATCCTTCCGACTGCCTGTGCCCACTTCTTTGGAATTCACTTGTGCAACATTTGATTTCTAACTTGAAGAGCATCTTCAGAGGAGAGTGCTGTGCACACAGATGGAGGATAGCTTTGTTTTTCTCATAGACGAAGGATGTTCCGTGTTTCATCTGAAAAGCCCAATATTGCTTTTTTTCATCCAAAATTGAAGAAGTTGTCTTTTACCTACAAATGAAAATGAATAGAATTTCTAGCAATACAGCATTGTGTGTTGCTTGGAATTCAAAATGAAGAGCCCCACCTCGTGATCAATTTGGTGATTCATCTGGCTGAAGCTGGGAGACTTGTAAAACTCTTTGGGAAAAGTAATGAAGGAGTAATAATTGAAGATTCTGTGATAATCTAAAAATACATTGATAGAACAAGTTTAGGCAAATTGGTTCTAGGAAAGACAAGAAAATCCAATAGCTGCTTTCTGAATCTTCTGAAATATGACTCGATTCTCTCATTTTGTGATTTTTGTTGTTGTTTGTGTCTTACTACTGGATATAGGAATGTTAAAGGGCTGTAAGACAGAAGGTTTTCAGCAGAAGGTTTTCAATATTAACGAGTTTAGAAGAAAGAAGGAAAGAAATCTCCAGGACTTTGTTTTAAGAGGATAGGTGTCTCCATGCTTTTATACCAGAAAAGTATACAAGTGTACTTTTCAGTAGTGTTAGAATTGTTTGAATTATCTGGTACACTTTAAACATAGATAAGTATATGCATTTATTCTCTTTTCTTGTTTCCTTTTCTTCTTTTTAAGACCTATTGCTTTATACTGGGGGTCTATAGTGAGATCTGAAAAGGAAAACATTATACTTGTGTTTCCCATTACCAGAGGCATTTTTTCCCATAATTTCATTAAAAAGGAGGACAAAAATACCAGTGAAGTGAATGAGTCAATGTGTATAAATTCCTAGGCACGCTTGTTTTTAGCAACTCATCCAACTCTGAACGCTGACTTAATTTCAGATCTCAGAACTGAAACAGATTTAAAATTAGCTTATAATTCAATTCCTTTCCAACTACAAATTAAAATTACAAAAATATTTCAAAATATTACCATAACATTTGCATCTCTTTTATATGTCCCACGAAGCTTCCAATGACATCTCAGCTTACAGCACGTTCTTGTGAATGAGTTCTGAAGGCAGCCATTGCAGACAGCAGTTCCGATGAGGACACGAGGAGGCAATATGAAACTGAAATACATGTCAAGTGTTACACCCTACTATACAGGAGAAACAAATGAGGAAATCTATATTACAAGTGATTTGCAGTCTGTTTTGTGGTCTACATTGGAGCTGTGTATAGATAGATGTATCCATACATATGCATGTATTTAAATCTATACACACAAACCTGTACCTCTGTCTGTATACCTGTATATAAGATGTTGACCCCTGGGAGAATATTTCAGAAGAGAAGAGGCAGAATCTGTTTGTGGAAAGCAGTGCTGGGAGCTGCACTCCCTCCTGGCCGTCCTGCTGGGTTCTGCTGGCCTTCGCTGCCTTCCTCCACAAGACAGAGGTATGCCAAGGCTCAGCCATATTGCCAGAATTCTTCCTAGTGTGATATACTGTTACATTTGTGCGTGTTCTCTGAGTATGGGTTAGATCCTGGTTAATTACTTGTAAGTCTTGTTATTGCTGTAGTTAGAGGAGTTCCCGCAGTATTTGGCTGTTCGCCTGCTTTGTGGCCCAGCCAGGAATCTTGGGGAAAACTGCCCCCCTGCTGACTTGTTATGTGTCTGAGGAAGATGGGAGGGACACACACTCACATACATGGTCTTGGCTTTGTGACAACAATTGAAAATTAGGACCCAAAGTAGCTAAAAGAGCTGTAGCTTGCATTCAGTTACTAAAATCTTTGCACGGTTAGCATTTTAGCATTCACAGAATCATAGAATGGCCTGGGTTGAAAAGGACCTCAGAGATCATCTAGTTTCAACCCCTATGCCATCGGCAGTGTCACCAACCACCCGACATGGAAGTTTTTAATCTGGTATGATTTCCTGTGCACCTTTATTTTGAAGTGGCCTCTTTAGTAACGTGACATGAGGTTTTACCTGCTTCGTTGCATGCAATTTATTCTCTAAGTGCTTTATGTTTAATTAGTAATGCCATTTAATACCTGGCTTTTTTTTAAAGCCATTAGTCGTTTCCATTTCTACTTTTTTGTCTCTAGAGATGTGCTCTATGCAAATTAGAAGAAATAGGATTTTTGGAGGCTGCCTTAGTGTTCTAATAGCAGAGATCCAAAGTCAGGTGGGGGTTCTGGAGGAGCACTGTCTGTGCTCCCTGTAATGGTGTTGAGGTCTTTACGCTGATGTAACCGGGATCTGCAGTCTCAGGTACCTTTCTGTGAACTTTTCAGAATACCGAAGTATTTCCCTTCACTTTTCTTTCCGTGTGATCTTTGACCTCTCATGATAGATGCAGAGAAGCCCAAGTGTTGAGCTGAAGCCCGTCTAAGGCGATGTTCAGGAACTGGCAGGTAGGGAAGTACCCCCATCTTTGCCGAATGCTGAAGCGAAGGGACACTTTGTAATTTGGCTTCTCTGTTTTGTTTGCTTGCTTTGAGGACTCTGTAAACAATCTCTTTAACACAGTTCTGGAACTAGTTAAAAAAACATATAACAGCAGAAGTTTCTCTCCTTGTAACAGTAAGGACAGCCTTTTCAGAGGAGTTAATCTGCCTAAGCAAACAATTTCTGATCTGTAGGTTCCATCCTCTGCTGCTTTTTAATAGTATTGCTCTTTTAATATGGCTTCTTTTCTAACAAGATCATACCCCGCTCCCTCAGGCCATGTTAAAAAGGTCAGTCGCTGAATGGTATTTTAATTTAAATAAAGAGTGAAACACAGACTGTTTTTGCTGCACTACTAAAAGATCACCTGTTTAAATCTTCCTTTTAATGTCTGTTTAACTATCTTTTTTTTGAGGCTTTTTCTATGACCTTCAAATAGTTTAAACACAAATTTTTATTCATTATTCACGCCGTTAAGTACTGATACAGGTTTCTTTCTGCAGTTTATTTCTTTATTATGTGTTGCATACTTTTAGTTTGGCTCTGTAGTGGTTTCTATGTACTGACATATTACAGAACGATACAGAGGAGTGCCAACTTTGAGAAGGGGGGGGGAAATCTGTGTGTGTATTTGAATTGCCTTAGCAACATTCTTTAAGATTAAGTAAAGTGGGAAAGGAAGGAGCTCAAACCTGGGCCTCTTCCCATGGTGTGCAGTCCCTGGGCATGGCACTGGTCCCGCACTGTGTGGGCACTGGTGACTGCTGGGACTGCCCTGCAGTTCTCAAGCTCTTCAGCTCTGCTACAACCGTGGCCGTTCCATTGACACGCTTACCCAGCTCTACATCATTGTTCTGGCTTTTCATTTTTTTCCTCGCTTAGTAATTGAGTTTCATGACTTCATGCAAAAGATGGGACGAACTCCAGATAGTTACATTATTACAGATTGGCCGCAGTGATGCTGTGGTTTGTAGAGACTTGATATACTGCAGAAAAGCTCTGAAAACTGATAACACTGAATAAAGGGAATAAATTAAGCTCTTAAAATGAAGTATTTTCATGGCCATGGTCCAGCTTTTGAACCTCTCCTCAAACTAATGAGCTGGTATCTTCTTGTTCCTAAATAAAGATCACACCCTTTGAAGCAGTGTCAAGGTACAGAGACGCTCATTACTGCAAAACACATGCACTGTTATTTTGTGTTGTCTGTCAACATTCAGTTACTTTGGTAATATAAATTACTTAGACACCTTTATTCAGTTGATTCAGTGGTCTTAAATATGGCACATTCGTGAGTGGTTTTATTAAATGAATGAGAAAATCCAGTATTTTCTTACCTGTTCTTTCCAGAATTATTGTCTGATGATCATCTGAAGTACAAATTAATTTAAAATTTCAAGGGCATTGCAGTGTAATCATAGAATGGTTTGGATTGGAAGGGCTCTTGTTCCGACCCCCCTTCTATACGCAGGGGGCATGGGGCTGTGAACAGCCTAGGCCATCCAGCCTGGCCTTGAGTGCCTCCTGCCTGCTGCCCACCCTGAGCCACATCCAGTAACAGGATGCATGGGACAGTGAGAGCTCCAAGTGATTAACTCAACATGCCACAAGTTCCCATGTCCTGTTTCCGGCCCTTGATAACAGTATTTAAAGTCAAAGCATCAGTAAGGTTATTTTCCTGTCCTAAGGTGTACTTCATGTAACTTTTTGTATGCCAGAAACCAGCCCAATGAACAGTATCACCAATTTCATTAACTTTCCACAGTAACCCCAAGAAATGAATTCTCTCCAAAGGGCTGTTCAGTTCCCATCTCCTTTCCCTAAGAAACAGCAGCATCACCCCTGCCAAGCAGCTGGTTACCTGTACAAATTAATGGACTCCATGGCTATATATTCCATCAATGGAATCCATATGTTTTACACCTGGATGTATGAAATTATTTCTCCTTACGTTGCTCTTGGGGAAGAGTTACTGTACCAAAGCTCACCTGGAATAAGATATTTTTTTCCCTGAAGATATAAGTCAATTCCTCTCTTGCTTTTTTTTCTCCCCCCCGCCCCCCCCACCTTTCTTTCCCACAGTTTCTTTTTACGGCTTTGAAGGAGGGTTCCAATTTATGTAAAGGTTAGATTTTTATACTGTTTCTTGAAACACTGCATCCTGTTAGGCAGTAATTTTAACAATAGTAATAAAGCAACGATTTTATAGTGTGTCATTATCAGTTCTGTTTGGCAAACTGCTATCTTGCTGTTACGACAGATAGACCGTGTGTCTTGGGCTGTGTGGCTGTTTGTATGGACTGGCTGGGTTATCGTATTGCATTTATGCTTTTTTGTTGTTATTTACTTTGGAGACTGTGGGTATTACGTTGATGTACAGACAGTTCTGTTCTTCCCATATTCTTCATTATGTGAGGTATAGGTAGATCTAGGTTAGATAAATTTGATGTCAAGCTTTATGTGAAATATATGTGAGGACTGTTGATAGGTAGAAAAATAAAAAAGGAGCCATGGTGCTATATATTACATATTTAGTGTTTATTTTTGCTTTGGCAGTGTAACAGCAATCATGCTAGTTTTGCTAAATGATATCATACAGATTTTCCCAGTTTAAACATAAATGGTATTTATGGAAAGCTGAAGATCAAAAATATCTCTATATTCTTCAGAGAAATAAGACTCTTTTTTTCCAGAAAAACAAGACTGATAATCTGGAGCTTGTAAAGGGGTTCATTTAAATTCGCTCTCCACAGAATTTTTGTGAATTGATGAGCTGAGCTTCCTTACTAGACAAAAAATAAAATAAAAAAGGATTATGTTAAGATAACTTCTTTGTTTTTCCAAGACTTGAAGCTTTTTGTTTGATAAATTATAGGACTTGAGATTTGCAGCACAGAATTTGAGCTCTGGAGTCATTTTGCATCTCATTGATGGTACACTGATTTGCTTTATTGTGTTTGACAAGCAGAGCTCTCTCCCTGGCAGAGCAGCCATGTGGCATGGATCCACGGGCCTCATGTAAAACTGTAATTTGTCAACTGTTTGGATTTTGCCTCTGAAATGGGATAGCACTCTGCTACTGATCTTTAGTTTATACGTTGTTATTAAATAATGTTGCAGTTTTTTATTTTTTAAACTTCGGAGCAGCACGTTTGAAAATGTTTCTCTATAACCAAAGCTCAGCGGTGTGCTCTGCAGCAGCGCTGAATCCCGACGACGTGAAGCTGTGTGCAGTGAGACAGGCCTGTGTTTGTAAGTCCTGGCTAATTCAGTTTGGGCAGATCTAAACTTGTGTGGCCAGCTCTTCAGCACAACTAGCTTCGCATGTACCAACTTCACCTGGCAGGACATAAAAAGATGAGGCGTAAGTGAATAATTTTTACATCTTGTTTTGTTTGAGTGCACATAGATGGGCTCAAAATATGACGTCTCCATGGTATTAGGAATGCACCTTTGTGCTCACTTAATAAAGGAGTTATTCCGTTGCAAATTCTTATGTGCTTTTATTTATTGTTCTGAATATATAATTACTTAGAAGTGTGTAATGTACTTTACCCTAAGGTTATAGGCCCACCAGCTTCCTATTTCTTCCCACAAGAACAGTTTTCTTTCTCTTCAACTTAGATGGAAACAATCTGTAGCATTCTTTTTGGCCTTAGATGCTTTATTTAAAGGATATATTTCATGTGATCCTTTGCACCTACAGAGGATTTTCTTCCCTGGACAAATTCAAACAAACAACACGTGGGTATAGAACCGAGTATTTTCCTAGCGGGATGCTAAAGTTTGCTCATCTCCTCTTACAGACCCAAAACTCTTAAGAAAACCAAGTAGGTGAATGAGCTGCAGCTCTAGTGACTCGGGGTCAGCGCTTTATCTCCAGCTGGGAAATTCTTCCCCCATTTCAAAGAAGCTTTGCTCTGGAGAGCTGGCCATTTCATGCTGCAAATAACTGCTGTGTCTGGTGAGCAGAAGTCAGAAGACTGCTCCATTTCTTTTCAAACAGACACAGGTTCTGCCCGCATTGCAAACCTGTTCTCAAAGTAGGGCCTGGCTATTGATTTTATTTTGTGACCCATTCTGAAAGGGTTATTAAGTGAGCCATTTCAGACACCGCCCGCCACTCCTCCCTTCGTGACTCCATTGGCATTGTCCTCAAAGGCAGAAAGAGGAAGTCCAAGTCTATCAATATTAAAAGGTATTTCTTAGTGCAGAAGAGGATTTGGTAAATTGGTTAACCTACTTGTATCATAAGTTATTCATAAGGGTAGATTATGCTGATAAAACCTCCTATTTCCTGCTTCTGTTGTTTTTTTTTTCCAACTGTATAAACATATACAAATACAAAAAATGAAAAATTCATTAGTGGTGATTTGAAATTTAGAAGACTTCAGAAAAATGGGAACTATATTGGTGAAGATGTAGGTTTATGAATAAATTAGCACAGAGTGATCACAGTTAATGGAATAGCGTCCCTTTGAAAGACCATGCTACCTACATACAAATTTCCACCATAAGGTTTGACTCAGCAAGGTACTTGAGTGTGATTCTAATGTTACCTGAATACTGCCACCAAAAAAGCCTTAAAATCAGTAATTGTAGTATGTACTGAAAAATAAAACCCAAAGAAATGGCATTAGGAGGTGCTAATATTGTGTTTATCATTTCTTAATCTCTCCTATATGATATTTAATTCCCTGTTAATTGCAGATGTGGAAATCCATATTAGTTTTTATACATGTGATACAAGCTTGTCCTGATATGGATTTCTTCCTTTTTGCTGAACTTGGATTTTCTCCACCCTGCTGTTCGTTCCTCTGTGTTTGCAGTTATGATTGTAAAGTGATTTGCCTTCTGCACAGCTGATGGTGCTGCTTACAGTTCTCCTGGATAGTAAATGTTTTCCTAGCACTTGCTCTTTTTACTCTGTAGTAGCTATCAGCTTTCCAGTTCCATTTATTTTCATCATGACGCTAAGAAAAATGGCAAATGTCTGTAAAGGTCCTCTTCTCCACATTATAAAACAGTAATAGTGATAATGGTGAGGTCAAGACTTCTCTTACATGTGGCTTATTTCAGATTTAAAGAATCCCTGTGTTGCTTTTGTTCAGCACCTGAAGCTAGCCACTTCTCAGCTGGGCACAGCAGGCTTTGACTAGATGCAGCCAACTTCTGTTCTTCACTGATAGTACAAGATGAACTATGTTTCTAGTCTTCTTACTGCTGCAATTAACTTCAATAGTTTATGAGTAAAGAAGAAGAAACACATATTTAGCAAGATCTAAAATAGAGTTCATCTGTTTACTTGAGGCACTGAGATGCAATATTCAGATCTATGAATACCACAGGTACCTTTGTTGGTGTATTAATGAAGGACTGTGGGAATATAGCAGTTTTAATCAAGTACTTTAATGGAGAAATGTTGAGTATTTTATGTTTATTGTACTCCTTTTGTTCTGAGCAAATGAAAAATAAAGCAGGAGACTGATTTTATTTACATTGTAGAGTGAGAGATGAATTTACCAGAATACCCATTACAACATGAAATGATAAATGATAAAACACATTTTTTAATGAGAAATAAAAATGTCATGACATCACCAAAATATATTGCAGAACAGGCAGGGAAACAGTTCTTGCCCAGCATACTGATAAGCAGTGCTTCTTTGCTTTTTCTCCTTCAGGAATGAAGAATGTATTTTTTTCTTTCTCTCATATTTGTGTATATATATATATAGAGAGAGAGAGAGAGAGAGAATAAGGTACGTAATACAAAATAAGTTTTCTCATCAGGAATCTTTGGAAGCTACATACCGGGCTGTAAGCTGTTGACATTTGTTCATTAGAACTTCATGGTCTGATGACCTTTTTTCCATAAAGCGCTGTATTTTTTATCTGCTTTGCATGACAGATTGCTCGGCGTATTTCTTGTGTGGAAGGGCGGCACTGCGTGCCACAGAAGCATTGTTTAGCACTTGCAGATGTAAGCAGGCCGTGTTTGAAAATGTTGCTATGCTCTCTAGTGGATAATTTGGTTATAAGTGTCCAAGAAAGTAGCGTTATCAACAGTTGTAGATTTAGTTTCATTTAACTGAAAGCCCTCAAGTAAGAGAATTAAGAATTACTAGAAGCTGAAGCATAGGAATGTATCTGCATGGAACAGCTCTCAGATTTTGGTACACACGTTCAATTTTTGCTATACTTGGGGAGTGTCCACATTCTTCAGCTGCTTTTTTTATAGGTTCCGATATTCGCTGGTGCAGGCAGTGAGAGTATTTTGTCCTCAACTTATCTCAGCAGATGAGTGATGTCTGCAATGCCCACCCCCCCCCCAGCCCAGTCTCCTAAGGCAGCCTCTTTTTCTGTATGCTGTTAAAAAACCAGCTTACTCTATCTTGGCTAACACAACCCAAAAAATGTTTTTGTTTGTTTGTTTTCCAGTGAAGACCTATGATGAGTTTAATGAGGTGCTTTGGAATTTGCTTCCACGGTCCAAAGGAAGTCACATTAAGTGCAATACAAGCTTCTCAAGTGCTGAGTGAAATCTAAGGTTATATGCCTTGCATCTTTTAATATTCACAATTTAATCAGCTTCTTCTCCAAAATCATCTTGTTGTGATAGTATTTCTACTTCTGTCGTTCATTTAATGGGATTCTTTTATTGAAATCAATGACCTTGGCTCTGATCTCTACTTTTCATTATTCTGTAGTGTGAACGGTTCTGATGAGATGCAGAGACTGGCACAATAATCACCTCGTTGGCATTTCTGTCCTTACTCTCAGTGAAACCTGAGCCATGATTGTTATTCTTTTTTCACTCCAGTGAATCACAGGGAGCAGTGCTTGCAAGGGAGTCTGACCACTGTGGCTGTGCCTTTTTGTACTCTTATTCTGTTTGTGATTCAGAGTGAACCTGTGTTTGGCTCTTGTCACTTCATTCTTATTTCCTTAGGTCTGTTCAAATCTCTGTTCCCTGGCCCACTCTTTCCAGTCTCTAAGCCATTCTTTTCCAGCCTTTTCATTGTGAACATGGCTACTTTAATAGTGATATCATGCAGGCTTCTCAGATAGTTCAGTGGCAATTTACAATGTGATTTACAATTTAATTCCTTTTCTTGGCCTGACAGTCATTCTGGATTGAAGGCATGTCATTTTTGCTCATTTGAGTCAATTCCAGAGGCATTAAATAAGCATTTTATTATTTTAACATTTAAATGCTACGATTGGCACAAGGAAAAATGGCTTTCCCAAGAAAACTTCATTGCCGGTGCTCTGGTATTGCTACCTGGTAGACTGGTTCTGTAAGAACTGTGTATAGAGATGCCCTGAATGGTGAATGAGGGTATTTTATAATGACCAGGTAATTGAAGCAGCAGACCTCAGCAAAGCAGTTTCCTATTCCATTTTGCAAGACTTGATTTCTTTCTTTACTGTGTCTGGTACCTACCTTCTTGTTGTCAAGTTCCCAACTGAAAGGCTGTCATAACTTTTCCTCTTATTTCCATGGATGTTTTCATGGAATTCCAAAATTCTGCTCTCTGATGGTGCTGCTTTTGCTTGCAGGTGGAGGGGTAGTAGTTCAACTGCTGTTGGGTTGTGCCATGCAAATGATACAGTATCTCCTTGGATATGGAACAAATTACCCAATTTTGTCTAATGGTATTGGTCTGGACCAATATATGCTGTATGAATTCAGCAGCAGAATTAATTATTGCTGTGTTCTCACAGCTTTCAGATTCTAGATCTGGAGTAGCTTTAGTTTCTGTTCATATACACGCCTGCCACTCCATGTTCCAGGTGGTTCAGTTATGACTGTCCAGATATCTTTTGTCTCTCTCTCTGTTCTGCAAACACACGCGCATGAGGAAGTAGAATAAGAAATAGGAAAGATGATCTAATTGTGGAATTTATGGCGTTCTTCTTTTCCTTGCTTTTGGCAGTTAACTTCTGGCGTTTAACCAAACTGGCATTTGGCTTTTGGCAATAGATAAGATTTAATTTAGTTTCAGTTTTATGCCAAATTTCAAGGTAATGATGAGTTGTAATTATATCCATGTTGCTCTGTGCTTTCACAATAACAGCATTATTTATGTGATTTCTGTAAATGCTGCATAACTTCATGGGCTAGACAACAAAGTTCGAGCAGTTTATTGGCTTGGGTTAATGTGTAGTTTTAGTAAATGTAAACAGACACAGATACAGAAGATTATTTTCTCTGGAATAGTGACAAGCCTTCTAAGGATGCACATGGAATGACCATCTAAAAAAATCTCAATGTGGATATGTTTAGAAATCCACGTGGTTGGTGCACTTGTACAATGAAGACATCTGCGTCATGAAGAAATGTGTGTGTTAGAACTGCAAGAACAAAACTACCAGAGCAGGGTTGATGTGATGGTCAACTCTGTTCTCCAGATACATACATTAGTAAAAAGAGATGAATCTTTAAGTGGGGTGCTTTTCTCAAAATCACTCCACTCTGACCACAGGTTTAATTAGGGCAATCATTCAAAGCCACAGTTCTTAGCACGGTACCAAAAAAAGACTTAATGATGTGTGATGACTCGCAAGCGTACAGGAAATTGTCTTATTTTTTTGTAAATTAAGCCTTACTCTTCCCATCTTATTAAAAGATGATGTAACCTTATTCTCAAAGCATTGGCAGTCAGCTTTCCAACCTGTTTCTAAATAGCAGATCAAAACAAATTCTGTAAAATATATTGCTGGCAGTTGTTTTTGGCACTGTAATTCAAATGAGTTTCTGTCAGTTTTTTATTTTCCAAATAATCATAATCAACATGTGCTGTACTTGCTTCCCTATTAAGGATATTAAATATGTTTGTATAGAAATATATGGGTAACATTTATTCAATGCAGCAGATGTTCAGGAGAGAGAGAAGTAATTTGTGCCGCATAAAATGTTACACAGAATGGTAACCATTTTCCTTCATCTCTCTCCCCAGTTTGTTCCTGCTGCAACATTAACTCAAGCCTAGCAGTAGACTTCTGAGAAATATGTTCTTTATTGCTCAGCTCTCCCAACACCAGTTTTCATCCCATTTTTCTTCCTCAGTGCTCTGTCTTTCACGTTCTGTGTGTGCTGCGTTAGGGCCTAGGGCACTGAAGGCTGTCTGAAGTCACTGCTTATCCATTAAGAGATTCACACCTTAAAGTCTTCGGAGTTACCTGTGCCTGCCACAGTTTTTTTTTTTCTATCCAAATGAATCCTGTTTACTGAAGTGCTCTGATACTGTCTGTTCTCTCTTTGACTAATGGCTGGTACTGGCTCAGATAAAAATATGTCTTAGTTCTTTTATGGAAAATCAGAGAAGAGTATTGCAGGGAATGAGTTTTTTAATTACAGTAAGCATCATGTTTCTGCTGCTACATGTTCTATGTCTGTTAGACATAGAAAATAGCGGACAGTAGATCAACATCTTAATGTTTGAATTTGTGGCAAGAATAAGTGAATGTTGCTATTCTTGTATATCTGATCTGACATGGAATTGTTAGCAGTAACAGAAACCAGGATCTTCAACCCCGTTATAAAGACATAGTCCTGTATCACTTCTTTTCAAGGGTGCTGTTCATGCATGCGTGCTGGAGATCCAGCCTTTTGGGGCAGGTAGGGAAAAGAGCAGAATATCCTACAGTCAGACATGAACATCCCAGGGCAGCAGCAGAAAGCGATGCAGAAGTAATGGAGGAATGGTGCAGTTTACTTCTTTTAAAAGCCCCAGCAAATTTACGTTTGGGAACCTTTCTGTGATTTTTTTTTTATAAATATCATACACACATATATAGATATATATTAAAGGATGTCCTCCTAAAGCTCTTTATTTGTTAGTTCTTTCCAACTTTTCACTGGCATGAGATATGATGCACTTAACCTTTGAGCAGTAGTTTATTGCAACATGAAATAAAGTTGGCTTGCAGTTTTATTACTATAATTTTCATTCAACGTTTTATATCCGCATCTCAACATTATTTAGCTGAAGTCAAGGTGGAGTACGTTTCCCTGACTTCTGAATTTTCACTGCTTTTCCAAACTCGAGAGCCGTTTTCTGGGTAAAATGAGAACTTAATCTAAAATACTGTAGTGACATTTTTATCATTTGAATGCTGGGATTGGGAGCTTTCTTGGATAGAATTGACGGGAGGAAAGGTCATGAAATTGTGAACCTCGGAACGACACAGACTTTGGTGGGAACAACATCTGTAAAATCAGGAGGGGAAAATGGTGATGCTAGAATGAAATAATGGTGCTGCCTTTTCACTTGGTTTAAAGAAGTCTGAAATCACTGGAACAGCATTTGCTGTAGGACTTAGTGCTTAGAACAGGGACATGATCCTAATGTCTGTGTCTGAGTATAGCATACTCGAAATTTAATCAGTTATGTGTATTTATAGGAATTTATCACAGGAAAGGAATTGAGTTTTGCTTCAGAATTGTATTCTGGGTCTCAGAGTAAATTTACTTAAAACTGAATGTATCCCATTAATGTTGAGCTCGTATCTGTCATTCTTACAGAAGAATTCTATTTTAAAATAAAAACTAAACAAACAACAAGGTTATCAGCAGCACATTGCTGAGCTTCAATGGCAATTTAAAAAATTGAGAAGACTTTTTTTATATTGCAAAAGAGAAAACATCATTTTTTGCCCTGTGAGCTATCTGTCATCTCATTGTGTGCTGCAATGGCATTCGTATGTTGCCTTGGTCTGAATGCATGTACATGCAGAGGGCAGGATGGAGTCAGTGCAGTCACCAAACTACATCTTGCAGCAAAGATAAATAGTAAATATTGACTCCTGAGAATGCGTACTTCCTTTCAAATATGACTTAACCCACATTTGTTTTAATTTCTTGTCACGCTGTATGACATAGGCAGTAGCAAGAAAAATCTCCCTTAATGGGGACATGATTTACTTCAGAGTTTTGTGTTTGTCAGAACCAGAAAGATTTCACCATCTTAGGAGCCTAGTCTTTTCTAGAAGCTTTTCATGTTATTTTGCACGTGAAGATCATGCTGCATGTAAGTTTGGCCATGGATGTTACTTACACACGTCATATAAAAATAAATCTGGCTAAAAATCTCATTAGGTGACTTAAGTGTCATTGTGTTCAGATAGAATTTACCTCCCTTTTACAATAATTTCTCTGAAAACTTTTTCAATGTGCAAAAATATATATAAATTTGGGGGTAATTTTATGTACATTTTAGTTATTCAGTACATTTAATTATGCTTCGTTATGAACTGTTTACAGTGATTATCACTGGAGGAGAGAGGGAGGGCAAACGTAAGTAAAACCAAGGGAAATTAAAGATTCGCCAATGAATCTTTGCAGACTTTATGCAAATCCAGTGGGTATTTTGTGGAAGTGTTAATGAATGTCACATCCTGATTGCTGCAGACTTTCCCATATATTTCCAGCTGTACCAAATCCAATTGAAACAGCTAAAATTAACTACTGAAGTCCACAACAGTTTGTCAGAAAAATGTGTGAAATTTGTTTTTAGCTCGTCTTACCCTAATTATCCTTGGAAGTACTGTATATAGATGTTGCTTTAAAATATCCTATGGAGACTCCATCCTAAATGGAAGACAAAGTTTGCCTTGATCCCTTAAATCCACCTAAAGAACCAACTATTAGTTGTTGTTTTGCATCTCAGTACAGGTGAATGTATGTGGGCTGACTGCCCTGCCACTGCCTCCTACAAGAAATCTGCTTCTTTACCAGCAGCTACTATGAGCAACCCATTTTGCCATGGCATATGCTTGTCCTTTTGCTTTGCGTGAGCTGTGGCCTGCGTTGTATAAAGTCACTCCAGACACGGTGATATATTTGCTCTCAAAAATTATGAAGAAGGCAAAGTAAAAAACAAAAACCGCCACCAAGGGCAATTAATTAGCATGCTTCTCTTTACCTGGGAATTCTTTCCAGGGATTTGGATACTTCAGCTGCCAAACTTGCCCTTGCCCCTGTTGTCATCGTCTGGGCAGCCTCTCCTCTGAATCTGCATCCCAGCTCTGGCAGGTTCTCAGTTTCTGAGATCATTTCAAGTTCCCTTTGCTCTCCTTTCACTTGGTCTTGCACACCCTTCCATCCCTAAACAGAGCTAAGGAAGCCATTGCAACATGTGAATGTATTGTCAACATATAAACATTGGTGGGAGGAATGTTTTCATAATGCTGGCTTTGGGATAGCGTGATACGAAGGCATCTAAATATGATAGCTGGCTGTTAGTTTAGTATCTTTTGTTTAGCCTGTCTTTATCTGCCAGCTTACTGTTAATATACTGTTAATAGAATTCTGAATGCCTGCATATATGACAAGTCATAACCATAATGAGCCTGTTTATTTCAAGATATGAAGTGGCATCATTCATTTGCACATTAAAGGAAACTTTGCTGGAAGAAGACAAATTTGAAGCTACAAAAGCTTTGTGATGATTGTAATGCTAATCTGTATTCAGTCCCGTATGTAAAGTGTCACATCTTGAATACTTTAAAAAATTAATTAGTCAACTGTGTTGTGCCACAGATGAGCAGAAGCAAGCGGTTGCTTGCATCCACAAGCTGTGACAATCTCTATGCCATCATGACTTTAGAGGCCTTTGGCTTCTGAGCTGGAGGAGGTCCCACCTCAAACCTGACTGAGTATGAGATTAGGTGGTGTTTGTGTGGCTGTGCTACAGGACTAGCAGTCCCCCAACAGTCCTGCATGTCTTCTGTTTATAAAGATATTTAACTCTTCACATGTACGTTAGTAAGAAGTAGATATATGTATGCATATAATGTTATTGACAAAAATATCACTGGGACATTTGACAATCTGGAGAGCAGCCGTAAATCTGTTGATTGCAAATAAAAACAACTGCTTATTTCTCATCAGCTCAGAATCAGATATGCATTTACACTGTTTCTTAGCAGAAATGTATCACCGTAGGCCCCACGGATTTGCTCAGAATGGATGTTTTGGTCCACTTTCAGGGCCAGAAATTTCTAGAAAACTAAGTAACTTACCTACCATTGATTTATTTATTTCCTATCTCAGCTCATGGCTGTAAGGACAGGCAACATAGTCTCATACAAAAGGTCCCAGTTCAGATTGCCCTGAATGTACGTGCTTCACAGTAAGGCAGGCAGAGGCCCCGGTCATCTCCCAGATGTGGGACTGGAAAGTGTCAGTGTTTGGTGGTGTGGTTGGCACTCAGAGACTGTGTTCCATAGGGTGGGATGCAGTTTATCATTTTGGGAGTATATTGTGTACAAAATTATTGTGCACAATTATTATTAGTGGTAAGCAATTGCACCTCCAGGGTTTTTAGATGCTTTCCATTGTGCATTTCCATTTTTACACCTTCTCTTGCGCTCTCATGAAGAGCACAGTCACATCTACATATCCCATGGCTCTTTAGACAAATTAACCTTTATTAGCGTTTTGCAGTTGAGGGAACAACTTGTGGTGGCACTTCATGAATTAAAACAAGTACATATAATAAGAAATGGGAGGACATTTGAATTTGCAATTCAGGAAAATGTGGATTTTCTGAATGTTACTAAACAAGGAATTGTAATTTGCTCGTGAACGGCAAAGGAAATTCAGATGGTCTTTGAAGGGAATGTATACTGAAGTGCGAAAAGTCCAAGCTGCAGACTTCACTAGTAATCTTTGTTCATGGTTTGCCTTAGTAATGCAATTTTTTTGGAATAGTTTAGCATTTCAACAAAGTTGTGAATATGTATAAGCACATAAGGAATTATTTTGCCTCAAGACTTCTCCAAGACCTCTTCCTTCTTGGTATTTGTAGATGCTTTATCATACTTTTCACGTTAAACATCATAACAATGGGAACAAAAAGTAGCCTGAAGAATGCACGGTGCTGCCATCTGGGTTTTTGTACTTTTGTACTTCTTTTAGACCTGAAAAAAATGAGACCTTTTTAATTCCTCTTCTGTTGCATCTGCAGAAATTTTTCTTCATTTTAGGACTTAGAGAAGTAATTATTTTTTACACGTAACCTGCAATAAGCATCAGTGGTTGTGCAACGGTGGTTATCCTGTGGAGCACCCGTTTTGTGGGGCTGAGGATGGAGGGATGAATTCTTACTTCTGCGATAACTTTCATAGCATTTATGCAAGGAACTTTCTGCAGCGAGGTTTGAAGTACCACATCTGTCAGATCATTACTATTTTAGTTGCATCATAATGGCATACAAATAATGTTCCACTTACTGCATTTACTGATGGTGCTCAATTTCTTACACTTGTTTCTAGGCGTAGATAGATACGATAGATTTTGTATAAGGATGGCAAATGAAATTTAAAACCTGATACTTTGCAAAGTTTTGCAATTAAAATCACGGTGAAAGTGGCCACTTGAAAGCGGTGACCACCAGTAAGTCACCTCCTTTGTGAGCTACTGTTAATTTACAGCCAAAACAATACTAGAGTATTCAAGTAAAATTAGTAACATCGATTTCAATATACAAGACATAACTAATTAATAAAACAAACTGTAGCATTTCAGATCACGTTTACAAATTCTTCTTAGGTATTCCTTGTAAGCGTGGGACTGCAGAAGAAGATACTGTGATTTGAGTATGTAGAGAAACAATCTGTGAACTCACCTAATACTTTATCTCAGTGATTCTTTTGGACATCTGGAGGTATGGCGCTGTATAACCACTAATTTTTGTGTACTCTTACAGTTAGTGTCATTGTAAAGTGAGCAACTGTATGGAGGTTTGTGGGATCAGACCTCTGCAGATGGTTTTTAATTCTGCATAGTAGAGAAGAGCCTTGTGATTTCTGCTTGTATTTTTAGATACCTCCATTTTAAAATTCCTTGTATGTTGTCCCCAGAGGATTATATTCAGCGTGAGTGTAACATTATGGATTCTCAGATTTAGGTTTCCTTGAGACACACTTGTATTGTTTGGGTTGTGATGTGATAGATGTTGTCTTCCTCGTCAGTCATCTCCCTTCCAGACTCACACATTGCAAACATTTAAGAACAAAACCGCAGCACGTTTATCACCAATTGCACAATGCTTCACCATCTGAATATGCTTCATTAGGCTCACCTTCTGCACTGTAAGTGGATCATTAGATAGCACGTGGAAAGAAATCATTTCAGCAGTAATCTGTCAGGTGTGGAGAGCCCCCATGTGTTTGATGTATAAATGCATTACAGACCAAGCCACGTTTCACTATCCTGTATAACAGCACTTGCAAACTGTCCAGGTGCAGGGTTACCTTGTTCTTGAGGTGTTACTTTTGGATTTTACCAATCTTCATTTTTCTTCAAAGATTACATTGCTTTGAATAGTTGCTGTATCACAGAAACTTAGTTCAAAATATAAGGAGTAAACAAATTGCGCACTGAAGCTTTTCAGAGACAATCCTTCTAGTGTGACACACACATACCTTTGGACCAGTTAAAACACATTCAAACAAGCCACAACATTCATCAGAAGACATCTACTTGGTAATTAGTTACTTATTTCTCTCAATTAATTTGTTCATAAAGTAGAAAAGTTAGACAGTGTGGTCCTTTAAGGAGGAAGGGATGTCCAACCTGAGCAATTCTTTGATTCTTTGTAAGAGCTTAGATAGTAAACGTGTATTTAAAACTTTTGATGTGACATGAGGTATAATGTGGTGACATTTATTTTGTACTACTCAATTGTTCAAACAGCTGTTTGAAAATCTTAAGTATAAAAGGTACACGTTTGAGGTTACAGAAATCTCAGTGCTCGCCGCCATCAGCAGAATGCTTCAGTTAATTGGTGCTTGTCCCCACAGGTACGGTGGAAGGAGCAAAGATTAAAGAGATGTCTTCCTCATGCTTGTTTGCATGCATGTAAGAAAGTCGTGGCAGGGATCTCTAGAGCCCAAACCGTAGAGAGAACCTGTTCTTCCCTTTGGAAGTTTCTGACAGAAGTTTTGCTTTCCCCCGGAGCTCATCACGGTGAATTTCTCTCGGTCTTGGTCTCGCTCCATAGATGTGGTTGCTCCAGTTTTGCTCCACACAAAGCTCCAAAGTGCCTGTGCTGTCAGACAGCAGGCTGACATCTCAGAGGAGGTTTTGCAGAGGGAGTCACTGTAGTAACGGCTCGAGGACAACGAGCGCAACCATTTGACACTGAGCATTTAAAGGATTCTATGTCTTGTGCACGTACAAAGGGTGCATGTACAAACTGATGACCAAAATCGTCCACTGTTTAGAAGAAGCAGTAAAAATGAATCTGTATAAACATACACAGATTTTATCAAATTAATTGATTCTGTAGATTAAAATGGGACCTTACTATTATTTTTTTTTAAACTTAGATGTAGAAATTTGAAGTATTTGCTTGATCATCTGCTCATCTTCACAACTTTGTGCAAGGATGCAGCTTGCTCTGCAGCAGTATGTTCTCTGCTAGTGCTCCCCCCCAGTATTTATTGCTAATGAGATAATTAATTAGTTTAAACTCTTTTTCATTACTTGAATAAAGACTTGCGGTCTCTGAAGAACAGCACTGAGAACGTGTAACATCTGCCAGAAGTGCTGGTCTTCTGATGAACTGACCATATGTGCTGCAAAGGCTGGAACCAAGGGGCTGGAGTTAATGGGGGGCTCCTGTCAGCGCTGGCTCCGGGTGACCTTGCCCTGGCAGCAGAAGTAATTGCTCCTGGTGCTGTTTTTAATGCAGTTCTGAGCTTAATGCTACAAACGGGTAGAGAGAAAAATGAGATGTGTAAATAACAGAACTGCAAGACAACCCATCCTATTTTTTTTGATTGCTAATGCTAGGAAATTGTGTTTTCATAGCCCATGTGTTTTAAAATGTCCATGTTCAGACACTTAAGGTGGCTTCCATTGGAATTTCCAGTACTTCAAGGTTTTAACACTCTGGAATTCTGGCCTAGTGGTTGTTTGCTCTTCTGAGATACTGTGGGCTCGTAATGCTCAGAGCCCTCCTGAGCAGCAAGAGAGATGCACCACAATTATTATGATTCTAATTGTACAAGTGGGAAAACTGAGGAGATGAATAAATGTGGTCAAGGCCACAGTGAGCCAGTGTGAGCTCTGAGGTTTGTTTTGGCCACTAGCCCAGTGCTCTGGCCAGCCCTTGCAGCATTCTGCTTTTTAAATGATGCACAGCTGTACTGTATTTTAAATTAAAGGGATGTCCTGTTTGTCTCATAAACCACCTTGATAGATAGTGCTCTTTTCCCCTAAGGTAGCAAGGTGAGCATGTCTCCGCCAAGTCTTCTACAAAACAGGAAAAGCCTTCTGAAACCAGAATCTGAAGTTTTGTATATTTCCCATTTCCTCCCAATAAAATCAAACTTTGCCTCTCTGTCAGAACTGGGTGCAAATTCTTTGACTGTAATATGCAAAAAGGCCAAGATGAGTTGGAATTGTTGCTGGAGATCACTTTGTTAGTAGTCTTTTCGATTGCAAAGCAATGGTAAATATTGGAAGGTATTGAGACCTTTTCTTAGTTTTCAGAAATAGTATGTATGTAATAAACCCATCTTAGAGAATTAGAGGAGGAATCAGAGGAATCTGAGCAAGTGCCCCAACAGTTCTTCTCTGTATTCTGTGTGGTTATGTGCTTTACATGTTAGTTGCACAGATAGATGTGCCCTGAAATAACAAACAGTGGCTAGGGTATGATCAAGATGCTGATTCTTCATGTCTATCTGAGGTGAACAGATTTATTTTTCCCTGCTCCACAAAGGGGGTTAATTGCAGCCATCTCTTGATGAAGGTGTTTGGGTTTTGCCCCAGTTCCAGACAGCCTTCTTCTTAGAGATCATTTAGTCTGCGATCTAATTCTTTTAAAAGCAGATTCAGAATTTTACAGGGAAGTTATTCTTTAATCAAAATGGTTAAAAAGCATTGATCGCAATAGCGAAGCCCTTCAAACCCGAGCACCCTGTCCAACCTTGGGTAGATCCGTGCCGCTGACTGCAGGCGATCCCGCCGCCCCGCAGCGGGGTTATCCCGCTGACCCCGTGCCCCCCTCCGCTGCCCGTGGGCTGTGCTCTGAGCCGAGCGCGTGGCACCGCTCTTCCCGCACGCAGAGCACAATGACTTCACCGGCTGTGGATGCTGCAATCCCCGTCAGGGATACGGCGGGGAAAACAACGTCCAGGGGAGCTTTAACGGCTGGTGTCGGTGTGTGGAGAGCGGCGTACTGAAAGTCGTAAATACTGTCCCGGAGACGTTGTGAATCATGTAGGTACAGCGTAAGTACGGGGAGCGTTTTCTCCCGGCTCTCACACGCGGAGCCGCTCGCGGCGCGCTGCGGGGCGCGGGGCCGCCTGACCTTGAGCCGCGGCCCCGGCTGTGCCGTGAGTACCGCCTGGGCGGGACGGAGCTTCCGCGCGCTCCCAGAGCGGCAGCGGGGGGCACCTGGCAGCGCAGCACGATGCCCTGGCGGCTCGCCGCGGGCGGGGCGGACGCCCTTCAGGTAAGGCGGCGGCAGGCGCTGGGGAATGTAGGATGGAGAGGGGAGCGAGGCAGAGCGGACCCCCGCCCTGAGGGGATGGCGGGCGGGGACCGCGCTGCTGCCGGCCGCTTCCTGCCATGGCCGCGGGCGGGGCGCGGGGCCGCGGGCGCTAAGCGGGGCCGGGCAGCGCGGAGGACGGGCGCAGCCGGTGTCCGGGGCACGGTACGGGGCGGGGCTGCCCGGAGCTCCGCGGGGCTGCGGTGCTGTGGCCGCGCTCGTGCGTGTGTGTGTGTGCGCGGAGCGCGCTGCAGTCGTGCAGCTGTGTAGTGATGCTCGCGGAAGATGAGGCGGGGGGGCGGGGGGGGCGATTGTCCTTCCTCTGACTGCCTGAAGTTTGTGTGAAGTCGCCTTCAAAGAGCTCTTTAACTTCTTTTGATGGGAGCTCTATTAGCATTTATATGAAGTATGGCAGGAATCTCATTAAGGGCGGTTTTGTGAGCTGAGCTATTGACTTTTAGCAGACAGCTTACAGGATTCCTGACCAAAATGGTTGCTCGTTAACTTTAAGGCACATGTGTATTGTGAGCGTAGCACCGTGGTGCCAGAATGCACATTTATGTGAGGATTGCAGAGCTTTACTACTGAACTTGTTAGAGTGTGGCATTAAACGACGGCAGTGTTTTCTTCATAAATGCAATTTAAACAGAGCGATAAAAATGAGCAGCAATATATATCTATATCCATCCATACGGTTAAAAAAGCAGAAATAGATTGTAGGATTGGGATTTCAGAACGCCTATCCATTGACAGCGAGGTGTACTTGCTGAATAATTGCAATCTCTTGAGTGGTAAAAAGAAAAAAGCGTGAATAAATCTTGAGGGTAGTAGGGCAAGTGGGTCTGGCCTGCTTCTGGAAACGGCATCTCCCCCCTCAGCCCGGAGCAGCGCCGTGCCGGAGGGCGCTCAGCAGCGGGAGATCGCGCTCGGGGCCGCGCGCTGCGCTGCAGCTCGGTGACTGCCCAGAGGGACGCTCAGGGATGTGGTACGCTCAGCGGTGTGGTACGATCCGGGACAGCTGTGCTGGGATAAGGAATTCGGTCGTGATAGATGGATGTAAATTAGGATTTGTGTGAGATATTTTTTGCTTAGGAAATACTTAGGAATTTTGGCTTGCACACGTTGCGTTGGTTCCATATCTGTTTCTAAAATGAAGAAAGAGATACGTGTAGAGCTTGAATGCCTTGTTATTCTGTTGCTAAATTGTAGATGTTTTCGTAATTGTTTGATACTCAGGTTGTTTATCTGCATTATAGAAATTAAGCTGACTTCTGACAAACGAGCAGAACTGTTACTTAGTAAGCAGCATTCCCTCCTCTAGGGAGGAACACGGGGGTAATGCCACAGCTTTCACATCTGAATCATTTCAAAGAGGTGAAGCAGACTTTTGGGTGTGATCCTTTAAAGGCGCTGCTCTGTAAGTGCGTGTGCAGCGTTGAAGTCAATCTCCAGTTTCACCTCCTTTAATCCTCTGTACCTGTTTGGGGTTTGACTGTTTCGGTTTCTCTCCCTAGCACAGTACCACGTTTCTTGCTACTATTAATGTTACAAACGTACAAGATCTCACATTCCCGTTACTTTTCCTTCAATATGTGGAAGAGAATTGACATTGGCTTACTGCCTTCTCAACGTCCAAGTTGGGATGGTTGAGATCCAACCGACAGCTCCGGAAACGTCAGTAAAATTAACGATACCCCTTTCCGAGCACAGCGTTGGAAAGTTTGAGCTGAAAGTTTTTCAACATTATTAAATACTAGCAATTAGAATGACATACTAAAGGATGGATAAAAGCACTTTGTACGGCTGTCTAGCAAGGCGCTGCAGTTGGTAACTACTCCAGTTCTCTTATCTGGGAATTGTTCAATGTTTTTTGGTAACATTTTCACACAAGTCTTCAGTTTTGCTTATAAAACATCAGATTTTACCAAGGACAAGTAACGTATTGATTTACTCAATGATAAGCCTTGTAGTATTCAGAATGGTATAAAATGCCTAGGGGAATGGTCTCACGTTATGATATCATTGCCATGAAAAGTATTTCTGTTATGTCTTAATTTTATTAAGATAAATATGCTGTAAATGGCAAAGGAAGCATCAGATTGGAAAGGAGAAGACAGAGAAATCTGGTTATCATTTTGTTTTAAGTTACTGTGGTACTATTTGTGAGAAAAACAGCCTGGAAAGTAAACCAGGGAGGAAACGCGTAAAGAATTCTTAACTGCTGGAAATACCTCGCTCAACTTTTCTTCATACTTCAGTTTAGTTGAGTAAAATTCTAGAAAGGAGTTATTTTTAAGAGAGCACAAGTCTGCTAATGTCGAGCTTTTAGTCTGCTGCAGTGATATGGATTTTGGAGCCTTCCTTAGAACAGTTATCTCATATGAGAGCGTATTTAGGGATGATAAATGCTACTGTGGGTCTTTGTTATTTTACATGATCTTTCAGTGTGTTATATATTTATTTTAATACTGGAATGTAATTTATAGCATCTCCTAGAATCTAAGCATAACTTGAAATTTATTAACTTTGTTAGAATAAGGTTTGGTTTTTCAGAGCTGTTTATTCTGCCATCATCAGTAGCACTGCAGATCAATCTAAAATCCATTTAGAAAAGTTATTTGCCTTTTACTTTGTTTTGGTGTATGTTACAAAGGAATTGTTCTCGTCAGTTGAGGTGGCAGAAGATGAATTCATCGGAGCACACTGATGTGTAGGTGACTGATTTTTACAGGTAAACTGTTTTGGACACAAGACACCTCATAGCTGCACAGCCACCGAACAGGAGAGAAGTGCAGAGTTCTCATTTAAAAAGGTGCATCATAAACATGTTTTCTCTGAAGTTCAAATACCCTCGGGTTGGATTTGGATGACATCCCTGATGGTTAACTTGGTGAAAAGAAAACAATTCAATGACAACTCTTTTCTGTTAGCATTTTTGTCTGTCTGTGAATAGAGTTTAATTTTTTACCCAAATACCTTTTGTCAACAGCAGTGTTCTGTATGTGTGAGGATAGGCCTTTCTATCTCCTTCTCTTTTCTTATTTGAGTTATCAAGCAGTGATAAGGAAGGCAGCAAAGTTGCTGCCTTCAGTGACGTGGCTTAATTGCTGCTTCTATTTTACTTGATTTTCACTTAGGACAGTGCGAGAATGTGTTTGCTTTGGGGGACTGGAATGTAAGCATTCCTGCTTTATGTTTGTCTTGATAATGCTTGTTCCTCATTTGATTTCAGTTAACAATGTTAAATCGCATAGGCTGAGATTTCTCTTCGTTGTCATTGAAAGCAGAGCCCAGTGTGGCTTCATCCACCAGGTTGCGATCAGAGACTTATTTTTGTTCTGTAGTTAATTACAGATTTCATGCACAACAGTAAGGCTTCTGGAGAGTGAATATTTTCTGATGGTCAGGAATATCAAACAAAATATTTGGTATCATAGAGGCTTCTTTGGTGTCTTTCACAAACACACGGACACACACAAACTTTTTTAAAGTACTGAAATGCAGAAACTGCTTGAGTCAGCAGCCACATCCACATTCTGCAGTGCAAGGTTATGAGTTGAAGCAATTAAGCATGACAAAAAGCCAGTTTTACTGCCTTGATGTAATAGGCTTTTTTAGATGCATATGGACTTTAAATTGTTTTCTTCTTTTGGGTGCTGACAAAATAGAACACCTCCAAATCTGGAGAGCTCTTGAAACTCTCCTGCTTTGCATCTGTGGTTTTTATTTAAATATTTTACTCCCAGTAGAAGCAAACAATAACACCTTCTTCAGCTTAGTATTCCTTGAGTTCGCCATTTATTCGTTTATGTACTTACATTTTAGTAGAGATGATTAAAAACATAACAGCTGAGTATTTTGGAATTAACTCATTTTCAACTGTTTTTATAATGGGAACTTAAAATAGCATTTTCCTGAAGAGGGTTAGAGACCCAACCAAGCATTTCATCCTGAAGGCCATAGGATCCAATTTTTTGTATTTGATATTAAATCATTTTCAACAGCTTTCATATCTAGAAATTACTGTAAATTTAACTGTGCAGCGGAGGGGAGGAAAGTAACAACTCTTGCACCAACAATTAATGAACCAACCTGAACTTGAACGCAGCTTTAGCGAAAGTATGAACTCCACGCTCGTATCACAGAGCGTGAGGTGAAATGCTTAACAGCAACTTCGCAACCTTTGCAAATGGAGGTCATTCTGTTTACTTGTGCTGTGGTGCTTTCTGGACCACTGCTCGTGGTTTTCTAGTTTAGATCTTTTCCTTATTAAAGTTGAACTTTCCAATTACATGAATAATAGTAATTCAGGAATGAGGTTTGATGATGATGATGATTATTATTATTATTAATTTTTTTTCCAGATAAGTAAGCAAATGTGAGCATTTGTTTCTTACTACTAAGTGACCTGAATCTAATGGCTCTGAACTTCAAAAGTAAAATATATATACAGAGAGAGAGAAAGCTAAATGAGAGACATAAGTGGGACATCCTTGCTGGTTTCTTTGGAAAGTTATTTGTCTGCTGCTGAGAACCTGAACATGCTGCGCTAACAAAAATAGCTCATTTTAGTGAATGATGTTGTTTAGGATGAGACACGGTACCTGTGAAGAACCACTGCCGCACTTGAGGAAGTCTTTTATGAGTATGACATTTAGATCAAGCCCTAACAGAGTATCAGACCTCTGTCCTTTTGTACTACTTTATATTACTTGTATGTTTTCATGTTAGCATCAAGTGTTCACTTTCTGAAAATTATTCCAGTCTCCCAGCACAATGTGTCCTATGATACTGCAGTCTTGCTGACCACAGTTCAGCTGTGGCCTCTGATGCTTCATATGTAACCCAGTCTTTTTATGTATGGTGTCAGCAAGTATTGTGTATGAATGGAAGAGATTCGCTTTTCAGAAGGATATATCTGCTGTCAGCTGTGTATGCAAGGAAGTTTGGTATTAGTGTGTGATACGGAAGAACCTGAAACTATTAATTTGTTAGAATATTTTGTGAGACTAGATATAAAACAATCTTACATTTTCATTTTAAGACTTCTGAAATTTTTATAACGTGTATTTATTAAAAGGCTCTATATCACAGAATCACAGAATTATAGGGGTTGGAAGGGACCTCTGGAGATCATCCAGTCCAAACCTCCACTAAAGCAGGTTCCCTAGAATGGGTTACACAGGAAAGTGTCCAGGCAGGTTTTGAATATCTCCAGAGAAGGAGACTCCACAGCCTCTCTGGGCAACCTGCCCCACTGCTATGTCACCCTCAGATTTTTTCTCATGTTCATATGGAACTTCCTATCTTTCAGTTTGTGTCCGTTGCCCCTTGTTCTGTCATTGGGCGCTGCTGAAAAGAGCCTAGCCCCATCCACTTGGCTCTTACTCTTTTGATATTCAGCCTCCTCCAGGCTGAAGAGTCCCAGGTCTCTCAGCTTTTCCTCGTGCAGGAGGTGCTCCAGGCTGCAATCATCTTTGTGGACTTCTGCTGTACCGTCTCTAGAAGTTCCCTATCTTTCTTGAACCAAGGAGCCCAGAACTGGACACAGTGCTCCAGATGTGGCCTCACCGGGGTGGAGTAGAGAGGGAGGATCACCTCCCTTGACCTGCTGGCCATACTCTTTTTAATGCAACTCGGGTTATCATTGGCCTTCTTGACCACAAGGGCACACACTGCTCACTCATGGCCAACCTGTTGTCAACCAGGACACCGAGGTCCTTCTTTGCAGAGCTCTGTTCCAGTAGGTCATCCCCTAACCTGTACTGATGCTTGCTGTTATTCTTCCTCAGGTGTAGGACTGTACACTTGCCCTTGTTGAATTTCCTAAGTTTCCTCTCTCCCCAGCTTTCCAGCCTGTCCAGGTCTTGCCAAGTGGCAGCACAGCCTTCTGGTGTGTCAACCAGTTCTCAGTCCACCTCACTGTCCTCCCATTGATCCAACACTCCCTAAGCTTACCTGTGAGGGTGTTATGGGAGACAGCGTCAGAAGCCTTGCTGAAGTCAAGGTAGGCAACATCCAGTGCTCTCTCCTCATGACACAGACATGCTCTCGGACATGACATCATAGAAGGCTACCCGATTCATCAAGCATAATTTCCCTTTGGTGAATTGATGTTGACTGCCCATATGTTTCTATTCCTGAATAGAAACCCTTTCTAGTCATCATTTGGTTTGGGAGTTTTTGTTTTTTATCTTATATCTGCTTTTTGGACATTTTGTGTTTTAATAAAAATAATGAGTTAAACCAGTATAATGATTGGGCACCAAAAAGTGGCCATAAGCTATGAATATGTTCAGGATTATATAATTATTATTATATGACATTTTTAGTGATTTGACACTGTGGTTTTCATAGCTGACTTGAGATCTCTAATTGACCTATTGAATTTATTTATCAGAAGGAGATTAGGAAATTAATTATTTTCCTGAAGTCTATTAGAAACTTAATTCAGAACTTAATACGCTCCTGAATTGGTAGAAGTGTGTATGTGCAAACTTATAAATGTGTGTGAGCATCTGATGCATTCAAGAGTTGATTAGCTCTTCCCATATTCTTATCATAGATCTACTTGAACAGTTTAAAACATCTATGTCTAGAAAAGATCTGAAGGTCTGTTTTTGGATATCCTCCTTCCAGCCCAAATTACCTTATGATCCTGTGTTAGCAACTGAGTGGACCTGACAAGCAAAAGGTTATTTCAGTAATTCAGAACTGAAAGTAAAGCACAACAGTGATGAAATGGAAAATGCTTCTACAGTTTGGGGAGATAGAGGAAAAAAGTTATGGGAAAGTGATCCAAATCTATACCAGAAAGTTCTATCCAATTCTGTTTAGGTAATTTATTTTCTACAAGTTTATAGCACTACAGAGGAGCCAAGGGCATTGTGTCCATTAAGATAACGGAAGACAAAGATAGATGAGGGATCTGAGATTCTTATGGGGAATTATCTTTAAAAAGGCATGCAGGATATATATGTTTAATTCTCCAAGTATTTCTGTCTGTGAAGCATAAAGACAGAGAAATCTTGGGGGGCTGAGGGTTCTTTTTAATTATTTTAGAAATTTAACAAATTTTATCAATATTTTAATAAAGCTGGTAACATGGATGGAAAGAAAGTAATAGCATTACAACTTTGGTGTTTCATTCCGGCATTTTAAAAGGAATCATCCCTTTTTTTCCTACTCAGAAATTTCCCTTTTAGTTTCCTGCATGAAGGAGAACTACAAGAATAAATCTGACTTGAGTTAGTATCAAATGTTTCATTTGATCTTTCAACATTACAGACAGTAGACTATTTTTCTTTGAAGGAAGAGATTTTAAAGTTTTATTTTTTTGGAGGTAACAGCATTGATGTTTTCTTCTCCATGATTGCAGTGAGTAAGACACGAATCTATGGGCTTTAATTGCACAGAGAGAAAAAATAGGTATTAGGAAGACTTGCTGTTAGTAGGAGTACTTAATATTTAATTAGTTGGACTAGGAAGATTATGGGATTTCTGTCACTGGAAGCTTTTAGGAAAGTTTCAGAAAGCTAGTGTCAGAAAAATGAAGCTATATGCTTTTACTTGTAAAGACAGAATGTAGAATTAATTTATAAACAACAAAAAATTCTTATCCCTGTATGTTCCTTCTACTGAAGTAGAAAGTCTCAAAAACCCAAGTTACTTCCCACTCAGCAGACCTATTTCTAGTATGTGTTTTTCATGAAGATAAGTTTACCAAAGCTCTGATTCAGTGGTCTACTCATTATGCATCAGTGAGGGAGGGCAATGATTCACTATTATAAACATTTTCCCCCCAAAAAAAGAGAATTCTCAGAATACTGGCCTGCCACAAAGTTCTGGTATGATCTTGGATCTTCTCTTGGGCCTAATTTTTCTTTGAGGTACAGTGCAATAGGAGGCATGCATACGACAAGGTTTCCCACCTTGTGGACCAAGGGAAGGCAGCGGATGTGGGTTTCTGGGAGATTTTAACAAAGCTTTTGATACACAGAATGTCCAGCATACAGCTTATACAAGCATGTGAACAATTGGCTGATAGTTTGAACTCAAAGACCCGTCATATAAATGGGGTTGCATCAGGCTGGTGGCCAGTCACTAGTGCTGTTTCCCATGACTGAATTTTAGGGTATTTCAGTGCTTTTACCAATGGCCTGGGCACAGGAGTTGAGTGCACAGTAAGTCAGCAGGTGATGCTAGGTGATATTAAATTGAGATGAGCTGCTGATTCCCGTGAGTGTAGATAAACCTGACAGAGAGCTGAATAGATTATAGTGTGGGTGTCCAACCTTTTGGCTTGCCTGGGCCACACTGAGTGAAGAGATGCTGTCTTGGGCCGCATATAAAGTATATAATACAGTTAATGTATATAAGTAACAAAGCTTTTTCATATGCACATTTTTAATTGAAACATAAAAAAAGAAAGCAACAGAAACATAAAACATTTAAGCAAAAAATAGCTAAGTGGTCAAAAGAAGCGATTTGTCCCACTGTGCTCAGCGTTAGTGCGGCCCCACCTCGAGCACTGTGTGCAGTTTTGGGCACCACAAAATAAGAAGGACATAAAGCTATTGGAGAGTGTCCAAAGGAAGGCTACAAAGATGGTGAAGGCTCTGGAGAGCAAGGTGTGTGAGGAGCGGATGAGGTCCCTGGGTTTGTTCAGCCCATAGCAGAGCAGGCTGAGGAGAGGCCTCATGGTGGCTGCAGCTCCTCACAGGGAGCAGAGGGCAGTGCTGAGCTCTGCTCTCTGGTGACAACCTGAGGGAATGGCATGGAGCTGTCAGGGGAGGGCTGAAGGGTGCTTAGGGAAAGGTTCTGCACCAGAGGGTGCTCTGAAGAGACCTCATTGCAGCTCTCCAGTAGTTGAAGAGAGCTTATAAATAGGAGGGAGACCAACTTATTACACAAGCAGACAGTAACAGGACAAGGAGGAATGGTTTTATACTATTAGAAAGGAAATTTAGGTCAAATATTGGGAGGACAATTTGAACTCAGAGGGTGATGAGGCTCTGGCACAGGCTTCACAGAGGAGCCTCCATCCTTGGAGGGGTTGAAGGTTAGCTGGATGGGAGCCTGGGCAGCCTGATCTGGTGGCTGGCTACCAGCCTATGGCAGGGGGTTGGAAATTGATGATTTTTAAGATCCCTTACAGCCCAAGCTGTTCTATCATTCTGTGATCTTTGTGAGTCCCTTACAAATCAGGATATTCTATGTTTCTGTGTTTATGCTGCTGGCCAGCCAACTTGGCTACAGCTGTTCTCTGGTTTGGCAGACGGCATTCCAACACCAGGCTGACTGCTTCCTCGCAGGAGGGCAGAGGGACAGGCACCGATCTCTGCTCTCTTGTGACGGCAGCAGGGCCCGAGGGAACATTGCTGGAGACCACTGAACCCCAGCCATTGTGCCCCATAGCCGGGAACACCACCCACCATTCCTGGCAGCACCCACGGGCTCTGCCCTGAGCTCCGAGTAGGACCGAGACATAGTCTGTGGAATAGCTGTGTGGTTTTCAATGCTTTTTATTAACCAAGATGGATGCAACCCTGCTAATGGTGCCGCGGGGGCGGCCTCTTGCAGGGCTGCGAAGTGCCCCGGGCGCTGCGGGCCCTCCTCTTCCTGGGGCGGCGGGACCCCCGGGCTGAGCGGTCCCTGCCCCGCTCAGCGGTGGTGGGGCTGCGGCTGCAGCCCTGGGTAGAAGGTCCCACTGCTGCCTCCTGCTGGGGCTCTTGCTGGGGCTCCTCCGCGTCCCCGGGGACGGGCGTGCTGGCGGGACAGGTGGCCGCATCGCCGGGAGCTGTGTGGGACGTGGCGGGGAGCTCCTCTTCTGTGTGCCCCGCGGTGCTTCCCGATGGAGCGGGGCGGTGATGTCTCACAGGGGGGCTGTGTCGTGGCTGTCTGCCTCGTACTCGGATGGCAGCGTGATGACACAGGGCAGAGAGCCATCTGCCCGCACTGAAAAGTGGATGGTGCTCATGAGCCTCCTGCAGAGCGGGCAGGTGAATTTTCTCAAGGTCCACTGCAGGATGCAGTGGAGGCAGAAGTGGTGCACGCAGGGCACCACGTAGGCGTCAGGTCTCGCATCGCGGCAGATAGCACAGAACGCCTCCTCCATGGCCGTGTTCTGGGCTGGGGAGCTGGAGATGGAAATCCGCTCCCCTTGCTGCACTCCTGCAGTGAGTCTTGAATGCTGCAAGAAGGAGAGGCTGCAGTCAGTGTGTGTCCTGGGGCAGGCAGCAGCTGCTGAGGGACTGGGGCACAAAAAGCCCTCCCCACCCCGTTCCCTGCTGGCCCCGGGTCGGGCTGCAGACGCAGCCATAGCAGCTCCCCGAGCTCCATGGCCGCCTCAGGGATGTGTCCCCCCACACCTCTCACCTCCGCTGCCTCGAGCATGCTTCTCGGGACCCGACTGCCTGATCCAGGCAGGGCCGGGGAATACAGGCAATGTTGTGGGGATGGGCACTGAGAACAGCTCCCAGAGCCCCACAGCACAAACCAGGAATGCCTCTCTGGGTCTCTAGACCTCGCCAACGTGCTCAGCCGGACACCAGGAAGAAGCTTGACTGGGCCAGGCTCTGCTGTGCCCCAGTATGAGCAGTGGAGGGCTGTGAGGTCACAGTCTGTTGCCCGGTGATGTCATGCTCCGTGACTTTGTGGCATCAAGACTCTTGCTTGGTGTTGTCCTGGGGAAGCCTGTTCAGCCTGAGAAGGCTAGAGAGGGACACTTTATCATGAGCAAAGTGATAGGACAAAGAGAATTGATTTAGGTTGGGTATTTGGAAGAACTTCTTTCCTCTGGGGGTGGTGAGGTACTGAGGTACACAGGCTGCCCATGGGAGTTGTGGGTGCCCAATCCCTGGCAGTGCTCAGGGCCAGGCTGGGTGGGGCATGGCGTAGCCTGGCCCAGTGGGAGGTGTCCCTGCCCATGGCTGTAGCTAGATGAGCTCTAAGGTTCTTTCCATACTGCTTTGTGAATATACGTTTGAGTAGGAATATGTAAAAATCATATAGAATAAATCTAGTTACAATTATTCCAGGTTCATTCTTGCGTTGCTTATGTTCTTCACCTTCAAGAAATGTCTCTCTGTATTCCTTCCAGGATTTCATTGTTCAGTGTTTCGAAGCTTCTTGGAAAGAGAATTCCGTGTTGAGAAAAGCATTCCAATGTGCATCTCTGACGCTAGTGTTGCATCGGGTTCCTTTAGGCTCCAGAAATACACAAGTTCTGTCAGGTCCCTTTGTCTCTTTCCACGTCTTATCTGCTGGGCTCTTGAATGGGCCTCTCTCAATTCTGTTTATTTTTCTACTGGAATCTCATGCAATTAGAACCGTTCCACTGCAAAATGAATATTCATAATTTTATAGGATATACATTATAATGCTCCGCAATCGGAGTAAATGGTAAATCTCATTGAATCTGTCCGTATACTGGCAGCTGCTGATGCATCCTTGCAGCGCACATGGATCTCCTGCCAGTGAGAAATATTTATTTGGTTTGATTTTGTTTTCTGTTTTCTCCTGTTCTTTTTAAAATATATTTTACTTGATGGTGCTGGGCATAGAATAATTGTCTAGTTTGGTTTTAATAGATGGGAAATCTCACTGATCCAAGTAATTTCTTTGGATTTCTTTTGTTTATGCTCATTGCAGCTGTTGTTTCCATCTACTAGGGTTGCTCAGAGTGTCTGTGCACAATGACTGCTTAGTCCAAATCCAACTACCCCATTTGTTTTTGTCTGTGGGAACTGTTGATGCTCTAATTAGTTACATGTGATTCACCTGTTTGTGTCTCTGCAGTGGGCTTGGTCATGTTGCTGCTTTCCTTCTAAATGTTTTAGAGCTTCTTTCAGTAGCTAGTTAATTGTGTATCCTGAGAGGGCACGAGTTCAAAAGCTTATCTTCATATTGTACTGTGTGAGCCACTGGAAGTTTGGAGACCTGCAGAAATAGCATTTGCTTGGTTTACTTGTAAAAAACACAGTGTATTTCCTTGTCACTTTGACTGTAAATTGCTGGACGTTCATCCTAGTGCATGAATGACTCTTAAATGACTGGCTCAAGTCTAGTGGAAGTCTAGTGAAGTCTAGTGGATTAAGGATTCACCACCCAAGAACACTGCCCACTGGTTATGTCAGAAGCTTAGGCATGCCAGACATAAGACAATGTGGGCAGCTACTGAAGCATGGGGTCTGCCCATACAACTGTCTGATATCACCCAGGCATGCCCAGACTGTGATGCTTGCTCCAAGATGAGACCAAGACTGTTGCCCGAAACAACAGCTCATCTTGCTAGAGGACACAGTCCTCTTCAGCAGTGGCAGGTCTACTACATTGGGCCCTTCCCTCAGTCTGAGGGGACGAGATATGCCCTGACCTGCTTCAGCACTGCAAGTGGGCTAACACAGGCCTATCCAGCACCAGGAGCAAACCAGGCATATACCATCAAGGCACTCACCAAGTTGATAGCTGCCTACAGGACACCTTCAGGTCATCGAGACCGACCGAGGGACTCATTTCCCTGGCACTGTGGTACAAAGCTGGGCAGAAAAACAACCTTGAATGGTGATTCCACCTGCCATATAATCCAATGGAGGCAGGTCTTATTAAACGCTGTAACGGTATTCTTAAGTCTGCCCTGAAGACAGACTCAGTCCCTGTGGGAGTGGACAGAGAGACTCTATGAAACCCTGCAGGACCTGAATGAGAGGCCTAGAGATGGCAGACTCAGTGCCCTGAAGATTCAGACATGGGCCTCCCCGCTTAGGGTCCAAATTACAGGCACTGATAATTGGCAAAGACCCCGGATTGGCAATTAAAGTAATATTCTGCTCCCTGCCCCTGAGAACCTAGAACCAGGTATCCATAAAATAGAATGGCCTTGGAAGGTGCAAGTAGGACCAAAGTGTGTGGCCTACTTGCACCTTGGGGGAGATTATTGGAGGTTGGGAGATGGGTAGTTCCCCTGGTAATAGGTACATAGCCTGCGGACACTGTGGTCAACACACCGATTTTCATGACTAAGGGGACCTTAATCATGTCCCTATGGCAAATCAGGACCCCCTCTTTGGTACTTGATATAGTTATGCAGCCTCAGATATCGGGCCAAAAGGTATGGTACAGACAGTCGGGACATGCCCCAGTGCAAGCCATAGTGTTGACCCAGGATAGGAACACAGCCTGTATCTTGCCATGGAGGGTGGACCTACACCTTCTTGAGCCTCAGAAACATCTATACTACTCCCCGTGAGTCTCTTTGAGTCCACAAGATTGCCGGGAGGAGTAGTGTGGCATCAAGATGCTCCAGAGTCACTATAAGATCAGCGTGACACCCAGTGGTGGACTATATGGGACTGATGGAACACGAGCCAAACCTTCCCTGGTCCAAGCAACTATGTGGCTCTAGGAGAACCACCGAGTACTGGCCCACAGAGGAACATGAACTTCAACCAGGAACCAATCATCAGTCATCTCCTGTTTTGTCAGTCTACATTTCGACTGGCAAATTGTACAAGCATTGCAGTGTACTGGATTACAGTAATGGAAGGGGCTTACCTTTAACCTGCTCAATCATTGTTCACTCCGTGAAGGGGTGGAGTGTAGTGAAAATGCTAAGTAAGGGCTTGAAACAGTGATTGAGCACCTGGTAGGAAGGCAGGGCCAATCCAGGGGAGTTCATTGCATGCACCTGAGTGATTGGAAGGGGTTGAGCCAGGATCTACCCCTTCCCAGATCTCATTTAAGGGTTGCAGTGGACGTGAGGATATTTCTCTGGAGATTCTTGTGTGTCTGAGGCCTTCTGAATATAAGTGGCTTCTTTTCCTTATTTCTGTGCCTGTGGCTGTTGTATTTGGGCAAGTTTGCACTTGTTGTAGCCTTGCACCTTACTACTCTGCTGTCATTGTTGAGCTTTCCATCGTGTTGCAGTTGGAATCTCTGGGACTCTTTTCTGACTTTGTTGTGCAATGGAGTACAACCTTGAATAATGCAGTACTTGAGTTTGAAGGCAGGCAATAGCAGACTAAGGAACTGGGTTTTGTTGACTAAATGCGCATATTAATCTCGAATGTGTTTTGGTATTGTAAAGGAGTTTTCCTAGTCTTACCAATCTCTTTTTCTTTTGGTTAACAATGGATATTTGTTTTTATTTTGATGGAATTCTTAACCTTTAATAAGAAACATTTTAGTGACTGTGGATCATCTTAAATTCACTTCCTAACAAGAAAGACATCACATCTCCCAAGTGATGAATCTCTGTAGCATTTTGCACCTATCTTCTTGATGATATTATACCATTTTGCATGTGTGTGTTGTCTATTTATGAAACAAGGGTTGTTTTACTTGGAAAAAAACACCTTGTCACTTCGACTGAAAATTGCTGTAAGTTCATCCTAGTACAGGAATGACTTTTCAATAGCTTTGACGTGTATTATAGTGTCATACAGTTTGTGTGGAAAACATACTAGAAATGCTAATACCTTTGGGTAAGATCATTTGGATATCACATACAAAATAATTTTCATATAAGACATTTGACCTAGCATTAAGTTGGTACTTACACCTTCAGACAATTGTGGTGTGAACACAACAACTAGAACAGTGTTTCAGTGCTTATCAGTGCTTCCTTCTGAATCTGAAAGGCTCTTATGGCTTCTAATATCAAGCCTCGCAGTCTACATGCAGGATTTTTTTCCTTTAAGACACTTTGTTATTTGCTCAAATATCTGATGAGAGAAAGAGAGTAAAGCTCAAACCATGAAACGTGCCAAAATTCAACATTTCTTTGTATAGAGCTGGACGTGCAGCAAGTAAAAGCAACCTTTATTATTCTGATATGTTATTTTCAAGCTGACTCCTGTTACTAAATTAATTGAAATTTTGTTATGCATGGAGAAAATTGTTTTTCTGGGCTCCAGGTATTTTTAATAAGTTCTCTTTCCTTACAGTCAGTACTGCTGCCAAATTGTGAACTCTACTATTGTTGTGATTTTATTTGACTGAATGTGATTTGATTCACCATCTACTAACTGTACTTTAAGAAAAAATAAGCCTCAGACAACAGGATGATCCTAGACTTTGAAGTCTGCCTGTCAATATTAGCCATATTCAAGGGCAGTACTTATTTTTCAAGCTATGTGGAGATGCTTACTGGCTGTTGCAGAGTGAGGGTGAACTGTTCGTATGTGTGAGACCCCAGCTCTGATTATCATTACTGTTCTGGTTCTATTCCTGATTGTCTTTTAGCACTCCTGGATAAGTGATCCTTGGGGACGTAGAGGTGGAAAGCTTCTGCCTCAATAAACCTGAAGTAATTCTACTTAGGAGATGAACAGTCAGTGTAATACATCACAGTCGTAGCACTCATATCTGTGATTATTTATTATTTAAATATCCGGATGTTTTCATTTTCTTCAGCTTGAACTCACAGCAGTTCCTGCACTGATTTACCCACTTGGAGTATCCTGCAGTGTTCATGTTTCAAAAGTCTTCACTGAAAAACTGCTACTAAGTTGTAGCTGAAGAATAAGAATTGAAAGCAGAGGGAGATCAACTGTGGCTTGATTTGTGCAGCCTACAGCCTCTGCAATTGCAGGCTGCAACACCACATGATCTGTTCAGAAACATTTTGGTTGTCTTTTTTTTTTTTTTTTTTTTTTTTTTTTTTGGACGAGTTCATGTTCCTATTGGTAAGTTTCTTCATGGAGATGTACAGAAGTGCTGGAGAAGAGAGGTGGTGATGAAACGAATGAAAGAATGACAGGAATAATGCCAATGCTTTAAGTATTGTTGACCCACTTTGTGCTGCTGGATCCTTGGCTCGGGCACTGTGTGTGGTTTTAGGCATCACAGTGTAAGACATATGAAACTACTGGTGAGTGCCCAAAGGAGGGCTGTGAAGGATCATTAGAGGTCCCTGGGGTTGTTCAGAGCAGAGCAGGCCGAGGGGAGGCCTCAGGGCGGCTGTGGCTCCTCCCAGGGAGCAGAGGGCAGTGCTGAGTTTGGCTCTCTGGTGACAGCAGCAGGGCCCGAGGGAACATTGCTGGAGACCGCTGAACCCCAGCCATTGTGCCCCATAGCCGGGAACACCACCCACCATTCCTGGCAGCACCCACGGGCTCTGCCCTGAGCTCCGAGTAGGACCGAGACATAGTCTGTGGAATAGCTGTGTGGTTTTCAATGCTTTTTATTAACCAAGATGGATGCAGCCCTGCTAATGGTGCCGCGGGGGCGACCTCTTGCAGGGCTGCGAAGTTCCCCGGGCGCTGCGGGCCCTCCTCTTCCTGGGGCGGCGGGACCCCCGGGCTGAGCGGTCCCTGCCCCGCTCAGCGGTGGTGGGGCTGCGGCTGCAGCCCTGGGCGGAAGGTCCCACTGCTGCCTCCTGCTGGGGCTCTTGCTGGGGCTCCTCCGCATCCCCGGGGACGGGCGTGCCGCATCCCCAGGAGCTGTGTGGGACGTGGCGGGGAGCTCCTCTTCTGTGTGCCCTGCGGGGCTTCCCGATGGAGCGGGGCGGTGATGTCTCACAGGGAGGCTGTGTCGTGGCTCTCTGCCTCGTACTCGGATGGCAGCGTGATGACACAGGGCAGAGAGCCATCTGCCCGCACTAAAAAGTGGATGGTGTTCATGAGCCTCTTGCAGAGCGGGCAGGTGAATTTTCTCAAGGTCCACTGCAGGATGCAGCGGAGGCAGAAGTGGTGCTCGCAGGGCACCACGTAGGCGTCAGGTCTCGCATCGCGGCAGATGGCACGGAACGGCTCCTCCATGGCCGTGTTCTGGGCTGGGGAGCTGGAGATGGAAATCCGCTCCCCTTGCTGCACTCCTGCAGTGAGTCTTGAACGCTGCAAGAAGGAGAGGCTGCAGTCAGTGTGTGTCCTGGGGCAGGCAGCAGCTGCTGAGGGACTGGGGCGCAAAAAGCCCTCCCCACCCCGTTCCCTGCTGGCCCCGGGTCGGGCTGCAGACGCAGCCATAGCAGCTCCCAGAGCTCCATGGCTGCCTCAGGGATGTGTCCCCCCACACCTCTCACCTCCGCTGCCTCGAGCATGCTTCTCGGGACCCGGCTGCCTGATCCAGGCAGGGCCGGGGAAACACAGGCAATGTTGTGGGGATGGGCACTGAGAACAGCTCCCAGAGCCCCACAGCACAAACCAGGAATGCCTCTCTGGGTCTCTAGACCTCGCCAATGTGCTCAGCCGGACACCAGGAAGAAGCTTGACTGGGCCAGGCTCTGCTGTGCCCCAGTATGAGCAGTGGAGGGCTGTGAGGTCACAGTCCGTTGCCCGGTGATGTCATGCTCCATGACTTTGTGGCGTCAAGACTCTTGCAGTCATTTTGGGGATGCCTGTTGAACCCAGCAGCACTCCAACCAGCACTGGCCTTTGCATGTCCACAGGGTACTGCAGTGTTGATGTCGGTGTTTCTCTGCAGTCACACTGGCCTGGGTCTGGTCTTCCTGAAGCCCTGCCAGGTGCCCTTGTACTTCACTTTTTCCTGACAGCTTCTACTGAAATAAATAACTTGCTCCTATTTACGTTAGTCCGTGTGATGTCCTTGTTGATGTTTCTTGGGAGGATCTGTCTGGGTGTTAGGAATAAGTTGTTTTTCACCTCAGAAGGTGGTCAGGCATAGAACAGGCTTTCCGGGGCTGTGGTCACATCTCTGAGCTGCTGGAATTCAAGGAGTAGTTGGACAATGCTCTCATACACAGGGTTTGGATTTTGGGTGGTCCTCTGTGGAACCAGGAATTGGACTCAGTGTTCCTCGGGGGTTCCCTTGAACTCATGATGTCCTATAATCTACTCTCACCTGATCCCATCTCCTATTTCAAGTTTTTCATCTTAGTGGAATGTGATTTCTTACGAAAAAATGTATGTATTTGGGAGAAAAATTCCTTGTCTACATTTATGGAAACAATCCTCTTGTTAAGTGGTAAGACAGGTACAATACACTTTCAGTTGGATACATTTAGGGAATTGGTTCTATATGAACTTTATAATGTCTGTATTACACACAAGTTCTTATTTTCTTAGTGTTGTAATTAGTAAAATACAAATGTGTAATCTAACAAGCTAACAAAACACTAAAACAAGCTATTTTGAATATATTTTCTTCTACGAAGTGATTTTTTTTTTGTGATAACTGTACAGACTTTCCCCTCTTCTATGAGTGACTTAACATTAAGGTTTATGAATAAGAACTAAATTACACAGAACATATTAGAGGAAAAGACTTCCTTTTACTATTCAAGAAATGTAAGAGTGCCTTGGGGCCAAGGAGGCTCTGTTGTGCTATTTCATATGTTGTAGTCTGTACTTTCGTTATAGGAATCAACAATCCTTGCCTGAGAGACTCTGAATGAGAAAGCAATGGATGTAAAAAGAACATGTTCCTTAGCAGTTGGTGTTCACAGTTGATCCTTGTCTGGGGAGTTCTTAACTGGAAGTGAACTTTCTTGGTTTAGTGTAGGTGTTGTGAGAGCGTTAAGCATGGTGCACATCCTCTTTGCTCTCTGTTTTTTAAGCTTTGAGAGCTAGTGGCCAGTTTGCCATAGGATAGAAGATTGTGTGAGAGAAATCTGGAATCAAATCTATGAGGACAATGTTCTGCCAACTGCTGTCGAAAATGAATATCACATCTTTCTTAATGTTAGGGAGGAAACAGAGGCAAACCAAGTCCCATTGTGCTCCAGATTTCTTCATGCTATGACACAAGCACCTGTTGTGGCTAAATATAGTTTTTCTAATTTGCTTTTACCACTCATTGGTAATCAGACAGACAATAAGCAAAATATGCTGTTCTGCTTAGGAATGACATCATTTTGAATCAAACCGTGCTACAATTAATTAAGCTCAAAGAAAACTAGGTTTTAGAGTGCGCTTCGTCAAATCGAAAATCAATATGGGAGCACTGCTTAGTACTCTGTAATATCTGTATAGATAAGTAGTTGCCAAGATACTGATTACTTGCAGACATTTCATACTTCATCAGGTTTATGGAGAATTTAATATTTTCATATGCTTCAGTGTAAAGCCATCTGTCGCGGTGACAGAACAAAGTGTTGGGAACAAGAACAAACGTATGTTTGTGCAAGTACTCCGTGAAATGTTAACAGGAGAGACATGAGATACACTGCAGTATCTTATAACAAATGAGAGAAGGAATGGAATAACGTGGCAATCATATTCAATATTTACAATTATGATTCCTTTTCTAATTTCGCATTGTGTTGAAGTGTTAAAAAATAAGTCTGTCCATACAGATGGTGAGAGAAACGGGAAGCCTGAGTAAAACACCTCTACCTATTGTAGTATTTTTCATTTCTGCTTTTTTTCTTGTAGTTTTAAGAGTGAATGTGGCAAAGGAAGTGTATTTGTTATTCCTTATGTGGCTTTTCATAGATCTGCTGGACTTTTTAGAACAAATTAAACAGCCTCCAACACTCACTGGAGCTGAACTTTACAAGAACTTACTTCCCATCCCCCTGTTTGGGACAACTTTTTATTCATGACAGTACAAAAGAATGAATCGCATTATAGCGTGTGAAGTTAGAAGGTGATGCGGTGTGACTTTTAACATACCCCAAATATGGGGCACAGTGGGCTAGTAAGGGATACAAAGGGATTATAGAGTAAAAATGGTCCTGATTTATCAAAAAGGAGGCAAGCGTTCAAGAAAAGTTACTTTGAATCTTTTGTCAATGGTATGGCAACAAGCAAAACCCAGTTCTAAAGAATCTATATGGTTGGATTTTTAGTTATAAGGTATAAAGGATATATTTTACAGGGTTTCTGTTATCTCAGGTCTCCATTCTCTGTACAGCTTGAGTGACTGGGAGAAAGGATTGAATGAGGTTGAGCCCTTGCATCAGTCTGAATTTTCTAGGAAGTGCTTTTTATGTTTTAAAATGATAGACCCCAGAAAGACGTGTGCTGAAGGGTTATGGAGCAGGTTATGGTATGATTCCCTCCCCCTTTTGGGAATGATCCCTCAGCAGCCTCATGGGCCCATTATGCAGCTTATTTTTGTAAAATTCCTCATTGTTATCAGGGCGGACTTCATCTTTTTTAGGAGTTTAATGTTGTACTGTAATCATGTGTTGATGTTCTTAATGAGATTTATAAACTTGGAGAATGCAGAATTAGTGGAATCTTCCAGCTGAGTTAAGCTCTGCTGTGATATCCTTAAAGGGACGAGCAAAATGTGATATTAACAGTGCCTCAACATCTTATTTTTTTAGTTCTGATAAATATGCAATTCTTCAAATTTGAATTTAGCAACAGTGACATCTTGTGGTTAGCTACACAATCCTGTGTCTGTTTCAATGCTGCCAGGTAAATAATTAAAACCACACAAAATTATCCAAGTGTTCAAGTCATACAATGTGGATTATCAAGTGTTTCTTAAAGCTTTGCTAAATGAATACAAAGAACCCCAGTTGGAGAAATACAACACCTTAATCAGATTTGAGCTTATTTCATACCTCTGTGGGTTTTAGCAGGACGGGGCATTGCGTGCCAGGTAATTCAGATGAAAATTTGTGGAACTGTCCCAGAAGCACATCCAGAACACCCCATAAATTTTGAATTGACTCCATGATGAGGAGATGAGCTTAAATCCCTAAGGGAACAGGTTTTTGATGTCAGAATATCAAGATTTAATTCCATTTTGAACACTCTTTAACTGTCTACGGGCACTCAACTTTGGTATCACGCTCATATAATGGTGGAAATCATTGTTGATTATACCTGTTGTGTTTAGAAAAACACTAACAGGTTGCAGAGGGAGGGGTGATGTCCCTGTGCTTTTCTGTTAATTTTCATTGCACGTTCTTGTCCTCTTTCATGAGAAAGAGAGCTGAACTTTCTGGTTCTCTCGACCATCTGTCGGTATTTATTTTGACTCGCCTTTTCATTCCCTTTAAAAAATAAGCAGCCTCAGTGTTAGTTTGTTCTCAATAGATTATCCCATCTCCTTATTTCACTTCAGATGTGATGAAAATGGTAAAAGGTGACCTGATATTCTGATTCTGCCTAGTGTTAAATGATTGTGAAAATGATTAATACATTCTTCCAGACCATTAAATAAGATCAGCGTTAACGAAATATACTTAAGGTATTGTTGCAGTTCTTGACATTGGTCTCTGTAGGAGTTAGAGAGCTACAATAAGGGCATTGGATATAGTGGCTCATGTTAAGAGAACTGGTTCTCAGAACATAGTCAGTCAACAAGTGAAAATCATGCACAGGTCTAACAGGCTGTGTCAATAAGCCCAGTGCATTTTGCTTCTCATTCCTGCAGAAGTCCATCGTGTCCTTACAGAAAGAGTTGGCCCAAAGCAGATCAGCACCCTGGGTCCTGTAGCTGTGACCTCTAATGTAACAAGCTGTGACCAACAAGGAAGCTGGGCAGGCTTCTCTCGCCCACATGTATGTGTGTGCTCCTGTCTCAACATGTGACGAAATGGTGGTTGTTTTCCTTCCTGCTGTTTGTTCTCTTTGTGAAACTTTGAGCATCGTCTTTATTTAATTTTATTTTGATATTTCCCAACTGTTACCAGCATTGTTAGGGGAGCAGAAGATATTAAATTTTGTTCCAGGAAAAGATTGCTTTTATGGTAGCTTGTCGTGTGCCACAGTTACTGTGTTGTCTGTTGGTAATTAAAATTGCCAGTAGACCCCCAGTTATTCCACAGGAAGTGCTACCACAAAGTGTTTTAGTGTTTTTCCCCTCGTAATAATGATTACTGCTGCTGTTTTTATGGTGCTCAGTGTGGCTGATGTGTACAATTTGCTATCTGAGAAACAATTTGAGATTTCCACCTCCCTCCCAAAGAAATAAATGCCAAGTACAGAGCTGCTGCTTAAAATCGTATCTCCGAGGACTCTAAGAGGAGCAGCTCTTCAGGATATATTTAACTAACTTCTAATTCCCTTCCCCTAGTAAGTGCATTGAGAGGTGAAGGTTTCTTCTCTTTGCCATGGGTTACTAAGTTCCTCGTGGAGTTTTCCTTTCACTTCCTTCATGTTATTAGCCCATTCCTTCTGCTTTTATAAGTTGACAAAAAGGTATGCTTTATTAGGAGCACCACAGTAATGCTTAAAATTATTTGCTGGCAAGAATAAAACAAAGCTTCAAATTGTCTGTACTACAGACACAGTAGTTAAATGGTTTTTCTCTTTATTTGCACTTCTGTTGGGTAGCATAAGGTCTCTTGGATGTTTGTGATAATAAAGGTATTATTTTCTCCCCTTAAGCAAAATGATGTGTTCCTAAAGTAATTCGCTGCAGTGCAAATTATAACTGCTCCTTTGTGTCGTGACAGGACTGTAATTATCTTCTATCACTGGTCACCTCTCCAGCAGCTTACTGGTTCTCAGTGCTGTCAGGTGGAATTAAAAGAAGAAAGAGGAACAATTTTTTTCTTTAGCTGATGGAAAAGCTTTTGATACTGACATGGAATATTCTAGGTAGGAAATACTTCGGTGATTATTGGGAATTTTTTTTTTTTGTATTGTAGAATAATTTGCTACTAAATGAAACACAAAAGCTATTTGGCATATTAAAAAGCATTTCTTGTGCACTGATTTATCTTTTTCACAGTTTCTGTGGGGTGTTTTTAAAGTGTGGATTTACGTCTACATCTTTTATATACATAATTAATGCAGATATAGAAGAAAATAGAAAGGAAAGGATGCTTTAAGTGAGATGGCTAAGCACTTAAATGCTCATGGAATTGCAAACTGAGACCTTCTGGGGAGAAGGAAGGGTATTCATTTATAATAGGCACAGGTAAAGAACTATTTTGGTGCGATTGTTTGTATTTTTCATCAGCTTCTCCCATGTGGGTCATGATTCCAGTACACAGTCTTGTAATCTCCTGCAGTGGCAATGATTCAACTTAAAAATCAATAGGGCATGAGGTGTTTCAAGTTCTCATTATTGTAATGTGTCAACATCACTTCAGTGACCCCAGAGCCCTACGCTGGCTGATTTGTTCTCTGATTTATTGTGCAATCTTGTAGGGCAGACTATAATTTCACTTGGAAGCAGAAACTCTACATTTATGGTTTGTGTCCTGGTCTGCAGTCGTTAGGATGTTCGGAGATAATCAATATCTGTGTTTGCTGCTAAGGGTGAATGAAGTTGTCAAGCAGCGAAATTACGGGGACTACAAACAAAAGAATATTGTTACAGCTTAGCAGACCAGGAAATGTTTTTATTTAAGTTTTCATTCCCTATCAACACAACAGATGTTTTTTATAGCTTAGCACTGTCATAACTTACACACCCCTCCATGTCTAGAATTTTCATATCCTAAATTTTATACTTCTAAGTAATTACCGTACCACTCTGGTTTTAGATTCTGTGTTCTTTTATGCATCTTTTTATCTTCTGCATACCTACCCAAACCTAATAACATAATCAACAGGAAAACATCTGAATTGCTGAAACTGAATAAACTTATTGTGGCTTCAGTGCATAACACTTGAAGCAGTGTTGCCAATTTGCTGGTCTTCCTCTTTCTCCCCTCCATCAAAATTTCAATATGTTTTTACAATGATGGGAGTGTTGCAAGTGATAACAGTGTAGTCTCTATGGATCTATTCTAGGCATTATCATACTTATCAATATGTTTAGTACATGTCTCAAAACAGAGGTAGCTTAGTACAACTGCAAGCTCGTAGGATTTTCAGTTCATTGACTTTTATGCTTCATGTGTTAATCAGAGCATAATGCAATGCTCTTCAAGTGTAATATGTAAAATTTCAGGCATTGATGACCAATTAACTTCAGTTCTTTGCTTTTGATTACATGGAGCTTTATCTCCAAGAGTTTCTTGATGTGTTTTGGGGGACTGTTATTGTAGTATTAGCTATTTAATAAAAAACCTACAAGAAAACCTTCAAACAATACATATAGTAGAACTAGTAATTATTACAGAACAAGAATGTAGTATTCTGGAAAGTAAGCTTCCTCAGTTTTTTCTTTCAAATGCATATTAGTGGTCCTTTGAGCTTTAGGAAGTTGTATGGCAAAGTGCATATGGGAACAGCTTCCTGTGTTTAACTTAGGGAATGTAAAAAGCCTGTAAGATGCACGGATGCGCTTCAGCTCAAGCTGAGTCCAGCTTTTGTGAGATAAATTCACGTTATATTTTGAAGTGGAGCTTGAGATGATCGTTTTTATGACTCCTTCAAGGATGTCTGTTCTGTCTTAAATGCCTGAGCTACTCTTTGCTGTGGGAGTCATTCGTTGTACGGTTCTACTCTTCTTGTATCCCAGGACAGACACCTTTGACTCCTACTGGAGAAATGAAAATAAAGACATCTGGTCTACACCAGTGTGCTAGTTCTTGTTTTTGGGAGAGGGTGTTACTTCATGAATCTCACCACCATTTAGTTTCTGTAGAATTGTAGTGCTTCAAGGCCTGCAGCAGAAACGTGCGTTCTTCCATCTGGCCGTCGCTCTTTGGATTCAGTATGAATGTTAAAGCAGGTTAGCAGATTGTCAATTAAGTGGAAAATATCCGGCATCTGGAAATAGACAAAGTAGGTAGAAGCACACCATCTGTATATTTTATGCTTCTTGAAAAAATGATGACTGGGAACTATTTTTTTCAGCACGCACATACTCAGATTTAATATTTTCTTCTTTCTGTAATACTTACTTCAGTAGAACTTTCTGCTTAGCAGTTCAGAACTTACAGCTTACCTAATAAGAATCCATCAGGCAGCATATAAATGTATGTGAATCTTAAATTGAATCAATGTGAAATTAGGCAGTTTCTAAAAGTTATTTGAAACGTTATGAACCATAACTCAAGTCCAAGATCAGCAGTTTTCATGGTTTTGTAACAGCAGTTTTGCAGCTAGATACATAAATGTTCAGTATCTTATTGTGTGTTTGTGTTAGAAAGTTCATAATTCTCAATAGTCTTCGGGTTTTGTCCTCCATTTTCTTAGCCTAGCCATCACTTTTAATTGTAGTATCTGGAACTTGTTTCCTTCTAACTCATGCCTTGTAACCTGAGGGTACGCGACAAAAATCCTTAATGCTTAAAATTCTCACTTGGAAAATGATGAATGTGTAGGTATTATTACTACTCAATAGGTTGTTACTCAGTCTCATTAAGGAGAGGTTGACTTATCAGTGAACATCATGCGTGTACAAATTCACCCTACTTCTCAAATACTGAAAAACAGGTATGTTTGATTACTGTAGGAAATTGGGTACAGCAGATGCTTCCTGAAAATCAGTGGTCCTAGATAGCTGCAGAAAGTGTTTTTTTTAATATCAAAGTGTCTCATGCCGTTTACTAAGAGAATCTATTTAAAGGCTTTTCCGTGAAATTAAATTAATTGTCTTGGGGTTGGTGAAGCTTTAAAAACTTAACATCTGTGGCCTTATATATCACAGAAAGATATGGGTCTTTTTTGCATGGAAATTTGACCTATATACCAGAATAAACTGGAATAATGCGGGGAAGGGAGACGAGGGAGAAGGTTGGCTGTAGCAAACCTTTCAAGCATTTCACAAGCCATGAAAATCTGTGGAGCTGCTGCAAGGTAGATAACCTGTGCAAATTAATTTGTCTGCTGTGACTCCTATGATGTATAATTTGTTTAACATTGCAAGTGTCCCACATTCTGGAGGCGAGGACTTTTTTCACGTATCTCCTCTGAGGGTCTCTTCCATCCTTTGAAATGCTTATTTAAAAATTAAATATCATAAATACAAGGGAAACTTGCAGGAAAGTTCTCTTCATTATGATTATTTTTTGAACAACTTCATCCTCAGTATAAGTTGTAATGTTTAAAGAAACAAACCTTTGTAGTTCACTGTTTAAAATCCTTTTCCTTCTGCTGGGTATTTGTTCCACCCTCACCCAGTGATTTCTAGGGTCTGCACAATATCAGGGATTTGGTTATTTTTGCTCCTGAATACTTTGGAAAAGAAAAGACAAATGTTACATTGCTGCAGAGATCCCTGTCTGCTGTTTTTCCACCTGTATGCCCCAGAGCGCACACCTGGTATGGCTCACACTGAGCGAGCTCTGTGTGGGATAACCACACTGGCTGATGTAAGTCGTGCTTGGAAAGGCTTTGGCACTGCTGAGTGCTGACAGCTGTTGCAGGACTGGTTGAGTACTGGTGCTTTTCAACTAATAATGGAACTGAGAGAATGAATAAGCATGCAGCATCCTTGTAATTGTGTGACATAAGGAAATTGTTTTTGCCAGAGAATGAATTAGAAACTTTGGAATTATGCAATTACTGTGGTATGTATTTTTAGATAAAAGTGAAAGCCACTTTATTTCTCCATGCTTCCATTTTGCTCTGCGAATTGGGGATAATAATTGCTCTTTTTTTATCCTAACTTGTCTCCTTGCCCATTTAACAAAGGCTACTCTCAAAACTTACTGCTTTGTCACACTCTTTTTGTGGGCTTAATATGAGGTAAAGCTGCAGAGATAATAAAAAGCACTTAAAATATGTTTTATGGCACACATGTAGCAGAGCAATCCTGTTTCTCTTTAGGTTGTTTGTACAGTAGTTAAGATGGGTGGCTAAGAGTCTCTCTGTTTCCATGGTAGGCGCAGTAGTTCTTTAAAGTTTTATGTGTGCCTTGTCTTCCCTCTGAGGTACCTCTGCGTTGCCTCAAGGCTTATTGCGTTGAGCTCAATAGCTGGTAATTCAGAAGTTAAACAGGTCGGGTGCCTAATGCTGTAGAAGCAACAAGGAGCTGCTGGGGGGGTTTGTTTGTTTTTGTTGGTTGGTTGGCTTTTTTTGCCTTTTTAAAACTTGTGTTTTGGATTGACATAAATGAGAAAGATGTCATTAAAATAAGAGTTAAAATACAGTGTTTCTGAGTATGTGCTTAGCTTCCACCTGCTTAGAGCTTGAGTCACTATTGCAACTGACCAACAGCTTGATTACACCCACACAAATCTCTTAGAATAATAATTCACTTTCTTGCAGGGGCATTGCTAGCAGAGATAGAGCTGTCCTACTCTTCTCAGTACTTGTCAGGCTGCAGCTTGACTGGGGAAACAGAGGGCATGCAAATCCCCCAATGCAAGGGGAGTGGGGAGACTGGGAAACCAAGCTGGGAGAAATAAAAAGTGGACTAAGGGGAAACTTGCAGGAAGAACCTCTGTCATGGAAAGCACAGAGCAAACAGTGCAGAGGAATCCTAGCAAAGCCAGGTGCTGGAAAGGAAAGAGAATATGTTTGTCACCCAGGCGCAAGGAGAAGGTGAGGGCCTCTGTGAGGGAGGGAGAACCGGGAGCTGGAAACTCAAAAGCCTCTTCTGGAATAAAAACAAACAGCAGTGTGCATGCCCAGCTGTGTGTGTGGGAGGACAAAAGAGCTGTGGTGTCTGCAGTGGTGGAGAGTGGCCCTTAGGGTACTGAAGAGCGTACAACAGGTATGGGTTGACACAAGCGTGAGTGCTAAGTGTTTATAAGCACTTATTATGGCTTTAAATGGACTCCACTTATATCCTGTGTAGATCGTAAAGGCAAACTAATTAGCTTTATTCTTACTAATAACAACCACAAAGTTTTGTTTTTTTTTGCTTAAGCTGTCTGGGTCCAGAAGCATCTGTTACAATTGGAACCATTAGAATAAACACAGTATAGCTTATTTGCTGTGAGTTAACATGTTGAGGACAGTCATCTATGTCGAAGTTCCTTAATATACCACATTTTGCTTTCTCTCCATCGGTGTATTTTTCAGGATTATTCCTTTAATTAATATTAATTGCAAAATCTCAAGATGGAAAAGCTGTTCCTTTTAAATGAGGCTTGTACAATTGGAAACATTTCTTAGTCCTGGTTTCTGAGATGCAAACAGCTCACGAAAAGTCAGGAGGGAACACAGCAACTGTAGCATAGCCCATCCTCCTCCTAAGGTGCAGGGACCTTGCTGCTTGTAGGCCTCATTGAACTAAGTGAAGCTTAGCCTTTATTCAGATGCTATACTTGTCTGTAAATCTGCTGGATAGAAAGCTGAATCTGCAGGTAACTAATGGCAATGGAAACAGGAAACCAATTGCATGATGTAATTGGGTTACTTCTGTTTCTTCTGATGTCTGACACAGAAGAGCACAGTCAGTTGATAGATCGCCAGGTGCGCTGGTAATGTAAATATAAGTGAGATGGCTGAAGACAGACTTGGGCAGCCCCTGTTCCAGTTTTATTTTGCTTTTTGTCTGGATGATGTACTTCTGAGTTAGAACCACTATACAGCAGAAAACACAGTAAAAGGAAGTTTTTTCATCAATATTTATTCAGTCATTTCAGTTATGTGCACAGTGCCATATAAGTGGCATCGTGTTCATTGTTTTTGCTACAAAAAGATATGATTATTTCACACTTGGTTGCAAAGCGGACTTCATCTGAATCTGAGTGTATTCAACTAAAAGGTACAGCACAGTTCTCTGCAATTCTGCACAACTTCATTGGTTTAATGATTGTTTTTATGTGGAAATTGCACTGAGGTGGGATGAGACTTTGAGTTGAAGGTGTTTGCTCTAAATTTATTGAAGGCATCTAAGTGAAACTGCATCCTGCTGGGATTTTGTCATCCCTTGCTGTAATTAGGTGGGGAAAACGGAGAATTGTGTATGGGACCTGTGAGTACTGATGCTGTTGCTTGTGAATTGTCCAAGCATATTGTTAAAGAGCTCCATATCAAAAGAAGTCTGCTAAACATGGAGTGTCGCAGTACTTTCAGCTGGGTGCGTTGTTTTCCCTGTGCACTGTTAAATGCCTGCCGAGTCTGGCCCCCATCGGGAGCAGCAGCAATGCCTGCATCGTCCCGAGGCTCCTTTCAGGGGGTGGTGAAGCTCACTGTCTTCAAAGCCCTTTGAAAAGTGTTCTCTTAAAAGGATATTATGCGTGTGTAAAATACTGCTGTTCCTGCTGAAGCTTGGACAAACTATAAACCTCTGTGGTTGCAGAAAATAACTGAGTGCTGCATAAGCTCTTCAAGTGCTGCTTTACCAAATCAAAGACACTGTGCTCAAGCGCTATAAAAAAGAGAACTCCCACGGTGAGAGGCAGCTTGCTACAATGGCATTCAATTCAAGGTCATACATAAACGTCAGTCACGGGAGGAAAAAAGCCAAATTAAGCATTTTTAGCAGAGAAAATCTATTGAGATATAACATTAAGGATGTGAAGATACGGGTGAGGGAAACAGTAAAATCCATGTAGCAGAACAGTTGTGTAAGCAGTGTTATAGAAATGGGTATCGATATACTTTCAGTTACATTTTGTGTATTGCTAAATGCAAACAGCTTACTCGCATGATCTTGCTTTTGCATGGCTTTCCATAACCTTTGTTATTACAGCTCTTATCTGCACACTGCCCAGAAAGGGGAAAAAAAAGAAGTATAAATTAGATACTAGGTAGATATACTATAGATACTATAAATTAGATATTAGATGTATTTTGAATAAATTAGGTATAAATTGTGAAATGAACTGGAAGGTCGTTGTAAGTCACGGTACTGATTTGGTGATGGAGAGGTGTTTGATTTTTTCATTCCTGGGCAGCCAGCATTCAGAATTAGTGACCAAGTTTGCATGTTTGAGGTTTCCTCAGACTCACCAGCCTTTATACCACAGCACTCTATGTACATACCCATCCCATTTCTCTCGGTTTTATTTTATTTTAGGACAATTGATACATCTTGGAATTGTAAATTTCCTTTACCAGAATTGAGGTAATTTTGTCATTTCCCATTGGACACTGAAGCCTGAAGAAAGGCTTTAAAATTTAATATGTCTTTATATGATATTAAATAATAAATATCGTTCTGAGATATTTTCAGCACAGAGTAATGTTGACCAAGGAATATGCATAGCAAAATTGCTTCTTTTATTATGTAAGATCTTGGTAAATTAATGAGGCATGTGCCAGTAAATAAATGCATGCCCTTCTGAGCTCCTGCAGTTAAGCAGGCGTTAGGAAGTTGTGTGATCAGGATGTGCCTGTCAGTCAGCATAGGATGGTTTTGTAGTTTCAAGTGTGTTTTCATGTCGATCTTGGCTTCATGCTGAACAACCACTGTTTGTCAGCTCTGTAGCCAGGAGTCAGCCAAGTCACCGTGCAGCACAAGGAGGTGGGAGCCGTGCTCTCTGAGGAGCTGAGCTCATGATTCAAGACCTTGACATGAGCTGACACTTACGAGAAAATTTACTCTGTGACTTCTGTCCAGGTTCATCTCCTTTCCCTATAAATACATGACCCGGTGCTGTTCTGAGCCACTTCACTTTGCTGGTTTGTTTTGAAGAGTGTGTAGTTGAACCACTGTGTCTTCCAGAGAGGCAGATGGAGATGCACAGATCCAGTACTACAGGTGCACACAGGTACTGGTACTGGGTATCCAGAAAGATACACTAGAGAAGATTGATCTCCCAGATCCTTGAGTACTGCTTGTTGCCTGGGGATTATTCTTCTGCCCTCCCCTGAACTCTGGTTTATAGACATATCAAACTAATGAGGCAAACTTTAGGTAGTTCTGGTTATTCTCTTTTGCTGAGGAGTAACCATAAATTATTAAATAATTGTTTGTGAAGATGCTTTCTTTAGTACATGAATCATGTGCTATACAAGTGGAACCTGGAAGCATTACAAAGCGTAGCAGGGGGACATATGTCTCAGAGTGGGAATAGAAATTTTCCTTTTTGACAGGCTTTCTTGGAAACTAGTCTCACACTGGCATACAGATTTTTCCCAGCGAAGGGAATGCCAGAACGCTGCAGTCGGGGCTCCTGCTCATTTTGAATGCTCCATAAATTGGCAGAGAAGGAGAAGTGTGTAGCCTGGGGGTGTGCATCTCCCGCCAGGCAATGTGCTGCGTGGCAGTGCCGCAGGGTCAGGCTGAGCTTGAAGCTCAGGGGCTTCACATCACGGCAATCCCACATACGCAGTGTAAGCACAGGTCTAAACTGGAGGTTCGCCTTGGTAATATTACCGTGGTTTTGCTGTAATATGCTGTGCTCTGTTCTGATCTATCTTACTTGTTGGCCAGGTACCTAAAGCAAATGCAGAGCTGGGATAAGAACAGAGAATTTCATTTCTTGTTTTGTCCTAACTCCTGGTTGTTTATTGCGAGTCAGTTTTAAGCTTTTTAGTTACGTTGTATGTCTTCCATTGTATGAGCTCATAATTAACTTTTCCTGCTCCTGCAGGTCTTAATTCTCACTCGTGCACTTAACATTAAGAAGAAATACCTCCTTTCTCTTCCATGCACTGTTCCCATCACCTCCAAGAGATAATAGAATTAAATTTTAATATTAGCATTCAATTTGCAATCGTGGAGCCTTGAAACATCACCTGCTCTGTGTGAAGGAGTTTTTACAGAGAGGTATGGTGCACGGTCTCACCTCTGTGCGGGGAAACATCATGGAGCAGATCCTCGTGGAAGCTATGCTAAGGCGCATGGAAGACAGGGAGGTCACAGAAGAGAGTTGCCATGGCTTCACCAAGGGTAGGCCCTGTTTGATCAATCTAGAGACCTTCTATGATGGTGTAACTGCATCAATGAACAAGGGAAGAGCCACTGATATCATCTGTCTGGACTTCAGTAAGGCCTGTGACACAGTACCCCTCAACATCCTTCTCTCCAAATTGGAAAGATACGGATTTGATGGGTTGGCTGTTCAGTGGAAGAAGAACCAGCTCAGGATCAAGTCCAGAGAGTGGTTGTCAATGGCTCAGTGCCTGAATGGAGATCAGTGATGAGTGGTGTCCCCCCATGGTCATTGCTGGGGCTGATACTCTTTCATTTTTTCATCAATGACAGTGACAGTGGGGTCGGATGCACCCTCAGCAAGTTTGCTGATGACACCAAGCTATGGGGTGTGGTCAACACACCAGAGGGACGGGGTGTCATCCAGATGGTCCTAGACAGGCTTGAGCAGTGGGCCCAGGTGAACATCATGAGGTTCAAGAAATCCAAGTGCAAGGTCTTGCACCTGAATCAGGGCAGCATCCACTACTAATACAAGCTTGGGGATGAAAGGACTGAGAGCAGCTTTGCTGAAAAAGTCCTGGGATACTGGTGGATGGCAGGCTGGACAGGAGCCAGCAGTGTGACCTTGCAGCCCAGAAAGCAACTCTATCATAGGCTGCATCAAAAGAAGCGTGGCCAGCACGGTGAGGGAGGTGATCCTGCCCTTCTTCTCTGCGCCTGTGAGGCCTCACCTGGAGTACTGTGTCTAGATGTGGAGTATTCACTGCAGGAGAGACATATTCCTGTTGGAATGCGTCCAGAGGAGGGCTGCAAAATTGATCCAAGGGATGGAGCACCTCTGCTACAAGCATAGGCTGAGAGCTGAGGCTGTTCACCCTGGAGAAGAGGAGGCTCTGAGGTGACCTGAGAGCAGCCTTTTAATATCTAAAGAGGAGCTGCAGGAAAGAAGGGGACAGACTCCTTAGCAGGATTTGTTGTGATGGGACAATGGGAAATTGATTCAAGCTTAAAGAGGGTAGGTTTATGTTGGATATAAGGAAAAAGTATTTTACAGTGAGGGTGGTGAGGCACTGCAGCAGGTTGCCCAGAGCTGTGGTTGATGCCCCATCCCTGGAGACTTTCAAGGCCAAGCTGGATCAGGCCCCGGGCAACCTGACTTAGCTGTGCTGTCCCTGTTCACTGCAGGGGAGTTGGACTAGTTGATGTTTAAAGGTCCCTTCCGACTTTAAGGATTCTATGATTCTGTGATTTTCAACAGAACTACAAATTCAGGATTAGAAATCTCTTGCTCTTAAGAAAAGAAATACTTAATATCTCCTGGAGTAAAAGTTTTCACTGTGAGATGCCCGTGTGTTCATTTGTCCAGTGTGCTCACAGTGGCAATTCTACATCTCATGATTAAAAAAAACAAACAAACAAAAACAACATCAACAAAACAACAGCAACAAAACAACAGACAGTACTTAATACTAAAGGACTAAAGGAAAAAAAAGAGGCACAAATACAATGAATTTCATGGTTACAGAGAGAAGGCATTTTGTAACAGTGGTAAAGAAAGACTTCAGTGGTTTTCTTCAATCTCTTGCAGGAAGTATCATAGTAAAACTGAAGTGTTAGAAATAGTTGTCTGTTAAGAGAGGACTCAAGGGTTGCAATTTGTGAAAAACAAGAGCCAATATAACTGCAGTGGTATGGCTCTGCAGTTTATATCTTTTGCTCTCCAGCACCAGCTGTATGAGTTGTCTTTTCTCTTGAAATCAAGATTTCAAGGATATTATGTTTTAAAAGAAATCAAATACAAAGTACAGCTGCTTTAATATTTAGAATGGCAGTTACCTTTCTCCCTCAGCAGGCGCTTACTGTTCTTTTGGCACTAAGCTGATGAAGATGCTATGTCTTTAATATCCTATGGTAAGCAGCAATTTTGGATGTAAACTACAAATGTTACTGAAGTATTTTTTTTTATGATCTACTTTTCATATATACAGAAACATATGGCTAACGAGAGAAGTGGACTAAATAGATACAAATGAGAACATGTCATTTTGGCCAGAACTCATATAAGAAAAAAAGATGAAGGCAAAAGCTTATCATGTAAACAAATAATATTTGTGTTGATAGGATTCATATTTGTAAATGACTGTTGAAAAAGCACTTCATGTCAGGGGATGCAGAATTGAACAGCTGTAAAATACATGCACGTTACCAACCAGGTCCCATCTGAACAGTTACATCTCCCTTTCCAAGACCCCCTCTTAAAAAACCCCACGCTTTTCTCAGCCTCTAGAAATGGGAAAACATTGCTAATGTGCTCATCTACTATTCTCCCCTGTTGCTTTTAACTTCCTATTTAATAAGACACACGTTATCCCTCATAAATTCTGTATCATCAGTGTAATGTTGCTTTGATGATATAGTACATGTTAAGTCAGCATGGGCATGAAAGTACACTATGAAGCTCAGGAGATATTTTATTTTCCGTTTTTACTTCAAGTGTTCTAAGTTTAATTATTTTAGCAATTGAGAAAGGCAGTTGATAATCTACAAACTTGCCATTCATTCTAGATCTCCAGGGTGCTTGAAAAATTCTTTTTATGTTCATAAATTGACAAGATTATTTGTTAACTCAGACTGATACTACTCCGAATCATCTGCAAAATCAATAAATTACACTGAAAGTAGGAGTTTATATTGTCTAGTTGTAAATGTTTTTGATGTGGAAGATTAAAGGTATAATTCAAATGATTTAATTTAATTGGGTCTCAAAATAATTTAACTCGTTGCCCTGGTTTTCCACTCCTGTCCAGACAGGATCTCACCGCTGCCTCTTTATGGCTGTTAAGAGAGTGAAACAGTAAGGCTGACTTCCCACCCAGCCCGTAGCTGCTCTCTGATACCTTCTCCATCTGCTTGAGGCATGGTTTAGCTGGGCCAGTGATTCTCCACATCTGCACAGGGAGGTATTGACAATTCCCTTGGCTGAGATGTTCTGGTTTTTGCCCCATTTCCTTCTCTGCCACTTTTTCAGAGGGTAGAAACTTCCTCTCTGTTGCTTGCCATCATGTTTGTATAGCTCTGAATTGGATGTAATGAGCAACTACTTATGCTTTGTGGTTTGGGTGACTCATATGCATACTAGACATAATGAGAATGGATCTTCTCATGCAAATTTCAACAGAAGCAGAATATTTGATCAGAAGACCAGTAGTGGCCCGGATGAGACAAACATTACTTCTTCTGTTGTAGCCCTCCTTGAACCACATGCCAGTTTGGAACAAGAGCTGTCCTGGATGCCATATGACCCAGCTCTGCACCTCTTGGTAAAATCTCCATAGGGGTCCTCATCTGATAGCCTGAAACTGATGACCATGAAATGTGCTGCTCTTTGGCCATGGGGATCCTGCAGCTGGTGATTTCTCCTGCTCCTGAAGCTCTCGGTGCCTTCCTTGCAGTTAAGAGCCAGTTACTTTGGCAGCACCCCTCCTCTATCCTCAGATTTGCTTCTCTGGGAAGAGCCGGTAGCGAATCTCTGAGGGAAACAGAAGATTCACTTCTGTGAGACTGTGTGTAGTAATCAGGAGTTGTACTGCTGCTGGTGAGGTGCTGAAACATGCTTTAACCATACAGAATTGCAAATACTATTAGATACAATGACTTCGAAGCTCATTTCAAACCTGTGAAAATATTTGAAGTAAATTTCATTTTCCCGAATGTTTTTCTGTATATACTATCATTCTGGTGGCTGTCTACCTGCAGAGCAATCTAAACTTATGCTGTTATTGCTTTCCCTTACATGGAATAGTAAGGATTTCAATAGCAATAATAACCCCGGGAGCAAAATGCTATGCGGCCACCTCCGGCCTCCTTTTTGACAAGACCAAATTCCATAAGTTTATATATAACATAGAATCAGAGAATGGCTTGGGCTGGGAGGGACCCGAAAGCCTGTCCAGTTCCAACACCCCACCATGGGCAGGGACACCTCCCAGGCTGCCCGGTGCCCCATCTGCTGTGGCCTTGGGCAGCACCAGAGATGGGGCACTCACAGCTAGAGAGCAGCCTATGTCTCAGCACCCTCGTAGTGTAGAATTTCTTCCCTATATCTAATCTAAATCTCCCCTTTTCTGGTTTAAAGCCCTTGTAAGAAGTCCCTCTCCAGCTTATTGTTATTATATACAATCTATTATCCTTTCAAAACATTTATCTATTATCTTCTGTTTTATAGATACTTAAATATATATTTTTATATACATATCTTCCTAAAGCTTTCTCATATTTCTATTGTTCATTTCTATAGTAACTCTTGCTGTCTCTTGCCTATCTTGATATTTCTACACTTTTTATCTCTTTTCTTGGTAGTCTGTATTTATTTCCATACTCCTTCCACACAAGCGAATTCCATCTCTTTCTTCCTTTCTTGTATTTTAGTTCTTTCTTCAGGTTGCTGTCTTTTTGCAGTGTAGTACAGAAGGATCAAACCACCAGACTTTGTACTTTTTGAAGCAGGGGAGTTTGAACATGTAAAAACCCACAGAAGAAAGGCAGATCAGTAGTTCTTGTATTCTTCAAAATTGCTCTTTCATTTGAAAGGAATAGAGAAGCTATGGGTGGGCAAACTGAACGCTGTGGTGTCTATGTAAGAATAATGAGGCTGTGAATGGAGGCAAGAAGTGTATCCCTAATGAATAGATGTGGCTAATGCAGATATGTCCACTTAAAGGAATAAATGTTCTGTAAGTGAAGTCTGATGTCTGATCGTCACGCTGAAATTCGCATGCATGCAGGGGATCCTCAAAAGCCTGAGGTCTGGGCATCCACTTTCCAGTAGGATCTGGGTGAGCTGTGCTGAACCTGAATATGCCAGCTAAAGTTTGGAATGTAGGCTTTTGTCTTAGAACCCATTTACTGCTCCTGTTCAGTTCTCCTCAACAGATTTTTAAGTGCTCCTATTGTTTTCCCGCTAGAAGTGAGCGATGCTAATAGAGTGGCAGTATCCTGATGGCGTCCCTGAAAGAGTTGTCAGGAGGTGGTAAACTGAGGTGTGTGCGTGGAGTGCTGGCTCTACAGAGCAGTAAAATGGGCTTTACTGAAAGCTCACAAAAGATGTGTATGGCTAATATTAATCAGTTATGTATTGCAAATTTTGCTTAGATCTTATTTTTCCTCCAGGTACTACGCTGTGTGTGTATTTCAGAGTCTTATGAAAACTCCCACATACCTAGTAGTGTAAATGTTATGGGTTGCATTCTTCACACTAATTGGTGAAGTAAGGGCAGATAATTGTTTCTAACACAATGCATTACTAAGGCAGCAAGCCAGGTGTGCCTGGCCGTGGTGTCCTTCTTCAGGAATCTTAGTACTGGGGGTTCTCTAATAGCAATAACACTTCCCAAACCAGACCTTCTGGCTGTTAATAGCTATGACTTTTCCTTGCAAGGTGTTCATCTCTGCACTCACCCTTTTGCCCCAGGGCTATTAGTTTAAAAAGTAGATGTTTACTACTAATAACGATCAGTTTGTCAGGGATAATTGTGCAGTGATGCCAGATTCTTTAGTAATTAGATAAACCCATGCTAATAGTGATGGTGTCCAAAAAGGCCCTTCTTGGAGGAGGCTCCCCTTAAGCCAAACCGAGCAACAACTTTACAAAAGAAGAGTGAATGGTGGGGGGAAATAAGAAATATTTATCATCATGTTATTTTCAAAAACATTCCAGATTTGAGAGACCAATAAATTAGAGCTGCCCACAAGGAATTAATCCCGTCACAATTTCCACGAGAACAAGGGTCCTCACTTGGCCTTTGTGATGTCCTTTCCAAGAATTACATGTCTTATGCATGGAAAAACATATTTTTTTCATGAAACTATTTGTTTCTATGGAATTGTACCTCTGTTTCCTAGGAAGTGAGTTCTAACTATGGAAGCACAATTTGGAGATGGGACCAAACACTGTTTTAAAAAGAAACAGAATATACAGAATACAAGCTGTGATTGTGGAAGACTTGAAATTGTGTTCACTACAATGCAAAAAGCAGGCAGAAAAAAATCTGTATGACAGGCAGTGCAAATTGAAGACCCATCTTCTGTATTTTTAAGTGAAAGATCAATCAGTAGACACAAGGAAGTGGGTATGTTGCTTACAGCTGTGGCACTGCATAAGCAAGGCAGCGATATTTCAGTCAAGTTTTTTGGCTGTTTTGAGACATCTGTGGTGTTTCTTTAGTTTTAAGGCAGCATCTCTGTTTTTCCTCGCTCATTATAATAAATCATGGCTCATACGGGCAGAAAAAATGAGTAAGAATGGCATAGATTGGCCCTGTGTTTTGGATTCATTCCACCAACCCAGTGTTGTAGATACTCAAGTATATAATTAACAATAATGTAAGCTTCTGAGTTTTCTGTTTTGTAAGAAGTGTTAAACTATTTGTGATCGTTATTTAAGTGGAATGTCTGGAATTAATTTATTTAAACAGCTGAGCTACACGCATTAAAAAATAACAACAGATGCAAAACAAATGTGTTTATTACAAAATCTCATCGTTCGTAATGAGATGACATTGGTCAGAATTGAAACATCTTGTTAAGGAAGTGATTTCCCAAATCTCTTATTTCACTGAATTCAGAGCACTTACATTATTGTATATAACACAGGACTACCAATACGTGGTACCTTCCTTGAATAATTTAGGGCAATCACTTGCTTTATCCATAGTACTGCACTATTCTGTATCATCATTTCTTCGGATACTTATCACAATTCCTGCATGCATGCATGCACATAAAAAGATCTTTCTCATTCTAAGCAAAAATTGTTTAACAAGGACTTTCCAAGTGTTTCTTTTCAGAGCAAGCAGATGTTGTTTGAACTGCATGGTCTGCCTGGGTCTGTGCTGATGACAGTAAAGAGGTGAAAAGTGCTGAATGGAAAGTTCTCAGTCAATCTAAGTGAATGTGTGTAAATGAAAGCACACTGTAGCAGAGCTGTCATTTGTTAATAAAAAGTCAAAAAATGTTGTAAGAACTTGTGCTGTAAGAGGAAATATACCGTCCTTCACTGCACGTTGTGTTTTCAGACTGACTCATCATTTAACAGATCCTCTTTTAGGTTTTAGTCGGCAGAGTGCATTTAAATGCTTCTATTATGTTGTAGAAATTGTTATATGAATGCTACAGTTCTCTATTTCAATGACAAAAGAAAAACATGAGAGGATTTTTTACAAATGACAGAATTGTAAGCTGTGCTTAATTTCTGATTCTCGTCTATTGCATAGCACGTTAACAACAAAGCACCTGTCAGTCCTCTAAAGAAGTGACTTTTGCAGTACTCCGCATGTGATACTCTCATCATTTTACGTGTTGCCTTTCTTACTCTTTCTCTTCTTTTCTAATTTTTCCCTTCCTTTCTAAGCTGATGTTAAGTTTAAAAATGGTAATTTTAGGGGAAAAAATACATAAACACACATAGAACATGTTGAATAGAAGAGTATTTTAAAGATAGCTTTCTTTTGCTGCTTGGTTCAAGGCACACATGTGCTTATTTCAAGGCATATATATGCAAAAGAAATTCACTGTTGACTGCTGCAAAACTGGAAGTGATTTCCCGATATGCTTCACCCATACCAGTTTAGGTATGAATGAAGTGATCAAGAAAAAAAAATAGTAGCATTGCATTTGTTTGGTTAGTTTTATTTGTTTTTAATTAACAACAACTTTTAAATAAATAAAAAGATTAAAATGCAAAATACGTTGCTTGTTCTCCCTCAGTTGACTTTTGAAATACCTGTCCTATTTGAAGATGTGTTTAAGCAGAACTTTTCTCTTGTTAAATGATGGTAGAGATGTGCTGATGTTTGCAGATCATTATCAGTCAGTGCTGGAGATGGCGCCCTGGCAGTCCTTATTGCTGTGCATTGCCAGATATGACGGCTCTGACATCAGGCTGTATGGAAATTTTTTTTATTATAATGTCTGGCCATAATTTCCAGCCTGTGTTCAGTTCTGGGCGTTGATAAACCAACCAACAAAACTCTACCTTTAATTCCTGCAGAATATAACAGATTTCAGTGTTGGTGGCTCTGTTACATTCTGTACACGCTGTGTTAGATATGATAGCTGGAAGATGGGGGTATGAAAATTCTCTGTGATGGTGATGAGATAAACAGAAGTCTGCACTTAAATTAACGTTTCAATAAGATGCCTAAGTAACATATGTCTCAACCTGGCTAGAGTCCTAAAGTGAGAGTAAAAGACTTCAATTACGTGATTGATGGGTACTTCAGGAGAGAGCTGGAATCCACAATGACTGCAAGGTCGTGAGCGCTGCCTGGCAGAGGGGGAGGGAACCAGGGTAGCAGAGAAATAAGACGGAGCGCAGGTGACAGCGAAGGCCATCAATCTGCAGCAGGGAAGCAGCCAGCAGCACGCAGAAGCCCTGCTTTAGTTGGTGTTATTTTCCTGTAAGAAAATGTAAGAGCTCTGTGCTTGGCTGTCTCACCTAACATAAAGAAAGCTATCAAGCTGCTGCGTGCAGCGTTCAGGGACTCTAAATGTTTCTTTTGGGAAACCACAGAACGGGGCTTGTTCTAAAAGAAGTCTATAAAAGAAGTATACCTACAGAGCCATTGGTCAGCCTTTTGCTGACACTGGACTTTCCTAGGCACTTCACCATAATTAAAAATGTATACAACTTTTGAATCATTTCATGTCAAAGTAGCTGCCAGTTTTTATTTGAGGATGGTAGCTTATGTATTCTTTCCATTTAGGCACCCCTATTGTATTCCAAGGTTCTGATCCTATACATGAAACTATGATGAACCTTATGGCCAAATCTTGGTCATGTTCTCTTAAACATTGGGTGAATTAGAGTTCTGCCTGTGTGAGGATTCTCATCTCTGTGGGAGCTGGGTTTGATCTGATGCCGATGGTTATCTTTTTTGGCTGCAGTGCAGTCACCTGTGCTCTCACATGGCNTAAGATTCTGAAGTTCTGAGCAAATCATTACAAAGAGATGTAGTTTCAGTGAACATTTTATGCATTCATTACCTAAAATGAATAAATAAATAAATAAACAAAACAACTCAGAAATATGTTAAAAGAGTAACTAAAGTTGTAAATACAATTAGAGTGCAAGCAAGACACTACTCAAATATTAAAAAAAAAAAAGCCTTTGCCTGTAAACTCCTCAGCTGATTGCAAATTTCTTTTACATATTGGCTTCTGTTTCCAGTAAGATATCGATAGCAAAGCTTTTCTCACTGTGCTTCTTAGTTTTTAATTTGTCAGTCTTTTTGTGCCTGTAGCTACATAAGTGCCATAGTACCCTCCTGAGAGCCCTCTCTTGATATTGCTTTCCCATTCAGTTCTTTTCCTGTGATAGTCTTCACAGAGGTATGCAAGGAAGAAGATAAAATACTTCCCAAAATATTTTCTTTTGCATCTTGTGGCAGGTCATCGAGTGTTTGCTGTTAGGAAAAGAATTACATGTCTGAGGTGAATTTACAGAAACTAGGTTAACTAATGACTACTTGTCCCAGTTCAAATTGTGTCCCAGATTTGAACGTTGCGTTATGTAGTCAAACCAGATAAATTAATGAGTTTCATAGCTGGCTTTTAGTCTCCCGTGAGATGATACCTTATTAAATGAATTTGATCTTCTACAGTTTCATGTATTTCTTTGCTCTTAGAATTATTGTATATTTGCATTGGCTGAGGGCAGAACCAGGTAGAGCTGTTGTTTTCCTTAGGGAGCATGTCGTTTTTCCAAATAAATTTGAGCAATTCTAAATATTTTAATGTTCGTTGCAGTGTGATTTAGCTCAGTAAGTAGGACTGGAACTGTTGCTTTCTGGGTCACCGTTTCTAAAATGCCCACATGCAAAAGTAACTTGTATTTTCTTCACGTTATCATTGCTGGTATTCTCAAATAAAGGCCAGGATAAAAATGGGCCAAGGAACCAAGCTGCCATCTCCCCCTTCAGCATAATTTACCAAACTCAGGTGTTGGAGGCACTGTCAGTGTAGTGTTTATCTATTTTACAATATCAGTCTCCACGGCACTCTTAAGTTTACTTAAATAACGTATTGCTCATCTTGGGTAACAGTTGCATAGCCTTCTGTCTGCAGAAGAGGTGCAGCAATCAGTACATTGTTTTGGAACAAACTATGATCTTATACTTGGGATGCTGTACATGGAATAGAAAAATGGAATTTGAGTGCGGTGAACAGAAGGATGGCTTTTTCAGCAGCTTTATGCTGCTCTCTGTTTGCTGTGGTAAAGAAGAAATCATGGTGGTGTAGGAAATCATAACAGTGGTGTTGGGGAAAACACTTAATTTGAAGATTAAATTTTATGCCAAGTATAACTGACACACAAACCTGATATCAGGATGACTCACAAAAACCTCACTATGTTTGTTGAGGTTTACTACTTGTAAAACGTGGCTTTCTGTTATCTCATTTACCACTGAAAGAGCTATTTCGGGTTCATTTTACTGCTGACAGTCTAGTATGAGTTAATCTGCACTGCGAGCAATGAGAATCATTCCACCATGTAGTAATTAAATAGAAGACAAGATGGTAGAATCAAAGGAAGGCACTGAGGCGACAGTGACCTACTTTACTGAATCAGAGGAACAGACACAGAAAAACTGCTCTAAGATCCAGAACTAACCTTTTAAGTGCTGAAAATAGCAGATCTTGTGTAGGACCCTGAATCTGAAGCCTGTAACATTAGTACAGTAGACATGAAAAAGCCGCAGATCACTATTAAAACAAGCTTACAAATGATTTCATTTTGATATATCTAAAAATGAGATGTCTTCAGAAATTTGCATCTGAAAAGCAGTGATGCTGTGTGTTGTGTTGGGGAATTTTTATTGTACAACTTGAAGCAAATTAAATACACGTTTGTACTTAAATATAGAAAGATTTACTGAACAGTGCATTGGACAGAGTGCTACTGCCAGAAGCAGTTGTAGCAGGAGCCCACAGAGGTGGGCACATGTCAGTTCCTTTCACCCACTGGCTCCACACCCATCCGGGAGCACCACTATCCAAGGGAAAATTGCAGTATCAAAGCTGTTCCTTAGAGTTATTTCTCTTTTCACTGATTAGGTTTCGTTACAGTCTTCTAGTGATGCTGAGCTTGAAATTTCTGTAGTGGCTTGTTTTCACTCATTAACAAACTTGGTTGCTGGTGTTTACCTTATGCTGTTCCAGAAGAGCAGCTCTGGGTACTTCTATAGTGGTCTCATTGGCTCTTCTCAGCAGCACTGGGCATCTGGCATACCTCACTTGTCAGTGTTAGAGCAGTTGTAGTCCTCTCTCCGTGTTCTTGCGCTCTTGTGTTTCATCCGTGAGCTCCTTTTTATGATACATTTGAAAGTGAAATTCTTTACAGCACCGTTATCATTTGTATCAGCTAGCTGTACAGTGCAGTTTGCAACATGCTCCTTGGAGATATTCTTCAGAATTGCAATGCCAGGTGCCCAATTCTGGAGGCTGTGCTTCTCAGAAACAAAATCTGACACAGCTTTTTTTTGAAATACTCTTCCAGGGAAGCTTCAAGGATGAGGGAAGATCCAGCAGTTAATTCAGATGTTCTCAGGCCGTGGGTGCTGGCTGATGCATGGGGGCTTTGAGTCTGTAAAGGAGGCTGTTACAGTTGTTCCAGCATGGCGCACTGTAGGCTAAGTGTGTTTACCATTTTGATTTTCTCTTTATGAGTGAGAGCTGATAAAGAGAGCTGTTTTTCTTACGAGGAAAGTAGGTATTATCTTCATTGGGCTGGAGATAAGTCAATATCCTGAAGAGGTTTTCAGTGCTTCTGGTGTTTTGGTATTTGAAAATAATACTCAGAGCACGGGACTAGGAAATGAATGGTGCTGTGAAATTCAAGAAGAAATGAAGTTTAGATACTGGGTTGAAATGTTAATTTTCCTCACTGCATTATTTACATTTGGGGGATTAATTTGAGGCAGTGTGATTTCCTATTATTTGAGACCCATAGGTGTCACAGTCAGCGAAAGGTGCTATGTCGCTGATTTACTTCTGCCCACATGGATGTTTACCTTGCTTTGAGCAGAAGGGTGGACTGGAGACCTCAGTTGGTCTCTTCCCACTTCAGTTAATCTGTGGTTCAAGCATTTCTTTCCTGGTGCAGTTGCACAGCTGAAGGTGTTGCAGCATCCAGTATGTCCAGCTGCACAGACCGTAACACGCCTTGCATCAAACGCTGTCCTTCCCGTTAATTCAATCTTGAAGAGCGAGTCTCTTTTTAAGGAAACTTGCTTACCACATTTTCTTCACCCTCTCAGCTGCTGCAATGTATTTAAGGAAAATTAAATCTCTTCAATCAATTTTAATTCCATAATGTATTTAGAATAAGTACTAGAAAATTCAATTGTCTTCAATAACAATATTTATTTTGGTAGATCTTCAAGTAATTTGGCTTTTCTTTTTTTTAAGGCAGCTTTAGGAAACATTTGTTTCATATTTAGAAAATGACCTTCAGTACCGATAGCATTTTGTTCTAGCACACTTCTCTTTTTTTGTGCCCTGATTAAATAATGAGTTGTAAATCAACATAGTTAAATGGGATATGACTGCAGAAATTTCTGTTTAAATTGGAAATCTTTGCCACGTTTTCTACAAGGACAACCTTTACCGATTGTGGATATTTTCCTGTTCCGAAAAGCCTTTTCAAAGATATTCCAAATATCTTTCTTGCCAGAGCAATAAGCTATGCAAACAAATAGTCCTTGTGCAAACAAAACTAAAAGTGCGTTTTATGATTCAACTGCTAAAGCACTTCTTTTAAAAGGCTTAGGGGAGTAAAATAAATACAAGATTGTGGGCAGCACAACGTACGGTTTGCTTTATTGTGTTTGTAGCACAATGGGCTTTATAAAATTTAGAATTAATACTAAATAGCACTTTGGATATTTGGTAGGACTGCGAATACTTTTTTTCTTCAGATGTACTGGAACATGCTTTGTTTTATTTAGATTCAGCTAAAATTATCTGTCATATGCAGATGATTATGCAATATCTGCCAACGTCCTGCCCGAAGACAGTCATAGCAGATGGTCAAATGTGGCATTTGTGTAAATGCAACTTTATCTGATTTTTCCTGTAATTATTAACACTTTTTCATGTCGGAAGACTCAATTTGCATTGAATTAACTACTTGTAGACTATTTCTGCAGATTTTATATTGAAGAGGCAGTATTTCAACCTTCTATTTTATTTGCAAGACAAATACCTTGCTAGAACAGTCTGAGTTATATGTCAGCACGTTGCAGATTTACTGTAAAATGACAAATAAGTGCTAAATATACTGCTGTGTGAAGAAGACAGGTCCTATTACTTAATTGTGTGACTCTCTTCAAGTGTTACTTGAGAGGCAAAATGAGAGTACAGATATTAATCTGACTTTTTGTGCATTGAATCGGCAATGTGAGATGCATATGAAAAATACAAAGAAAGTCAATTAGTTCATTAAATACTTGGATACATACATGGATAGATGGGTGCAGCTAGACTGAAATACAAATGAGTTTAGTCTTCGGGATAGTTTTGGAAGTTTTAGTAATTATTTTGCTGGATATATAAGTCCCGAGTTCCAGTTCATGTTCTTTCCACCTCTTCTGTGCGCAGCAATCTGCCTTCTTGGCCATCCCAGCTGCCTTGTACTTTTGCCCGATTGCCTTATGCAAAACCAGACCCACTTTTTTGTATGTTTTAGCAATGGAATTCCATGTGTACGGTGGAAGATTGTTATTCTCCCTAATCCTTTGCTCTTTAAATTCTTGTTCTGTGTTGTTTCTGTGGCATGCTTCATTTAGGAGATTCTTGGATTCAAGCTGTTCTTTCTTCTGCTGCTCTTCCATAAATATACTGGTAAATTGGTAGGTGATGTATACTGTATTCAAACCGATTGTAGCATTAGCGAACTTGACAGAGATTAAATTCAGTGTCATAGACAGTAAAGTCAGTAATGGGGTGTCCTTGGTGTGTATGGCACTTCTGCCTTTTTAGGTTTACTGCTGACAACTGTACTGCAGTTTTATCTTGCTATCATAGTTGGTGATTTCTTATATTTTATTGGGCATGAAAATAATAGTATGGCAGTGTTATTAGCTACAGAATAAAGCACTGTTATCACTCACTTTTTATTTTAAATTCAAGTACTGTATTGATTTTGCAGTGGGAAGGCATGCAGGTCTAAAACAGAGGACACAATGAGCAATCAACAGCGAAGCATTGGTTCGAGATTCTGTAGTTACAGAGTTCCAGTAAGAAATGATAGAAAGAAGGAAATCGGAGAAGATGGCAAAACATGAAAGCAAGAATAAATTTAAGTAAAATAATCTTGAGAAGGCATTCAGTTAGTGCACTCACCTTTTGCTATGGGCATTGTCCTATTCATCTCAGTATTTGTTTTTCGAGAATAGGAACTAGAATATTTGCCTTGTTCTTTATCTTGCTTTGAATAAAGGTAATGTGTCACTATATAGGAAAGCTTTGCAGAGGGATCTGGCTAGGCTGGACCAATGGGCTAGGTCCAATTGCATGGCATTAAACGAGTAATGCTGCGTCCTCCAATTGGGACAGGAAAAAAAGCAATGCTGGTGGTCATGGCTGACTGTAATCAGGGTTTGCAAGTCCTTCTGATTACATTATGCCTTGAACAGGGATGTTTTAGCACTGCTGAATAGAGAGGGTCCCCCCTGAACTTTCAAACCATTCAATTCCTGACTTGAATTCTCATGGGGGCTGTTGTGAAGCTAAGAGAATCGAAAGGTCAAAAATGGTGAAGGTGCTAGGAGAGTTTGAAGAAAAGGGTGACTATAATGCCTGAGCTGATTGCCAGACTCCTCTTTTTGTGTGTATTAGAACCCTTCATTAATCTCCAGCAACCTCTAAAATGATCATATGTTCATTTCTAACCATTGCTCTTCCTCTGCCTTTTCTGTACACATCTTTCCCCCCTCCTGTAGCCCATCCGAGCTTGCTTTTTGACAGAATTGTACTAAGTGTAGGCATTGCCCCTTTCTGCTACCAGATAATCACACATCAGATCTACCTCTAGGTACTTCTCTGTTGATTTGTTAGCTATTTTGTGTTTTTTTTTTTGTGTATTTAGTTGATGATTTTTATATAAATTTAAGCCTAAAGCATTCGCAGTAACGCTGCAGTGCTTAACTCTTCGGCTGCCCTGAGCTCTAATTAAATTTATTCAAAAACTCACACAAGTTTCATACTGAGGTAGATTTTTATAATTCCGTGTGTTTGCAGCATCTACTGTCTGTGCATCCAGAAACACCAAGGGAGCTCTGCTCAAAGTAAATACCCAGTAGGAACTGGCAGTTCTCTGATGAATCTGCGTAGTACTATTCTTCTGTCTTTCCAGATGAGAGAGAAAACGTGGCACTGCATTCTGCTTCCCTTCCTTGTCCTTCCTGTGTGCTTAAGGGTAAGGCTCAACTCAGAGTTGGGCTCAGCTGATAGGCTGTGGTTCATGAAGATGCTGTTGCTTGTAATGCTGCTGATTTGACTTCTTGTCCTTCTGGGTACTCTGACTGCTTCAGGGCTTATTACTGATTGAAGTTCATTCGTCATGGTTTTGGGTTTTTTTTCCTCCTTTTTTCTTCTTAGCTTCCGTTATGTTAACGTGGTGCTGCAGATGCCTTTTATCCTCATGTCAGAGTGTTTCAACCAGCATCAAAGATCCTGTGCATCAAACTGATTTGGTATACAAAAATCTCAGCCAGAATCTCTAAATTTCTTATGAAGGGCTCAGATGTGTATTCCTTTGGGGAGGGAGAAGTGGGAAAGCAATGGGAGGTGGTGCAAAAGTCTCCGTTTATTTTCATCCAGCTTAAAACTTATCTTTTTCATAGAATGGCTTGGGTTGGAAGGGTTGCCAAGGATCTTCAAGTTCCAACCCCGCATGCCGCAGGCAGGGCCACCAACCTCCAGATCTGGTATTAGACCAGGCTGCCCAGGGCTCCATCTAGCCTGGCCTCGAACAATTCCAGGGATGCTGGGCCCTTTTGCAATAGTTACTCTGGTTTTCTCTCAGCCCTTTTCTGTCTACCTTCACAGTGTTTCCTAATCTGCCAGGAAATGGAGTTACATGGTTTACTTCTTGAAGAAACATGGACTGCACTTAAAGTCTTATTTTTCCCATTGCATTTCGATTCTAATACAACTTTGACACCATTGCTTTGTCCTCTAGTGCTGTTTTACGTCTGGTGACAGTTCTTTATCCTTAAAAGAAAAAAAACTCTCAGTCATCAAGAAGTCTTAGTCTCATTACTCTGTGGAAGGAAGGGCTAACCAAAGCTTGGATGAGAAAGAACTGTCCGAAGACAGAGGCAAAACTTAACTTCCAGTGGATTTGTTTGAAGTAAAAGTAACGTATGCCCTCTATTGAGCAAGTAACCTATTGATTAGTGTAACTGCTGTACTCTTACATCTCTACCGTGGTGTTTTCATTTAACGGATAAAAATGTCTGCAGTTTCTTCTCATGCTGGTTTTGAGAAATAGTACAGGTTACAGCCAGCGTAAGAAAGTACTTCTTCACGGTTGTGACATCTTGTGACTTCTGAGAGCCACTTTGTCAGCTTTACAGTTTCCTAAGGACGTTGATTAATTTGCATTTATGTTTATGCAATTTCAAGATAAAATGATTCATTTTTTATCTGTTTAAAAAAGCATCTTCATTGGCTTTCTTCTACCCATCTGAAAATAGATTACAAAAAGAAATGTACAACCGAATCCGTTATCTACTAGAAATTCTTCCCTTCCCTTTGGCTAGCATTTTTAAGTATTTATTTTTCCCTCTCCTATTTGTTTCATATAAATTCATGAACATCAGGAATATCAATTCTGACATATTACTAGAGAGAGCTTTAGAGATATTAACACTGTTACCCTTGCACATTACTGAAAGCACCAGAGATGTTGATTCTGTAACAGAAGAGCTGTTCCCAAAATGTTTTTCAGTCTCTCTTATATAATAAGCTGGCAGAAGCACTTGCAATGGTCAGGGCAGGTATCTCATCTCCATATTGCTCAGTTTTTTTCTCTTTTAATGACTTTTTTGTTAGTTCTTTAGTAATCACAGAATCTTACCTATTGTTTAACATATTTCCCATACATTAAAATATATATATATAACATATAACATAATATTTATAAATAGTATTTATATATAATATATAATTTGTATCTATACGTAATGATGAATATCTGTCTATCCTTAGATTACCCTTGTGGGTGACCAGCTGCTGTTACAATTAGAAGGATTTAACTACTAAGGTGTTTATATTCAAGCTGAATGGACAATGTTTCATCTAAAATCCTGATTTTACATTCAGAACAGAACGGCTTCACATTTTGCATTGTCTCTGCTGGTGGATTTAGTTGATTAAGACTCATCTACCTCTTCTTGAGTTTTATTCCCTGATAGTGCTTTATTCTGGTTCGGTTTTATATTTTGCATGGAAGCTTTCTTTCCCCCAGCAATTTTGGCAGTGTCTCTTTGTCCCCTCTTTACCTACTTGATACCTACCTTTGTTCCTCAATAAGACTTGCTTCCAAGGTTTTAGCTTACTTGTGTACCTGCTTCCCTCTTCATTACAGTGATGTTTTTGTTGCCCACGAGTTCTGTTTCTATATTTGACATCCTTGAAGCTGACTGCTAGTCAATGAATTCATCCACTCTTTCAGTTATTGCCTCTCTCTAACCGCAGAATAAGGGTGTTCAAGTTTGGTCTTTGTTTCCTCATTATCTCTGCCTAGCCTGTTAAATTCTGCTTTTTAATATTGTTTAGCTGTCTGAGTACTTTAAAATCAGTTCAGTGTTGTTCTCACTGAAATATGTTTAATTTAGATATAGGTCAGTTAGGTTATTTTTGGCTGCGTTCTGAACTCTAATGAAATGGTTGTTTAATAAGAGTTGATGTGGTGCAGGAATTAGCACTCTCTGCAACTTGTTTTATTTACAAAGAAGTTGGAGTGTCAAGTAATCTGATTTTATAATGCTGGAAGTTCTTCAGTTCAGTTATGTGCCTGTGTGTATTTGGGAAGAATTGCGTTATTAGATGTTATGTCTACAGCTGTAAAGCTAGATGCCAAACATTCAGGAGAAAAGCTTTAGCAAAACGAGACACTTTCCTAACTTACAACTTGAGCATAGGGAGCTCAGATGGGTTAAATAAATTGAGAATGCTAGTTTAGTGAGTTATATGGTAAAGCTCTATGTGTATACATGAGACATCATGGATGACAGAAAAAGAAAACTGGGGCTTGCTATGTAAAAAAGTATAAGGCACGTTGTTGACTATGATGCTATGATTTCAGATGAATAAATCCTACATTCTGTTGCATGCTGTATTCTTGACGTATCTATAAAAATGAATATACTGTTCACTTCAATGGCATCCTCACTACAGGGGGTCTAGTACTGTTTCAGATAATACATTTGGATTTTGATGAGTGACACTGCTTTATCTCAGTATATTTCTCCAGTCCTGTTCCTCACTCAATGAAACTCAGAAGACTCAGCTGTCAAGATGGTAAAGAAACATATCCGAGCAATAAAATTTGTCCCCTTTACATTAAAAAACCAAAACACCAAAACCAGGCAGTTATGCTAGTGTCTCTAGGTTCACTTCCCTCTTCTGTCCTGCACCTGAACTTCTGATTAAGGTCATGCAGGGCACTTTGCCATCACTGCACCCCACTCAGTGTGACCTCTGTCTGATGCTGGAGAATTTGCTAAGTTGTCTTTAAGAATAATGTTCTGAGCAAAATAGATCTAAATAGATATATTGGGTAAAATAACTTCACCTGCGAAAAAGAACTGTAAATCTTCTCATGACCCTGTTCACTAAGGGGATTTGTTTATAGCATTATATTAAAACAGGAACAGCAGAGAAACCTATATAGATATTCAGTAGTAATTGAAGAGGGAGAATTGCATGGCTTGTGGGACTACAGAATATGGAATTTTGTACTTCCTTGTCATTCCTTTGAATTCAAATACACTCATGGTAGTAATAAGACTTTGTTACCAGATGACAGCTCTTCAGCTTGCAGGTATGAAATGAGTTGAGGTTTTCCCTCCAGCTGGTAATAGGCAGATGGCTACTACAGGAAAAAAAGAGAGTATCACAGCTGATGCTATTAGGTACTTTTATTGACATTCTTAATGGAGTGGTCAGCAGTTAAATAGGTAATTGCATTCCCCTTTTTCACCTTAGTTTGGATACTTTTAAGGTATTCAATGGCATGCTTTGTGCAGATTAAAAAAAAAAAAAAGATAATATTTCTCCCTTATTTAGTATTACTGAACATTACTTCAATAAGTGTAAAAACTAAGGGAATTTTTTAAATAATTGCTAAGTAGCAGAAATACCTCATTAGAAATTATATGTTGCTCCTTATTTTGTATGGCACCAAACAGCCTATCAGCAAGGGAAGCATTGGTAAGAAAGTGTATTTAGTAAGTATTTTGGCAGAGGCTAGCATTAATTTTTCCCAGTTTTTCTCACGGGCTTTCTCTTGTTGACACTGCTGAATAAGAAAGCTAATTTATTCTGAATGTGTAGGTGTTACTGAACGTAACTGCTTTTGAAGAGAAGATGCAGTGCATTTAAGATGTCTTATTTTAAAGACTTGTTCTTTGCTGTTTGTAGAAGTAAAAATGCTCTGGCAAGTCTCTGTGAATGGCGCGTGACTCGTTAAGTTGGAAGTTCTTCACTCGTGAAACGAAATCATCTCTCTCGTGCTTTCTCAGAGGTTTGTTTTGCTCATGTTCTGAGGGAAATTTACTGGAAGCTCTTGCTATCACGTAATAAATGCAAAGGGAAAAGCGAACTGCATGATGATTCCTGAGACAGGGAGGCTGCCATTAAAATCTGAATAAATCTGCCTTCAGGTAGCCAGTGTTATTGAAGTAATGCAGCTATCATGAAATAGAAAGACAGATTTTACAGTAGAATATATATTAATATATATATAAATAAATATGCACACGCACATACGTTTGCACGCCTAATTCCCAGAGTAAAGGATGTAGAAGAGAAGTGGTTCATAATGATGACAGGAGGGCTCTGCATTGCTATAGGTTCTATGCTGACCTGCAGAACAGCTTTATGTCCTGCAGCTGTCAAGGTTACTCTTGACCTTCTTTAAGGTGGACACCAGTCATTTTCGTGTAGCTCACCATCAGGCAAGGAGAGGGCAGATAAGAATTTTGAGCCAAATAGTTTGGCTATTGGAAAGGATTCAGATTACTGTTTGTAAAATACTGTGAGTAATTGTACTGGAAATAGTGGTTGCCTTTGGCTGGAGGTGTTGTCAGCATAGTTATATGGATATTTGAAGATACGGAGAGGTGGAAAAAAAAAAGCTGATGTTGAAATACCTGCAATTATTTAAGGATTAAAAAGAGAAATGAGATTTCTTTTTTGCTATTGTGATCTTGATCTTAAATTAAAATTCACTACGCTTTTTTTCTGTCTCTGACCTTAAATACCCTTCAGAGAAGCCACTCTGTACATCTGTCGCTCATCGTATAACCTCTAACAGTATTTCTGAATTATATGCAGCATTGGTAACAAATGTATTCATTTGTACGTAATTATGAAAATCAATTTATAAACTCAACATAGAATATTAATTACCCTGAAGGTTAGCTACACATTTCAGCATTAGGTGTTTTTGTTATTTTTATTTGGAATTTTTGATGAGAAAATTTGAATAAAAATTCTGATAGATTTTTTTTTAATTATTCCATCATAATAACTAATGGAACCTAATAAAATAAAACTTGGCATGAAATAGCAATCTTAATGCTGATGAACGTGGCAAGCGTGCCCTCTCTCCACCTGGGCACGGTTAACACATGGCAGAATTGATTCTACCATGTGCTATGTGTCTTATTAATTGCCATGCCAATTAATATAAACACCAAAGAATGCTCCTTTGTTCCACTATTCTGGACAGTAGTTAGTCTTGTTTATGTAATGTATCAGGATTCTATATTTATTTCATTTATTTCTCTCCCCTTTCTTCTCCCCACATCTTCCACTCAGCTCCATTCCCTCTGCCAACCCATGTTCATATTGATACAGTCATACCCATTTTTGAACTCCGTTCAAAATCAAGTTCATCTAAACAAAAAAACCATCTAACCTTTCTAGAAAGAAATCTCCTCTATTTGTGGAGTAGTGCTTCTCCCTTATTTAACTAAAATTTTAAATCCAGTCTTTTGTGTAGGTCTTATTCTTTTGGAAAAAATCATATCCATTTCAGAGGGTGATCTAGCATCCAAGCAGATAACAATTGAAATGATGTTCTAAAAACAAGTACAGTGCTGTAGCAGAAATGCTAAGTCATGGCTTGAACCAGTGATTGAGCACCTGGTGGGAAGGCAGGGCCAACCCAGGGGAGATCAGGTGCAAGTAATGCATCTGATTGACCAGAAGGGCTGGAGCCAGGATCCACCCCTTCCCAGACCTCATTTAAGGGTTGGCAGTGGAGGTGAGGGTTTCTCACTGGAGATCCCTCCCTACCTGAGTTTTTCTGAAGGTAAGTAGCTTCTTTCCTTTGTTTCTGTGCCCATGGCTGTTGTGTTTGTACAAATCCTTACTTGTTACAGCCTAGGACCTTGTTGCTTTGCTGCTATTGTTGTGTTTTCCTTCATGTTACAAGTGCCCATTCCATGCAGTGTTTGTGTTAATGCAGTAGGTATAATTGTATCTTTGTGTCCATTACCTCGTGTTTGTAAAGACTGGGCTGGGCCGGAGGTTGTACTCTGGTTCCTCTGAGTGATCTCCTGCAAAATAAGTAAAATTATTGTGTGAGAAAGGGCTGGTTGAAACTCTGATCTGGCAAACTCAAGACTCCAGTATGTATCAGATTAAAACAAAAGAAAAGTCTTGAAATTAAGAATAGAATATTATAAAAAATGGTCTGGTGAAAGTGAGGTCATCAAACCAAGAAGTGTGACGTGAGACCAATACATATTGGAGCAACGTATGTGCTATTTCATATTTCTTCTGGGCCTGCCACATTTATAAGCAGACAAGGTACTCGGTAAACATGGGTGAAGATGAAGATGGATTTCTGTTTTCTCTTCCTTGACTTGTCCTGAGTAATGGTGCTATGTTCTGGAAGTTCTGTTGAGGTACTATTGCTGTCCAACTGTGTTGTCTCCACCGCAGTCTAGAATTGCAGATGCTGAGCCAGTATCAGATTTGTTGTAGCAGTAAAAATGAATTGCAGGCCACGTTTTCAGTGTTGTGGGGCAGAGCATAAGAAAAGTTATGTTTGGGGGCGTGGCGTTTGAGTGGAATGCTCCTTAGGAGTTCTGAGGAGTTGGAACAGCTCCAGAACTGTAACAATTAAATAGATGTTTTTTAAAAAGATCTGACATCCAAAACTTTTGCAAGCCACGTATATTGAAAAAAACAATCCTGGGATAGAGGAAGGCTGTTACCCTCATCAGTTGAGAGTAGGGAGTATCACAGATTTCATATTCTAATTTACACGTTTATCTGTGTAAATGTCTGTTGCATCAGCAATTTTTCCTCATTTGATATCCATGATACCAGTTCTCTCTATTTTAGATGGGCACACATGCTCTTATGTGTCCATTAGAGTTTTAAAGCAATGTACTGGGGATCTAGAACAGTGGCTAACCATTGCTGGTTGATTAACATCTGTTCCTTCTGGGAAAGGGCTTTGTTGAAATTCTGTTACCTTGTTCTCATTATTAAGTCAAGACTAATCAACGCAAATAAAGTGGTGTCTTCACAATAGGTAGAAGTATTTATAGTAGGTGTAAGTAGAGTAGTAGGAGAGGAGAACCATTCCTGATTTCCTCCTTCTGAGGCTGGAATTTATTGCATTGCAGTTGGTGTAATGTCATAGGGCACCCTCAGCAGGAAAGACTCTGTCCCTGAACTTTCTGTCAGTTCTTGGAAGAAATAGGTTTGAAATTCATAGCCCCAAATTATTCTAATTTGAAGTGACAGGTTCTGTCTTACTTCTTTGTTTGAATGAAATTAAAAAACAAAAAAAACCACACAAACCTAAACTTTTTAAGCAATGCAGCGTGACTTGTTGCATCCAGTGGCTTAAAGGCCTGTTTTGTATCTCCAACAAAAAGCATAATCTGATTTTAAAAAAAGTTATTTGAGAAATACATTGATATTTTCCTTGATTTACTTTTGATCTTAGCAATTCATGTGTAATAGCAGAAGAAGCATGCATGCAAACAAACAAACACCATGAGTTAAAGCACCTCCGTAAATTGAAATGCTAGTATATTCCATGTTAACCTGATGGAACAGAGTGTAAGGGATGTTTAAAAACACATACTCTTGAAGAGAGAGCTTTCTAGACTGCTACTTCATTTAGAGTAGACCTTGATATTTCTATGGTAACACATTTCTGTCTTCTTATGTTGAGAAAATGATGGCAAAAAGTGACCTAGAGTGTTGCTCTCATAAGCCTATTCTTTTATGAGCACGCTGTGATAAATAGTGAGCCCAGTCATAGCCCATAGCTATGGTTAATTATTAAAACTTCTTAATGGCACATTGTTTAGATGTGGGTATATCAATAAATGCGATGCTTACGCAAGTTCACCAGTCCTGCTACTTCACATCTCTCCTGAGGTGTCTTTTTCTATGTAGTGTGTGCTTGGCTGTCAGCTTTGTTTCAAAATTGGTAGTACTGAAAATACATTGTAGTAAGGACATGTTCTGTGGAAGTTGAGAATGAACTGCATCTCTGCAGCCTGACTGAGATTTCAATAGACGAACTGTACTTGGGTAGTGCATGCAACAAAACAACTCCAACCCCTTAATCGTTTTTCTTAGCAGGGGGTGCCCCATGTTGGGCACAGCTGGCTCTCGGCTGTGGAGAGGGCCGTGCTGGAGCACGTTGTGGCCATGTTCTGCCTGTGGCAGACCCTGTGCTGGAGCAGTTCTCGAGGCACTGCTGCTGGTGGGAAGGCTGGAGCAGGTAGCTCCGCTGTCAGCACGTAACTGCGTCCTTGCCTTAATCTGCATTGATTTTTGAAACGTTCTTTTCCATAGTTTTGATGTTATTCACACCAGCGGGTTTGCGTGGTTTCAAGATGCAGACAAAGAAAGTCTATCAGTAATTCATGAGGTGTAAGTCTTAATTACTGCAGTGAGCACTTAACTGACCTTTTCAGCTGTCCTTGTCTTTCTGCTTATCCATTGAGCTGTACGTTAGACTCCCTGACTTGAAAGTAAAACAGTTGTGTGACTTTTAAAGAGCAGCGATCCCGAAGCAGGTCGTGGCAGTGGCTGTTCCGGCACGTTCCTGAAAGCGATACTGGAGATGTGCTCTCAGGGTGTGCAAAACCCAAACGTGGAGAAGATTACCTCACAAGAGAGAGTCAGACTTATGATTTCCTGCAAAGGGCTTTTTGAGTTTATCCTTTCAATTCCCAAATAATTATTAACGTTGTTTCAAATGACTGTAGGATCTTAGCTGCGTTCATATATTTGTCATTTTAGATTATTTTTTTTCTTTTTCAATTAAAACTTGCTTCTTTTCCCTGTTTGTTTGCCCATACAGATAGGTAGAAGAGCAGGCTGTGCATGCAGTGCAATTACCCCACAGTTATCTCCCAAGTGCTGGAGACCTGTGGCTCTTGGATCCCGTTTGTATTTGAAGGCTGATTATGGATTGCTTTTTCAGTAATTCTTTAGATTTGAAAGTGATAAAAAGTTGTGATTAATTGTTCTCTCCTTGAAAAATTCTGGAACTCAAGCCAACGGGTACGTTGTGCTTTGGTAACATACCACTTATGTTCTCATCTACTTTGAAATAAAGATATTTTTTTCCTCTTGCAGCCTTCCCAGACGTTTCAAGAACCTTGCTTCAGATGTCTTGAAGAGAAACTAAGTATCTAAATTAAAAATACTTTCTTCAAGTATTCAGGAACTTGTTTATTTTCTAATCTTACTCCTTTGTTAGTGATGTTATTGTGTTAACATCTGGACCAGCTGCATTCTTTATTGAAAATAGAGGTACAAAGGAAGTCAAGAAATGAATTCCAGTATCAGACCCAGTGCCTGTCCAAGAGTGAAAGAGGGGTATCACCTGGTCCTCTGTTCTCCTTTTTTGATGCTTGAATTTGCAAAGGACTTAGCTGGGGGTTGGGCACTGTCTTTCTATGTGTGTTTGTCTCCAGACAGAACATCCCATTTTTTAAATTCTTTATTTTCTTTTCCTTCTTTTCCCACAAACCTACTCCAGCTCCTGTTGTCTTATCTGTACGTTTTTCCAGCAGCTCTGCCTCCTTAAATCACCAGATTTTGTTGGGAAAGAAGACTGGCAAAATGCAGCAGTTGCAGCTGCTCTCTGTATACAGGAAGGCAGTACTTCTTGGGTGTGCCCCCAGCTGAGGAGATAACCCCTTCATAATAACTGAACCTTAAACAACCTCATTCCTGGCTGGTGCAGAACTGTTTCCTTTCACAGCATTCTTTAAAGTAAAAAAAGTATTTTTAACTGTTTTGGAGAACTACAATCACGGTGTAACATAGCATGGCATTGCTAAATAGGAAATAAATACGAATGTAGGTCACGATGGTCTGGTTAGAACTGAACAGAGCTACAGCATTACAGCTTTTGTTCATAATTTTTTTCTCTGTAGTAAGAATGGTCCGCATGGAAATATTGGAATTGTTCAAAGGAATTTTGTAAGACTTAGTCCAATCACTGCTGTAGTCACGGATGATTTCCCCTTCCTTTTTGGAAGAATATCCAAATAAGAACATATGGGAGGACATATGTTTATTATACAAAATATCAGATGCTATTTAAATTAAATTTGGTATGAGAGAGATTGATGTACAAAAAGAATGTGAGCAGAGGACCAACAAGATGCTTTGAAGCTTGAAGCATGCTATGAGTGGGGAGAGGCAGAACTGAGTTGGCTTAGTTAGGAGACTAAGAGGGTATTTTATTACATTCCTCAAGCTAGCTAATGGTAGGTAAAGGCTGGAGCCAGATTCCTTGTGGAAGCGCACAGTGAAAGGATGAGAAGTCCATAGATACAAGCTGCAGTGCAGGACATTCTTCTTGAGTATTAGAAAGATGTGCTCACATTGTTCTTGAATATATTGGAGGACTTGCATTGTTTTAAAGGTAAATAGATGTTTGCCTCAACAGCAGGTTATTTGTAACTTATTTGGAGGAAGAACACATATATGGGAAACAGGCTATTTATTTCCATCTTTTTTTGAAGCATCTGGTATGACTACAGAGAGATGCAAGATGCTGAGCGGCTCAGTGTTTTAAAGAACACGTTTTGTTCAGACAGCTAATGAGCTGAATGCAAGTCTGTATTTTCTGTCGAGTTTTTTGTTGTAATGCTGCATACCAGGCTTCCTATTTGTCATACAAGTCACAAATTTTATTTTCATCTTGAGTAACATTAGAAATCAATATTTTTTTAATGGATTCGCTATCTAATGCTATAAATGGTGCAAGTAGTACGTGTGAGTGTGTCAAGAAATCATCGCCCCATGAGATTTAAATTGTTTTTCCTCTTATTTATTTCATTTAAGATATATTTTGATAATGAAAATGACAATACTCATCTCACACAGTGAGGAGTTTCAGAATGCCTCCTTCTACTCAAAAGCTTAAAGGGGAGAAAGAGGAAGCAACTGATTTTTTTTCTTTTAATCAGATGTGTATTCATTGTTTTGTTTTTTGCTTCTTCTCCACCCCACTCTTTCTATCCTTTTCCATTTTTTTCTGGTACTGTTATGTAAATAAAGATTTATAAAGTGTAAGCTTAATAGCACTAAACACTTGTTATTTAATTGGTAGAGATTTGGGAGAAAGCCCAGACTAATTAACACCAATTCCTGCTCTGCTGCCAGTTTTTAATGGATCTTAGGACCAGATCTTTTGGAACTAAAGTAATATTGAAGGCATGTTGAAAATAGAAAATAAAGTTGGATATGGCCACCTTGAGAAACCATCTGTTCCCAGTATAATGCTTGGTTTTTGTAAGTAACAAGAGATGCATATAATACAAACAGTTCATTTCCCTTTTGAAGCATTATTATTAACTACAGAAACTCACCCGGAGCTCTCTCTACTCGTATTGATACACCTTCCATTTCAGTTCCCTTCCCTTTGTTTAAGTATGGAATATTAAATGAATAATGACCAATTTTACTTTGGGAGTGCATTTAACGATATTTGTTAAAGCTAATAACGAATTCAACACTTAGAAAATATGAACTAGAAAAGTGTGATGCACCAATACATATTGGTGAGAAAACTACTGAAAGACACACAAAGGAAGGGATATTGATAGTAGGGACAGGATGAGACTTACCAAAGTTCAAACACATTAAGCTGTTCAAGCTCTGTTCTTCATAGGCAGTGTCAGTAGAGAGGGACACTTTGCAGAGGAGGTCTGTCTGAGCAATGCATGACCAGCCTGCATGGCATTGTCTCCTTTTTCAGGGATTGCCCTGGATGTTATCATTCCCTGTGACTTAACACTCTGTTTCTCTACCTTCTCTTCTCTTCTTTGTTCTTTAGGGCAACAATTTGCCTAGCAGTGATTTTTGTATTACTCTTGCCATTGCAGCATACTGCTGGTCAGAAATCAAAAATTAAAATGAATGCTGCCAACTTTTGAGGGTTAACTCTCTAACTCTTAATAAACCTCCCTGTTTGTACGCTGGAATGCAGTGCTCTCAGAGGTGTCTGGGGAATGCAAGGTTAAGCAGCCTGTCATTTCACACCGATGGAAATCCTCTGTTGTTAAGCTTGGCATAATAAGGAAACATAAATGTAGAATTAGTCGATAGGATTTTTTTCATACGTATTACCATTCAATTGCAATTCTTAACTTTGGTTGTCTTCTATTATTTGAAACCATGTCTACTATTATTTGAAATTTTACTGTATTATGGTGAACAAACTTCTAATTTACCATACTAGACACTATTTCCTTTCAAATAAATTTCAATTTTATTTTTTTTGTATAATGGTAGCCTTGTTTCTGAAATGAAAGCATTGAATTTGTTCAAGTATTTGGACAGGATACCCAGGGAATTCCTACCGTTTTGGTATTATAAGGACGAATTCAGTAAAAGCCTTTCAGAATGGCTGTTGTTTATCTGATCTTGCTCTACAGAGCTTGCATGATCTAGAAGACTTCCAGGCACAATGGAGAGTTGGTTATTTTTATACGAAATGATTTCTCTTTAACTTTTTGCATATGTGTGAAGTCTGGTGTGTCTGCAAGGTAAAAATGCACTTAACATGTCTTAAGTTTTGTAACAGAAATGATTGTTGTAGAAAACATTTTGGTTGGTAGACAAATGTTAATTTTTTACTGAACAAGCATTTTTCATGTTTTTATTTACCCGAATACTTGAAAAAGAGAGAACAGCCAATTAGTGTATGGAACACAGTGGGCCATCCAGCTGGTAGGAAGAAAGAAAGAGAAAATGTAAAATGTATTGTTTGTCATCAAGGTGCACGATGTGTGACTGGCCTTCTAATGGCTTTCAGGAATGTGCTTCACATAATTTGTAGCAAGCTTTCTTATCAGTATGTGTTGCAATTAATTTAATCTTGTTTCTGTTATTTCCACAGTATTTTTCAATTCAGTGAACCTCATTACATTGCAAGTGTATTAAATTAGAGTCTGGATAGAAGAAGAGAGATGATTATCAGTTAATTTAATTATGTTTCTACGCTTGCCTATTTAATGATATGTCTGCCATTGTTGTTGCAAGGCCTTACTGCAGTAGCACTATGCAGAACTTACTTCCAATTCCACGTAAAGTTTGTTGGCTGATAACTCCTGGCAACTCGTGGAGGCACATGTTCAATAGTTTGTGTCTCATCAGAAGGCATTTTAAGTTGAACAGCTACAGCATGGAACAGGTTTACTGTATTTGCAACAGCATTACAGTGTTTTCTGACCTTGCATTTGTGGTAACGTTTTTACTGTTTTACATCATTAATTTAGTTAAGAAATAGAACTTAGCATTCTTATTTTGAGTGAAGAAACAAGCATGCCATTGCATGTCTGTTCTGAACACTTAAACAGTTTAGCCAAGGAATGGTCTGTCAAAGGAAGGAGGAGGAAGAGAGAGAAGCAAAACCTTGCCATTACTTGTTTCTTTGTGTGAATTGTTCTCTTATGAATGAAATTATAAGGTCGTTTAGAGAGGCAAAAAACTGACTTATAATACATTGCTTATGCTCGTCATCGCCATTGCTTTAGGCTTCAGTTATTTTGGGAGTCTACACTTTTTTCCTTAAGTTTTTATTCATATGTTTGATATTCCCAGATGTATGGCATTTGCTCTGGGATTTTGTCTGGCATCTGGGAATCCTAAGGATAAAGCTACTGAGAGTCCCCAGGCAGTTCTGTGTTATGTGCGCAGATATGTACCAAACCTGCATCACAAGTGTGTATCAGTTGTACAGCTCGTTATAGGTCTGTGATTGAGAATGCAGCATAAAAATCCAAATTTTACTAGACTTTGAGAACTGTTACTCTCTTCTTTTATTTTGGAAATTAAAAATTTCTTTTATATTGGCTTTTTATATGTGACAAGTTGTTCCGTGAATGGGTACTGAATGAGTACTTCCTGTGGATGCCTTGTGATGCAGAGGGATGATGGACTGTTCTGTTAGAATACGTAACAGCTCATAAGAGGTTTACCAAGATAAACACCAGGCTAACCTCAAGTTTTAATAATCAAAACAAAACAACAATGGGAAAAAAACATGAAAATAAGACATGGGTGCATTATGAAGGACATTTCAGTTGTGTTTTTTTCCATTCAGTCATGAATATAATAGTCACTTACTTTTTTGTCTGTGCACATTTATGTTTCGCTTCTTCAACATCAACTGTATGTTATTTATTGGGGTAAGGGCCAAAGCATGATGAAGTGTTTAATTAGAGGCTAAGGTAGCCAGGGCAAATGCTGCGGTGCCAAGAGTTCTTTCAGGATGCAAAGCCATTGCAGTTTTTGTGCCTGAACTGGCCAGTCCACATAACAATACAGCCAGATTTTCTCGAAGGTGAACTGTTGCTGTAGGTAAGATAGAAAACTACTATAATATGGGACTCCTGAGTATTGGTACCTTATGAATAAGTGATGTGGCTGGAAAACGGCCTAACCTCTATCTCCATACACATGCAGATTTATGATAGACCTGCAAATAATTGCTGTATTTCTGATATGATAAGACTTGGCCATGTTGTTTGTAAGTTGTTGTACTACTTTTCATACACTTAAAATTACGCTGCCATTTTAAAAAAGTATGACACATTTAGTGTGTGTTTGAAACTGACAGCTGTGTGTGTGCTTGGAGTGGGAGAATCCAACTGAGTAAACTCAAGGAAAGCAATTTACTTAATAAGCCCAGCCTTATGTTTCTGAAAATGTGAATTTAAGTGATAGTTTTATTGGGTGCCCCAGGGGATTATTGCCATTACTTACTGTTGTTGTAGAACTTGCAATCTGAATATTAGTTTGAATATTGCTCAGACTAGCAAGAGTTGAACATAACTTCACTTGTTTTAGTAACTTTTTAATGGCCTCTAACTGGCATGAGTTTGACAAATTCCAGACCATATGACACACAGTCACTTCTGTTTACGCCTATTGCACCATTATTTTTCCATGTTGTTTACTCTTACTGGAAAGTTATTTTGAGGCAAGAATAACTGATGCAGGCAGTGCTACTTCTCCTGCATAATGGAAGGATATGCCAATCACTTGCAGCCACTGGAGTTTCTGAGAATTAAGAACATTAAGATTTTTTCCTAGCTCCATTTGTTGTGAGGAAGAGCACGTTCCTTGTTGTCCTTAGAGCCATCCATCTGGGGTTTGAGGACTAACCTTGTTTTGTTTTGAGTTGACTCATGTTTTTTTTTTTTTAACATTTGACACTTTTTATTCAGTATTATTTTTCTGAATAAGAACTTTACTGTCCAGCTCCATTTGCGAGGAAGTCTTTTGAGTATCTGCTGATGCCCGGGGTCCCTGTGAGAGCCCCCTGAGCAGTCTCTGGAACAATTCCCCTAGGCTAAACCATAATGGCAGGCACCCTTATACTGGCAAAATCATCTCTTAGAGACTGCAGGACATCAATCAAGCCTTCTGTCCAAACACATACATAAAGCAGGGGTTAATTAACTAGTTCTGACTGTAATAAATAGCATCAGTTGCAGAGTTTTGTAATCAGGTGCTAAGGAAGAAGAACAGATTCTCTATTACTATGAACAGCAACTTGGGGAACTAAATGGATTTAATAGATGAGTGAAGTTTTTGGTTCTCTATTTGATGTATTGGAGAATAAAATCTTCTGTTAAATGAGGATAGACCTTATTTGGTTTATCAGCATACTACATTACAGTTATTTTGCATTTTCTACTTTTCTGTGATTTCTTTCATTTTATTTTCCTTTGTGTTGTTTTGAACTAATCAAGACTTAGTAATTGGCTATTACTTATTTAGTATGCTTGCTGTACATTGAGTGATTTCTACTCTCCTACTTCTTTTCAATTGACTTCTCTGATTGTTGCTCCAAAATGATATTTTTGGAGGGAATGAAATTGAAAGATTAAATCCCTTAATATTCTGTGCTTGAAAAACACTGTTTGTCTTTTTGTCAGGTAGAAAGCTTTCAAATCCCTCCTTGGTCTAAGCTGCTGTGCTTGACATCTCATTATTTGACTCAGCTGTTTCAGTTTCACCTTCACCCAGCTAATTAAGTAACTCATTGAATGTATTATTCAGTATTTGATTCCCCTATCTGAGTCGGTGAGAGATGGAACCTAAAAAAAATATCCCCTTGATGGGATTAGAGAGAGGATTGTTGCTCTGACATGGTGGACTAAAATGAGAATGAGCTAATGAAGTTGGCAATATATGAATCGCATTCTGTCATTTTAGCAAGTGTTTGGCTGCTGGTGTAAGTATGGGGATTAGAGTTGCTTTAAACCGATCATTCCATAACTAACCAAGTAGTGACTCGTTAATTGTTTCAGGACATCTGCAGCGTGAAAGAGGTTCTTTAGCTTTATTTACCATTTTGTTTCCCTCTTCAGCTGTTGTCCTGTAGGGTATTATATCTTCATGTGTCACGTCTAGATATGGGCTTTAGCTATTTAGGGAACTTGGCTTTGTTCATCATTTTGGCTCCCTTACCAACGTGCATTACTTTCCAGTGCTTTTGGCAAATTGTGAATAATTTATTTCTTTTTTCTTGGATTCTAAATGTAAACAGAAGTGATTTCAAATGAGCAAAAGGCAGTGTTGAGCTATAGGTTGTCTAATTGCATTCCTATTTGCTAACTTTGATTGCTCTTATAACTATTCTTTAAGATTAGAAGGGGAGCATTATTGCAATTAAATTCATTTACATTACAGTTGAGAATATTTGTTAGTATTTTAGTATTACATTAATATTTTAGTGTTTACATTAAACCTGAATTAAACGGAGCTGTAAAGTCCTATCCACTTGAAATCTACTTATTTTTATCACGCTGATTAAGGGAAATATTTATTTATAATGCAAATTTACTTTAATCATGTCACCAGAGAAATCTAACCTAAGAACATGATACTTTCTTGAGCTATTGAAGAATAACATTCTCCAGTATGTGGGTTGAGTAGGGTAAGTATCTGTGTCTTTCTTGAACTTTCCATGAAAGTTTTAAAATTCATTTGCTGACAGTTTTTCTCATTCAAGTGCCTCACTCTTCTCCTCCCAGCACTGGGTTATTTTCTCAGCTTTGGTCAGAAATTCCTTTATGTCTCTGAGAAGCCAATCCCAGCAATACTTCACTCTCAGATAATTCACTTCCAGAATGGTGTTTTGAGTGAGAACTGTTGTCTTCCACCAAAAACTCATTGGAAGAGTCTGGCTCAATTCTTATGTAGAACATCTGATACTTAGTCTCTAGAAGAGTTCTTACAATATATGTATTCAAATGTTTCAGAAAATCACAGTTAAAAAACAGTCGCTAGGAAATTGTTCTCTGAATGATGAAGATTCTTTCTGCAGAAAAAGTAAGTGATAGAATTTTGTTGTAAGTGTGGAGTACATTCTCAGCAGTTTCATGGCTAAAGAAAAAGCAAACTCTCTAATGAATATTGCTCGTGTATTTCATTTCAAATAAAGTGATAGGTCCTAAAGCTAAATTCTGAAGCTTATAAAATGTACACATGCTTTAAACCTAGGGTGGAAAACAGTGAAGCTCAGTGTCTTTGTTAAATACATATTTGATTATTTTTTTTAATTTAAAATTCTGAAGTAAGTGTACCTTTTATCTGTTTACCTTCATCTATTTTCTCTTGTAAGAGATACACTCTTCTGGATCTTGGTATGCCAAGGGAAAACAGTTGACCTTTAGTAAGAAGTGATAGCCTTGGAACAGATTTGACCTCTTTGCCTTGCTTTTGCAGTTAGAGTTTTGTTTGTCTTGAAGGTTATAGTTATCTGCAAAGAAAAATAATTGGAGTGGGACATCTTTAGATTGGAGTTCTGACAGGGTCCCTCTTTTAATACTCATCTTCTTGCTAATGAGAAGATGTGTAAATATTTTATTAAGCGACTAAAAGATTGGGAACGTTGTCCTTAATGAGATATGAAGTAGAAAAAATTAGACTGTCAGCTTTTCAGTTAGTTGAAACGGTGGAAAAATTTAACTGTCTTACAATACTGACAAGAGTTCATAATATTTATAATAGTGTCAGCAAACTGAGCTTCTGTTCAGCTATTTACTTGTTTAAAACATGTTTTAAAGCTGTGGTTTTTACTTGCTTTCCTGGAAATATGCTCAATCTTACTGGTTAGCAAAGCTTTTTTTCTATTTTATTTGAACGAGAAAAATAATAGCTGTTTAAATTTAACCAAGTTTTGGTTTATTAATTGCAAAAAGCTTAGCTAGGCTTCTGGATGGCTAACTTAAAATTGGATTAAATCAGATTTTTTTTTTAATATATATATTTTTAATATATCAGTGCTAATGATGTATATTTCCACATTATATAATGAATTGCTGAACTGTGCTCTATTTGTTTGCAAAGATATTGCTGCTTTTAATTTGGATCAAATTAAATTAAGGAAATCACACTTTTATTTCACTTTGTCATAATTTAAATAAGGCAAAGATTAAAAAAAAACATAGACAATATATAATAATAACATAATCTAACAACATAATAAGATAAAAGGTACTAATTGCACTATATAGGGAGATAAAACACCTTAAGCTTATCAAATTGTTTTTAACTTTGTTCTGAACTGTGACCACTCGAACGTTCTGCCATAACTGAGCTTTGTGAAAATGCTTGTTTTTAACTTATTTTTAATATGTAACAGCTAATTTTAGAACCTCAACACATTTTTCACCTAGCACTAAATATGAAGTGATTATCTGTATTAAAGACTCCTGAATATTTGAGTTATATTTTGAGAACTTAGCATCCTGCAGATGGTTAGAGCAGTGCTGGTCACACCAGGCACCCTCCCCAGTCTCTTTGCTAAGACTAACTAACTTCTTTTTGTGACTTTTGTGATGCTTTTTATATCCAAGTAACTTCCAAGAGGTGTTTTTGCTTTTGTTCCATGCAACTATCCATAGCTGGAAATTATGCCCAAGGTAAATCTACTAATCTAAGTCTTCGAGGCCTTGTCCTCTTCTCCAGTCTTGTAGACAAGTGGTAGGATGCACTCACGCCAGCACCACATCATATTGTTAGCGGCTCCGAATGTACAGCAACTCTTTGTATGCAGCCTTGACGTGCTGATTGCCTCGGCTGGTGAGTTTCACATCAACAAATCACTTCTCTCCACGGGGTAGTTATAAAAGTATCACAGCACTTAGCCAAGGCCTCACCACAGTCTCCTGATTGCTGACATTTCTGTGGAGGATGTGAACGTGGCATTTTCTGAAGTAGATACAAAAAATGCACCTTGAAACGCTGAAATATAAGTCAGAGTCACAACTTCATGTTCCAAATACATGTAGTCAGTAGTAAGTCTACAACCTATATATTATGTGATTGCTATAGGGAAGAAACGTGGTTTAAGACTTCTGGTTATTGGGATTTATTCATTCTTTTTTTAAATTTGGGAATGAGGACTTGTTACTCAGTCTTGCAGGAAATGCTAACAGCCATTTTTTGGGCATAAAGTAAAAGCCAAGATTTTTAGAGTAAGAAATAGCGTTTCTCAGGACGCTGTAGTTGAGAGCATGAACATACTGACAGCTGGAATGCGTGTTGAGAACGGGTTCGGAAATCCTCAATAAGAAAGTCTCTGAGAAAGCAGCTTTGGAGATGAGTAAGATTGTAATTGAAATATTGGTTTTAGATATTATATATGTTAGGGTAACTTTGACATACTTTACCAACTTTAACATGGATTGTGCTGAAGAGACCCGGGATACTTTTCTAGTCAGATTTAGAGTGAAAAAGGTTTTTGATCTTTTCTGTTCATATGGCCTCCCATACAAAGAAACTAAGCTGCTGATCAGGAGCTCTCTCCGTGCTGTTCTAGTGGAGTTCCCTTGGCATTCCAGACTGTTTTAAAAGCAGCAGTCAGTTGCTGATAAAGTAGTAGCTGTGAGTGACAACTGAGAATAGCTATTTTTGTGTTTGAGGATGCCAGATGGGAGTTACGTAGAGTGGTTAGCTGAAGCCTTCGAAGGACAGGCACGTTTGGGAAGCTGTGCTTTGTTTTGTGTTGTTGCTGTTTGGTTTTAGTTTCATTTTTTTCCAGAATTGCAGGTGTGAGGGTGGGACGGGATGATGTGTGCTTTACCTGTTTGCTTGTTGTCTTCTGGGGTCTTGGATAATTTTGACACGGGCTAAATTGCTCTTTTGAAGCTTTGTTTATAAATGACATTCTAAACACTAGAGTTTTGATGTGACCAGTACAAGCAGTATTTTGTTCAATAGCTGTGTTACTTAATCTGTGCTTGTACTGCATGCTGGATCTGCTTTTCTGAAGGTTATTTCAAGCTCTTTGAATATCAACCATATGTTGGCTTTACTCTGTATCGTTACGCCATGTCAAGAAGTGGATTTTTCCTGCCTGGTGTAGTGAACTAACTATTAAAAATCATAAACTATCTGGTAATTTAATAAATAATTTCATTTGATTATCACTGTGTAGTTGTACAGATTGTGTCTTTTTGCCTGGATTATTAGTAATCGTTAGGGTCAGTAGGAGCAGTCTAAATGATGATCATTATCTGCAGAATTTTATTGTGTAATTGGCCACCGTTTTAGATTTGTTGTTTGATTATATTAAAAACAATGCTGAAATCACACATTTAATTAGCTTCAGCAGTCAAAAATTCACACGAGGTAAAAAAGTAGTTCGTAGTTAGTGGGAATTGAAAGCTACAGAAACCACAGCAGAAAGCTGATAGCAGGGCTTAAATTATTTCACTTTGAAGTTCTTCATTATCAATTCCTTTAATTAAATGTCTCTTAAAATGTGTACCACTCATGACAGTAAAGCACTGTGAGAATTCAAAAGGGAAACAACAGTATTTATTCTTTGTTTACGTTGGTCATCCTGCCAACTTTCTGTTCTGTTGTAGTGGAACCATTATTTTTACTGGGGGGTTTATTATACTTCCTTAATGGGTCAATAGATTGTGTAAGAGAGATTTTTGAAGTGAATCAGTGTTTTTAAGGGTAACCTTTCTATCTATGAACTGTCACACATTTAAAGAGATGAGGCTATATAAAGCAACAACCAAAAAACTTGTCTCCCTGTCTAACGTTGTACTATTGCACTGGAGTTTTAAACACCATCAGCTACACTTCAGTAGAAGGTACTGCCATACTTCAGTTGTGTTCAGCAATGACAAGACATAGCAGCATTTTTCTTTCTGTTTCAGAGGAGTTTATGTAATCATTTTAATCCAAAGGATGTTTGTGTTCTAACAGTCTTCCTGTGTAAAGAAAAACAAAGCACACCTATACCAAGTGAAACCTAGGGGCTTACTGCTGACCTTACTGAATTTATTTCTAAAATACCATTCTGTGTTGGGTAATAATGGGTTAAAACATAAGTATTTTAGAAAATGCTGCTCTTTATATCTGATAAAGGAACTTAACCATTTGATTTTTATTCTGGCAAAGAATCTGGAATGTTTTCTGTGCACGTTAATGCCTTATGCTTTAAGTGTTGTCATACTTTGCATTGATCACTTGAACAAGGTTAAAACTGCTCAGCAATATTATAGGATCTCTCCTTGCTTGACTACAGTGATGATACAATTTGATTTGGAACTATTATTAAAATTACAATTAACGTTGTAGCACTGAAATTTTCTGATGGCTTTGAAAGCGAAGAGAAATGCAAGCTTAATGAGTGTGCAGCTGTTATGAGAGATTGTTTGGAATTGATACCTTTGTATAAATAAAAGCAGAAGCTGGTTAATTGGCAGGGAACCAACTAAAGAAACACTTTCTCTGATTCAGACTGTAAATCAGTTTTTGTTCATTTAGGCGCTATGATTTGTTGAGAGAGAAGTTTTTGCCTATTTACCTTAAAACTGTGATTTTTTTTTTTCAACTATTTTATAATTAGCTGCAAAATACGACGATCATTAATGACAGCTACCCTCAGTAAGATCCTTGTTTTGATAACGAAAACAATAAATATCTCACGGGCATTTAGATTGGCAATCTGACACACTGTATGAAGTACTGTTAGTTCAGGCACAGATTTTTTTAATTGATTTTTTTTTCCTTTGTAAAGAGTATTGGATTTTACAATTCAATGAGTACCTGATCTCTATTGTTCATGTGCTTTATTGTAGTTATTGCTAATGGGTATCTGGACAGCAAAATAGGAAGCATGTATCACTTGTCTGCCTGTTTTATACTCCCATCTTGGTTTAAGTAACAGTAGGACAGATAGCAGTAGTTGCTGAAACTAAAGCTCCGTAGGGAGACTGTGGGTTTATTTTTCCTCTGTGCTTCAGAATTCACCTTCGGTTTTTAAAGGAAAAAAAACCTCTCAGAATATTAAGATCATAAATTTTAAATAGATTTTGCGAAGAGGTAATTCAAAAACTTTACCAGATCAAATAAAACTGTATTAAGCTAGTTTATAAAGAAAGAGGGAGGAATATATTTTTCTGCTATAATACGATTTTCCTGGCTTTTTAGTTTAAGGGAAATGCCTGCAGTTACACTTACTTTGGGTTGAAAGTAATTCATCAAGGAGGCATTCTGAATTTGGGAACGATGCCATTTGTGCTCCATCAAAATTGGTTTTGATGCAAACAATTTGTTAGCACTCAAAGCTGCTGTACTGGCTCTGTTTTACTTTGTTTTAGATTGTGCAGCTTGTATACTATTCAGTATTCATGCTTAGGAATCTTGATTAAACTGGAAAAAGAAATTCATAAGAAGCTTTTAATATAAAAAAAAAAAAAAGCATTAGAAAATGCATTTTTAATTTAGAGTTTACTTGTCGGTGATCCAAGTACTGCTGTTCTTCTGTCTCTTTCTTTTGGCCGGACTGAGTTGGCATATCAGAATATGCAGAATTCTTTTTAAGTAACAATGCCTCTAGATTTGGGAAGGAAAGCTTTTAAAAGAAGATTTGAGCTAAGTGTTGCACTTGTCTCCTTTTGTAATTGAAGCAGAGCATTGAAATGTGACCAGCTATCAAGTAGCTGGAGGCTACCACTGGAAAGATGGAGGGCGCTCCTTACCACCGAGAGCTTTGTGTTGGTATTCGAGCATTTAGAAAAGACATCTCCTGGAAGCATTTGAAATGCTGGTGTCATTTGTCACCAAAAGAGAATTTGGTGACATCCAATGAAGTCTGGATTAGCAAATGGAAAATAAATAAAAGGGTGTTTTTTTGCATGTAATTTGCATATAATCATTAAATAGTGAAATTGCAGTGGGATATTTTGGAGGCCAGAAATATGAGGATTTCAAAAACAGAATGGATGAGTTCGTAAGATAAAATTCTCTTCTTTTTTTCATGTCCTGAAAGCAGTTCCTAGCTCCAAGTGTACCTCACCTGCTTGTTTTTCAGTCTGATCATCACACATCAGGCCTGATAGGCAGGGTTCTGTAACTGTTGTGGTGTGTATGCATGTGTTGTGTGCACGCAGCATAGTTTGTGTGGATGATATTTTACTCTTTTCCTAAACTTTTCCTCTGGACTGCCTTCTGATTGCCATGCTTTATATCTGCAGTCTATCAAATTTGGCTTAATATAATAATCATTTTCTAAAGCTGTTTAGATGCTTGATATATCAACTAATTTAATATGTTGTCTCCTTTAGGAAACCATATAAAGAAAAACAAATTTCTGTAGGCATACAGCATACGCACATTGTTGGTTTGAAAGCAGTCAACCAAATTCATTTGCATTCTGTGGAAGTTGCATCAGTACTTCAGGTTTATATGGCCAGTTGCCATCTCACTCCCTGTGTATTGTATGCTCGTGGCACCCTGGCACCTTCACTGACAGCTCTGCTTCTGTAGTTTTCAGGAATATATATTCAGTCTGTTGACTTAGAGCGCACTGATATTTGTTAGTACAAGTAGGTGTCAAGTAGATCAACAGTGCTGTTGTGGATATTACTAGTTCAATAAAGGTTAAGTGTCCAATTTACGTATAAACTAGAAAATACATATGTTTTCCATTTGTAATTGCAACTGAAAACCTTGCATCTGAAATCAGAGATGGACCCTGCCCTGATACAACTGTTTTGCTTTTTGAATTAAATGTAGCTACTCCGAGACTTGGAAACACTTAGATGTGACCTGTCTGTCAAAATGGTGTTGTACATAGGATGTGTGTTTTTTTGGTGCTGTTCAAACTGGTAATTTTATCTAATGGAACTTTGCATTGGAGATTAGATCTGCTAGCCCCCAAATTTCAATCCTAACCTGATGTTTTTCTAGGTTTGAAGAGCAGTTCCCAGACCCTTCTGCCTGATTGATAATGTCTTCAAGTAATATATATCTTTTCTTAAAATAAAAATAGACTGCATTTTGCTTTGTGCAATTGTGATCTAAGAACATAGATTTACACTCAGGTAACTTTTCCCCCACTGGACTAATGAGTTGAGACACACAAATGCTTCCTTTCTCTGCTCTGAAGGGGCTTGATGTGTCTTTGCATCTCTTAGTATTTGGTGTATTAAAGAAAAGAGCAAATAAGTAATAAGGGTGAGAGAATGAAGAGGAAAGGAGTGTCAAAGTCTCATACACTTCAGTCCATAGCGCCTTATCAGCAAGCAAATATTTACCTGCTCCCTCAAACAAATCTATGTTAATGGAAAAAAATTAAAGCTTTATTTGTTTGAAATAAAACAAACAAACAAAAAAAACCCAACACCACCCATCTTTGATAGCTTTGAAAACTGCTGATGAACGTAAGCAGAACTCTGGAATCAGAAGGAAGGAGGTTATCCACTTTCACAGCCGGCCGGTGGGTGGTGTGTGGCAGGGACGCACACAGGAGTCACTTCAACTGTATATGAAAAATACAGCAGCATTTTTACAACATTTTTATTTATTTTTTTTAATATAAAACTTGTCAGTTCAGTATACTGAGAATCTTGAAAGCTTCCTCCTTAAACTTTCTACGCTTAACGAGAAACAAAAAGTATGAGCTCCACAAAGAGTTGAGAAACTTCACTTTAAATCCCATATGGGATGGATTTCTTTTTGGACTCCAGACTGAATCTGAGACAGATATCAGGGAAGGATGAAGGTGACCCAGTCTTCTCCTGGTTTCTGCTCGTAGCTTGTTAGACAGAGGCCTCTGTTGCTCCAGAAATGTTAGTGACTAGAGATTAAGCTATTGCTTTCATTCATGGAGCTCTTTTCTTACACTTCTGACACTGCAGCATTTGAAACTGTAAAAATCCAGGAACTTAATTTGCTGAGATTGGTGCATGGGTCATTCAGTTGCTGGGCACAAACTCAGTGAAGGCTTGAATGTCACATTCTGCCGTTTCATTTTCCATCTTTTCTCCTCCAGTAACTAGTAGTGTGCAGTTAATTCTCTGGGATGGATAAAATAGAACTAATGTGAACTTCAAATGAATTCTGCTGGCAGCCTGTTAGCAGCAATAAGGATATATCATGGATAGTGAAAAAGTTGAAGTATTTTCCACAATTATTCGGGGCTTTCATGTATTCGAGGAAAATAGGAAAATAAATAACACAGAATTTTGATGTGTACTTTTTCAATTAAAGCAGTTATGTTCTTTTGTTTAATGTTTGGGTTACTGGTATGTATGCTTTGGTCGTTCAAAGGAACAGCTTCCACTTTGTAGAATTTTAAATCTGTTATAACTATTTATTTTCTATCTCGACAGCATTTTAGTGAATTGGAAAGCAGTGTTAGGAAGCAAAGGCTTGATTTGTTTTAGCACTTGTTGGGATATGAAGGGTGCACGTAAAATAGCTGACCAACGTGCTCAGTGCTATAGATTTATTTTCCATGGAGTTGAGCACCATTTTAAGAGATTATTTGCTTCCACCTACCGACCATTCGTGATATTACAGACAAAAACAGCGCAACACTTCAAACTTCATGATTTCTCATCTTTCTTTCTGATACAGGCCAGTGGAGTAGTGTGTGTATGCAGGAATTGCTTGCTGTCTGCATTTCATTCCTTTCAAATGGAAAAGAAATACATTAGCAATTGAAATAACTTCTAAAGTTTCTTAGCTTGTGTAATTTGTCTTTCGTTGTTTGTGTTTTGTTTTGGATATTGTGCCTTATACTGGTAAGGAAGTAGTGGAAAGAGATCTGGATAGCAGGGAGACACCAAACTAAAAAAAAAAAAAAGAAAAGATAAGAATCACAAATATTCACAACTATTGTTTGTGTTAGTATGACTGGTGGTTACTTGAGGGCATTCAGCTTTTTGCAATTCATAAAGTAAAATTATACATTTTACACATGTAAAATAATTGTGTGATTGCCAAACTGAGTCGTGCCATCAAGAATGATTGTTTGTACTGTCTAGAGCTTTCCTTTTACTTCTCTTTAGTAACGCTTGTATTATGCTAACACAGGTTGAAGGTGCTAGATGTGCTTCCCAAGGGCCTAACATATTGAAGTTAAGTTTCTGCGGAACAAAATAAAAAAAGTAAAATGGGGGTGAAGGAGGGGAGCCTTCTCAGGAGTGAAATAGATGTAACATCAGATGTGTTCTGTACTATGGCCTTCCAGTAGATCTTGCTGTCGGCTTACATAAATCATTAGTTATCTGCAAACTAGCACTGAGAGGAAAAAAACACTTTATCTGGTAAGCCGTAGTACTCAGTACAAGCGTACATTTCATGCCTGTTGGTCACTAAGTATTCTAAAACTGATAAAAGTTGGTAGGAACATTTTAAGGTTACCTTTCAGAGCTCCATACCAACAAACACAAGGCTGAGAGTAACTGCAATTCTACTGAACGTATGTGGCCCTTACAGCACTTAGACTGTTGCAAGTTGTATTTCCCCTTTATTGCTCCTGATACGCTGCATAAAACCTTGGTTTGTTTTCTTGCTGCTACTCAAAGTAACAGACAAGATAAGCAATTTCCTTTTGTTATGCCAAATCAGTGCTCAATAACAGAGCTCTTAGAGTGTTTATAATATTATAATTTAATTGGCAGTTATGCAGTAAAATGAGAAGAATTTTGAGTACTACTTTGCGCAAGTGAATACTGGCTTATATTTTGAATATAAAGAGTATTTGAAATACTGATTTGTAAGTGATGTGTAAAACTAACTAGAATAACAGAGATTGTTTTTCTGGAAATATTCTGTTTGAGAAGTGACAGAAGATTGGGTATGTCCTTAATATATCTTGCTGAGAATGAAAATAATTTTTCAAGAAACCCTGATTCATTTGATTTCATTGAATGATTTTTTTAAAATCTTTTATGAATATATGGCTTGGGTAAGAAGTCTCTGATATTGAAATAGCATCAGTATATTTAAGATAAATAGACACGGTGCTGAAGAAACACAGCTTCTTTATTTAATTTGTTTCCATTTTTAATGGGAGCTGCTATTAACTGTCAGCCTTAAATCTGTAGTTTGAGATTGATGTAACAAGTAACTTTAGCCAGTAATTCAGAATTTGATGAGAATAGTTCTAGCTTCAGTAAGAGGCTGGGGAAGGACTTCCTTTTAACAAAAGCAACAAAAAGGGCCTCATCAACAGAAGTCTCTAAATTTGCAGTATGTAAGAAAAATTGGCTTCAAGGCGTGCCATCATGGAAAAAGTGAAGTTGAAAACACTGGAAAAAATACAATAGGTCACTAACCTTGTCTACGGTCTTGGAATATATTCAGTTTATTCCGTTTTCAGGAGTAACTTGTACAAAGGGATAAGATGAAGACATAAGTGCCTTTCAGGCAACCATTTGTGATAAGTTTGCTCTGTATATTTCCACAGATAAAAAGGACATATTCTCTAACAGGTTATATGCTCTCTACTGTTCAAAGCCCTGGCAGTTCAGTGGGAGTCAAAATACCTAAGGAATAAGAGGAACGTGTTTTGGATGTCATTAGATTTGACTGCTTGATTCCTGAAGTAAACATAAGTACAAAATGTGTGCATATACATAAATATATATGTACATGTACATTTAATATATATAAAATAGATGCTTGAGTATTCTTGCATATTACAGTGAGATTCACACACAAATGTCTTCAGCACATCCAGTAGTCCATGGTGATAAATATGGACCCATAACACATGTAGACTTCAGAGTCCTAGTCAGCACTTCTGTCAACAGAAGGAAGATAGAGCATTTCCTCTTGAGCTGATAGTTTTCTTTACTTTTAACTTATTATTGTTTTTTTAATATTGATTATAAAGGAAAGAGTAAATGACTGTTTTACCAAGATGCATGTTGAAAAAGCAAGCTTATACTATAAAGAAAATACTTCAATTTTGTCTTGTGCGCTGGCTATGGTATATAGAAATCGGTTTGTTTTTTAGAATGTATCAGTCCTACCTTTACAACACATATGCTTGTAATAAAGTTTAATACATTTTCTAAATGCCATAGTACTGAATATCTTTTAAGGTACTGCTTATTAATGATAAATATACAGTAAAATATAATAGGTTGAGAAAGCTGCTCATCAACTTTGATGCCTTTTCTTGAATCCTGCATTCTTCCCAGCCTTGTGAACATGCTTTGTGACCTGGTCTTCTCTGTTTGTCTTTTCAGGATACTAAAGCAGAGTGCAATTCCTCTGTAGAAACTGAGGACAGAAAAGTAAGTGGCTTGTTTTAATGTCATTTATGTCGGGCAGCTGTAGTAAGTTACTCTTTCATTGTATTTTTCTTTTTAATTTAACCATGTTAAATTATTTTATGGTGTTTTATGTGTATGTGTTAAAGTTTCCTAATAGCATTTGTATTATTACTTCAGTAGATACAAAACTATCTGACTCGATTGAATGAATTTGTTAGATTTCTCTTCCGTGTTCAGAAGAGAATTAAAAACAGTCAAAGACAAGAGATGCAGAAAGCTGCCTTCTGGCTCTCAAGTTGCATTCTGAAACAGTGGGTTTTTGCGATTAATTTAGCCTTAGTTTAACTGTGCCGTAATGTGTGATATTGAAGTTCTGTGGTTCAACTTTCCAAAGCTCTTTTTTTTTTTTTTGGGGCTTCTTTTGGCTACTGCATCTTTCTATGAATATTCAGCAGCTCCTCTTTTTCTTAATAACAACCAGGTTATTTTTGCTGGAAATGAAAAGGAGACTTTACAAATCAGTGTAATCTGATAGACACTTGAGTTACCCGTGGAAGTTCAGATTGTATTAAATACTATTATACAAGTCTGGTATAATATGCTGTCGAAGTTACTGCAGGAGAGCACAATTCATTTTTGTTATGTGATGAAGGTTCTACGGAATTTCAATGATTTACAGCGTTTTCAGGAACAAAGAGGAAATGATTTTGAGTTAGACAAAAACATACTAAGAATTCAATTAAGATACTGAAATGTGAGTGTAATTAGCTTGCAAACGCAAGAACTTGCATAAGGAGTTGTCTGGTTGTCCTCCTCATTTCCTAAATTTGTTGGAGCATTTTGAAAGAACATAAATGTTGTAATTAGCTGTCGTTGCATGGCATGTTTCATGTTTGGTCTCAAAACTGAAGCTTCTGCTGAGTTGAAATGGCAGCTTTACTGTTCAGTCGGGGGGTGTGGATGACTAATGACCTATTCTGAGATAATAAAATAAAAACGTGTCAATTTTATTAAATAATAATGTGTTTGTTACTGCTTGTTGCATTGCATGTGTTTATTGATACTGTAAATTAGGGGCTTAGTGTAATTTGTAGAACCTGGAACATTGTAAATAAAATCTATGTTGAAATCAAGACAAACTACTGCAATTAAGACATGCATAATTAGCATTTCATAATTTGCACTTTCATAATGAAATATATTACTAATGAACTATATCATTAGTAATTAATGAAAAATTTTCCAAGCTAACAACAAAATGTCTGCAAGGTGCCTTCCTTTTCTTACAAACTTTCTTCCTGATGCTTCTTAATATCTACTTTCTGAACTAGAAGTTCATGAAGCCATTGATAAAGTTTTGCCTGAAGACAAACTTAATTTTTGTACAAGTAATTATTGTTTTGAAATCTATTATTCTACAAATGTCAAAACAATAATCTAATTTCCTTAACCATATTATTTCTATGATCAGTGTGTCTCTTTATTGCTACTTCTCCTTACGTTTTATGTGAGATTGTACCATTTTTTTCTGCAGGGATAAAAGTCTTCAACTTTTAAAATAACAGCTGACAAGTAGCCAGAAGTCTGTAGTGATTAACTGGTATTATTAGGCACTGCTAAACTGTGTCTACCACAACCAGGAGCGGATGCTGTCTATGGATGTCTCATTTCCCACCTAACCAGTCATCTTTTCTGTGTCGCACCCAGCCCTTTTTTATTTTGTTTTCATACTTTCTTTCTGAACAACCAATATTAGATATTTAGTGAGTCGTGTGATAATGCAAATATCTAAGCCTTGCTGTTAGTAAAAACAAAAACTATATGTAGAAACACAATCATTAAATTTTCATAGGAAGGACGCCTGTTACAACCACGTGAATTGTGACTTGGTGAAAACAGAGTGATTTCTGAAGCTAGTTTCATGTTTTTGGAATTTGAGTCATAATTTTAAAGCCTGTGATGTTTTTCAGCATGAGGTCTCAATCTTCAAAGGGTAACCAAGTGATGTTTGTTAGTTTTATGCATGTGTTCCAATAACTGTGTGTTGAGAGCAAAACCAATGATCGTGTCTGAAGGAATTCATGAAAGTATTGGCCCTCCCTTCTGGCGAAAGGGACATGTAGATTCCTTTGTGATCTTCTCTTCCTTTTGGTACAAACAAACTCTAGTCTCAGCATCACTTTAAGGTCGTTATGTAAAGCAGTATTTTTCAGTTGCTCTTATACCAGCTTAATCAGTTTTTAATAGCTGAAATACTTGCCCCAAATATATTTTCCCAGTCTTTTATTTATTCTGAGTTCATATCTCTATTTGGTCTTAAACATGTGAAAGAGAATTGCTACATGGGATTTGCATTGAACAGGAGTCTTCAAAAGTACAGAAAAAAGAAAAAGAGAAAAAAATCCTTGGAAGCGGTATTTCTCCCTGTCCTACTCTGCCTTTAAGGTGTGAACAGAACATGAGGGAATACTTTGTTTTGCTTTGCAGTTGTTGCCTTATCATGGAAGAAATTCATGCTAACGCTGTGAAACCAACGTTCTGGTATGGGGTTATATTCCTCGTGCTGTCCCACCCTCCCTTTTTCTTTATTCTGAGATGGAGAACTGTTTGAGCCACTGAAATCTGACTGGAAAGTTAACTTACAATGGCTGTTCTGTGCTGGGTAATTTCGCTGCATCTGGATTTCACTGTGCTTGGGATGTTTTGCTCTTCATATTTGGTTTCTTCATTTTTTGTTTGATTTCAGTGGACTGTTTTTAGTAATGGACTCACATTTGCTGTAATGTGCAATGACATTCTCTTCAGTATACCTTGCAGGGAAGTAAATGCTGACCATTAACTAGCGGCTATGTTATTAGCTTGGTAACTGAAGGTCACTCAGGATATCTTGCTTCATTTTCTGTTCTTGAAGTAGCTCATGGAGAGAACATTTTTGAGATGCATCTTGACTTAAAAATTTACCACATTTGAGCTCAGAGTGCAGAGGCTTTATGAGAGCAATAGACTTAATGGGTGTGCATTAGGTCAAGAACATGATAGGTCAGTAAGTTAGAAAATTTCCCTGTAGCGACATAATGTTTCATCACTCTCTATTACCTTCTGTGGGATGTGGTATAGGCAGTAATGCCTTTCCTTATGTCTTATGAAGAAAAAAAAATTACAATTTTTTTTAGTACCATCTGTCAGAGGATTTTCAGGCACTTCACAAACAAATTAGAAACACTTTTAAGGAAAGTACTTACATTTATATTGCTCAGGTTAAATATGCAGAAATAGAATTATGAAAGAAAGTCAGAGGGAAGGCTGCAAAGTTAGTCCAAGGCAAAACAAGGAGGAAAAGAACCTTGGTTTACAAATATACTGTACTCAGCTCATCCTATAGCTCCTTGCAGTCTTTTATTTATTCAATTTAATGATAATTTCCAAATATTTTCCATAAAAGTTTAAGGGGAAACTTTGTCTTACTAAGTAGGAAAAGAATTACTTTAACATTGTTCTTTAAGTTACTGTGAGTGGAAATTAATAAGGGTATCAAATAAGAAAGAGCTTATGAGTCAGTCTGTCTACGATGCTTCTTAACTGCAGATGTCTAAGATATCACTATAATTGTATGCTGTTTCCTTTCATTGTGAACCCTTCTATTTAGGACTTTCCTATCAGTGAATATGAAGTATCATTTTTTTTAACCTTTTGAGGGTATTATGCAGTCAATCATTTTGGAATGTTTGGGGTGCATTCTCTCCTCATGTTAAAAGGGATTTTTTGTTGAGTAAAGATTGCAGACTCCAGTGTATTGTATCAAGGTGTTCTACATGAGTATCTTTATTCTGTTAGGCGATTGTGTTCTGTAAGTTGTGTTTGGATATAGATGCAGTGGAATCTTAAGGAACACTAATGGTCCTCCTGGTGTCTGTTTGAGTGAACAAATAATTCCTATTTCTTCTGCCTCTTTAGCTGTGGGACAAATAAGACTATTATTGAAGCATTATATGACAGGATAGAATGTAGAAGAAGCGAGTGGGAATAATGCACGAGTTAGAATAACGAGCTGTTCAGATAATATCTACCTGTCACCATATGCCAAAAGTTCCCACTGAGATCTCAGCTCTTAAGTTGGCTTTGGATGACATTTCTGGAGTCGTTTTCATCACAGAGATGAAATTTTTCAGAAGGGTAAAATAATCTCAGGTTTATTTTATTTTGCAGAAAAGTTGCTCGAAATCTGTGGCTGCCTCCTCACTAATATTTTTAATTGGAGATTTTTTGCACTCCAGGTAACCACAAACTCAGACAGTGACTTGAATCAGACCTGTATTCTGAGTTCCATAGGTATAATTTTATATTATTTTTATGTAAGATGTGTAATTCTTTATGTAACTCCTCTTACATTTTTAGTGATATCTTTAAAATCCAAGGATCCTCCATTTCCTTGTGTTAGTTTATGTTCTTTGCAAATAGAAACATTAGTTATGGAAATATGGACAGCCAAAGCTTGCCTTAAAACCTAATGCACAGTGCTGGTCGGCCTAATAAATATTGGTAATGCTGAAGTGAGGAAGTAGTCAGAAATCCAGTCAATTTCCTGGCATGTGGATTGTCACAGTGCAAAGCCTTGTTGGGAGATTCCATAGTATTTGAATGATCATAATGGCAGTCCTATTACTGCTCTCTTGTTCTTTCTGTCACTGACATGCAATTACGGAATTTCACAACTGAAGTGATGACAATTGCTTGTGTGTGTGTCTGTCTTTCCTTTTCATCCAACTGTATCGAGCAATCCGTAATTTGATAAAGTGGAATTGAAATGACAGACTTGATACAAGTGCCAAAACAATAATTTGACCTCCCACTGAAGTGTTAATGTGTTCAGCTGTATGACTTCTACTCATGCTGAATACACATAAGGAATGTGTATGGTATGTTTATTATATTAGAATACCAGCTAAGGCAGATTGCTACTCAGCTGGCCAAAGCCGAGCTGATGAATGATGCTGTTGGAGAGGATATTTAAAAAAGGGCAAAGACTGTTGTACAGCAGCTGAGAGGGAGAGGAGTGAGAGACTATGAGAGAAACAGCCCTGCAGGCACAGAGGTCAGTGAAAGGTGGGGGAAGAGGTGCTTCGGGAGCCGGAGCAGTGACTTTGCAGCTGCAAGTGAGCAGCATGGTGAGGCAGGCTATCCTGCTGCAGCACACAGGATGGTATTAGTGCAGATATCTGTGCTGTAGCCTGTGGAGAGCCCATGCAGGAGCAGGTCCTGGGCAGGAATTGTGGCCTGTGCTGGAGCTGATTTTTTGATGTGAATCACATCCTGCTTAGTAGCAGTCCCTTACTGAAGGCCTGCGCCTTGTGAGAAGGCCCTGTTCCGGAGCAGTTCGTGAAAAACTCTACCCCTTGGGAGGGCCCCATGTTGGGGCTGGGGAAAGCCTCAGGAGAAGGAGCACTGGTCTCCTGTTGCCCAGTAGCTGCTACTCCAGGCACCTCACCTATGGCACGTTGTGTAATCCAGAGAGCTGTGGCCCTCCAGCCATGGTATCAGGGCCCACACTCACTTCAGTAGCTGACACCGCTGGCCAGGATGCCCACACTCCTGTCAGACTTCTCGTCTCCATGCTCTGGCTGCCTGGAAGTTAGTGCAGTTGCAGAGCCTGCCAGAACCGTTCCATAGCAGCTGGTGGCAGCTGGTCACACCATATACAGTGCCCTGCACCCCTAGCAAACCTGCTGTGTGCACCCCACGTTGTGCTGTGTGGAAGTCCCAGGAGAGCAGGCAGATGACCTTTGATAAACAGCACTTCCAGTTGTGCAGGACAGGCATAGTAGCCATCCCCACTTTGCAGGTGGGACAGGAATTTTCAGAAAGCCTGTATATTGTAGTCTGGAGACTGCAGGTGGGTCATTTGTTTTTATATATGAGGGTGAATTACATGTGCATTACGGTAACTACAGAAGAAGCCAGGGTATTCAGTTCAGGTCCAGAGTGATTGCGTCCTTTTAGGATGTCATAGCCAATATACTCTTAATGGCAGCCCTGAGAGAGTTGATCTCGTCTGTTGGATAGGCAGTGGGATACAATTATTGTAGAGACTGTTCAAAACACAGGCTATGTTATACATCAGCATTTGTAGCATCAATGTGCAAATGCAAATAATGCTGAATAGGAATCCAGAAAGATAAAACCTCTTTGCTACTTAGGCCCATTTCAGGATGCTTGTTGCACCTCAGCAATCGTGTTGCAGGAGTATACTGTAGGTTAAGAATGTGCTGGACTAGCTTTCTGCACAAAGGTATGTGGCAAATTTTAATCATGTCTTGCTAAGCAGTGTGCTTAGCGAGGGGAGGTAGGGCTCTGAGAACCATAACAAGATGGAAGTACTTTAGAATTGAAAATGAGATGATAATGATATTTACTGAAAGCGGTTTCCATGTTGATAGAGGTTATCTTCCCTAATGCCTTTTCATTTACTTGTTAAGAACTTAAAGGCACATTAACAGAAAACATGGACTTTGGAGAGACCTGTATTAACAAAAAGAAATGTATATATTTCATACAAAGTAACTAGAAACTGTGTGATGAACAACTGTTTAAAAAGTCTGTATTTCAGTAGCTAGCAGAAACCGAGGACAACATAAGCTGTTTCCTCAGTGTATTTCTTCCTAGGCTATAAGTGTGCTTGTAATACTGCTCATCTGTAAGTCTGCATCATCTCATGCTGTTTTCTTATCATGGAGCAGGGAGAGGTTTGGCCATGCAAGGTGATCAAGTTGATGCAACCTAAATGGATACTCAGCTTCTTGCTGTTTTTGTAGGCAGATGCTTCCCAGCACAGAAGCTGAGCGCAGCTTCACCTGTGGCCAGCAGTCCTTTCGACTTTTTAACTCTCAATTTGACTTTTTCTCATGAAATTAAGATTGTAATTTCAAGAACGGGGGAATTAAAATTATAGCCTAATAGTACTTATGAAGTGAGAACTTCTTATGAATTATTCTTTTGGAGCTGTACCATGGATGTATCAACTTGACATTTTTGTTGATTATCTCAGAGGATGTCAGTAGTCTTTCATATCATTGTTTAACATTTAAATTAGATAAACCTTCCAAAAAATTTAAAACTATGGGCAGTTTTGGAAGAGTGGGAAAAAGGCATGCAGAGTCCCTCTTACCTTTTTTTTTTTTTTTTTT